>CM031622.1:55960900-55998400 GCA_018398815.1 Conus ventricosus | reverse complement strand
TTGGTGTCTTTTTTCTAAAAGATTATAGCATTTCTTTACAGACAAAGGAATATGAACGTTTTCACAACGAATTCTTTGTCCTGCACCTCCTCTAGCTACTCTGTCTGCCCGTTCATTTCCATAAATACCACAATGTGATGGAACCCAAGTAAATGTTTCACTGGAACCCTGTAGCCGGCCGTTTTGTCTGACCAGGCTGTTTTGTCCGAGGTTGGACAAAACGGCCAGGTCGGACAAAACGGCTGACTAAAACCCGGCTGTTTTGTCCGATAAGCGGCCGTTTTGTCCGATATCTCACTGGCAAAGAAGAATAAATTCGTCGCATTTTTTTTCTTTTTCTGTCTGTCTACCCCCAAGTAAAGAAATCACGTGGAAAAAAAAACCATTCGGCCGTCCTGCCCCCAGGTGGCCAATCTGGCGTCTTAAGCTGACCATTGGCCGTCAGGGGCCATGACTATCGAGTGGGTCTTCTTCTCGTGATTCTTTACTTGGCTGCAGGAGAGAGAGAGGGAGGAGAGAGAGAGAGAGAGAGAGAGAGAGAGAGAGAGAGAGAGAGAGAGAGAGAGAGAGAGAGAGACAGAGAGAGACAGAGAAACAGAGAGACAGAGACAGAGAGAGAGAGACAGAGACAGAGTGAGAGACACAGACAGACAGAGACTGAGAGAGACAGGTGGCACATCACGATACAACATTGAGGTGACTGTGTCAAACCGTTGGGATCTTGGGACAAACAATTGATGAACCCTCAATTTTGAGAGTCTGACATTGTCTGTGACCTTTACCTTGACCTTAATTGCTTTGACATTTTTGGAGAGCAATAAACCAAACAACCTTCATACCAAGTTTCAGCTTCCTATGTCGACCGCTGCCAGAGATATGGCTAAAAATAGATTTTCGGTTTTGAAGGTACACACGTCAAGGTCATAAAGTTGACCTTAAAAATTTGGAAAAGGTGTATTTAAGCCACCCCCTCCTGTTTTCTTGCTTCTTTGTGTATTTGCAGTATTGCCTTTTTCAGTGTAGATAGGGCTGTCTTTCATCTACCTTTTGAGCTAAAAGTTGTTCTTGAATGATAATTCAAAACTTCGATTTATTTGACATAACACACACACACACACACCCCGCCTCCCTTCCCCCCACCCCCCACCCCCACCCACCCCACACACACCCATATAGATCTGACCCACTTCACTGACAGTCATGATAATAGCACTGTGTAATGGTCGATTTCCGCCTAAAAAACATGTTGGGAGTTATTCATCCTGATCGACAAAATGTGGTGACGCCACCCTTTACTTGAATGTAGGTGGGATAAAACATTACGCAAAGTGCAACATCAGCAAGCCAAAGTACAAATTGTAGCATGAACTAGGCACAGCAATAACAAGCGCATCGCCGAGCGGCAACAACGCCGCACGGCAGACATGTTCTTTGCCTGTTCCGCTCGCCCTCGCTCCCCTGCCCCTGCCTTCCTTTACCCTCATATCTTAGCCCCACCTTTCTCTCTGTCTCTCTCCCCTGCCCCTGCCTTCCTTTACCCTCATATCTTAGCCCCACCTTTCTCTCTGTCTCTCTCCACACCGAGTAGCTGACACGCACTGACATTCATTCAATAATTGTCTTTGTCTTTCACACTGCTACATCTACATCACTACTGAAAGTACTTTCCTCACTTTTGGACACACAAACACACACACACGCACGCACGCACGCACGCACGCACGCACGCACGCACGCACGCACACACACACACACACACACACACACACACACACACACACACACACACACACAGACACATACACACACACACATCTTGTTTGAATCTCTTGCCATACATGTGCCACACCACCACACAAAGTTTGACGTGACTCCGACTTTCCGTTCGGAAGATATCCTTGGAACAGACAGAAAAAAAGGTCATGACCTTGACCTTGAATATTGTTGTTCGGATCTATTGCCATTCATGTAGTACACCACCACACAAAATTTGAAAGGACTACGACCTTGATCGGTTTACAATATTTGGATGCACCATAAGCCAAATCACCTCTATGCTAAGTTTCAACATCTTATGTTTTCCAGTGCTAGAAGATATGGCTAAAAATAGGTTTTAAGTTTTCAAAGTCATTCGTCAAGGTCATGACCTTGACCTTGAAATATTTGTTTGGAATATCTTCCAACTAAGGTGGCACAACATCACATAAAATTTGATTTGCTTCTGTCTACCCTTTCAGAATACATGATTGCAACAAAAATTTCCCCACCCTCAAATTTTTAGGATCAAGCTATCTCCTCGACCTTGACCTTGACCTGATTGGCCTACAAAGGTCGTACGTCAAGGTCATGAGCTTCTTGTTCGGATCTTTTGCCATTCTTGTGCCACACCACCACACAAAATTTGGACACACAAACACACACACACACACACACACGCACGCACGCACGCACGCACGCACGCACGCACGCACACACACACACACACACACACACACACACACACACATACATACATACGTGCACAGTGCACAGTACACACACACACACACACACACACACACACACACACACACACACACACACACACACACACACACACACACACACGCACACATCTTGTTTGAATCTCTTGCCATACATGTGCCACACCACCACACAAAGGTCATGTATGTATGTATGTATATATATATGTATGTATGTGTGTGTGTGTGTGTGTGTGTGTGTGTGTGTGTTGCGTGCGTGCGTGCGTGCGTGCGTGTAGGCCAATCAGGTCAAGGTCAAGGTCGAGGAGATAGCTGGATCCGACTTTCCGTTCAGAAGATATCCTTGCGACAGAAAAAAAAACAAACCCAGAACGCGACGAATTATAACTTTATTGTCAGTGGAACCGGGCAAAGAACAATTAAGAAATATATCGGACAAAACGGCCGCTTATACAGACTTATAAAATATTTAATGGATTTGACAATGTTTCTGTTGACTCACTCTTTTCTCTTTCAAAACATAACATCACAAGAAATGCAGAAGAAAAGATATTTATTCAGCACTGCCATACTTTTTTTTTTAAAATATATGTTTTATTCCTCCTCTCTCATCCCTCCACTCCACAGTTCCTTCACTCTTTCTTTCCCCACGCACTCGTCCTTCGACATGGATTTAGCAAATAATATGACATGAGCATGTCTAGTACATGTACCAATATATAAATGTGTACTTATGAATAATAAATACAATCGTTACAATCTGGCAATTTTTCTTTGCGCTTTACTCTGTTTGAACGAGTGAATAAAAAATATTTTTAAATAAGGGTAGTAGTTGCAAGGAGGTTTGTTTTTCATTTTCAGTTACAAACAAACAGACAAACACAGAACAATTAGTGACAATAAAGTAATACCAGGTACTATAAGTTTGAGAAAATAGCATGCACACACACATAATATACATATACATACACACACATACATATGTATACACATATACATACATATACACACACACATACACACACACATATACATATATATATATACACATACACACATATGCACACACATACATTACCACACATATATACATACACATTATACATATATATATATATATATATATATATACATACACATACATACACACATATATATATATTATATATATATATATATATATTATATATATATAATATATATATAATTATAGACACATATATATACGCATACACACACATACATATACATACATACACGCACACATATACAAATACACAACTACAACGAGGAGGCAGAAGGACACATACACACACACCCACGCACACAGGTGTAGGATACGGGAGAGAGTTATTGGTTGATTATCATAGCGATACAGCATATATACATGATATTTTTTATCACTAGTATCAGTTAAAGTTGATCTTTACATAGTATAGTTTTTATCCTAGTAAGTTATGTGGAGTGAAACAAGTTAGAGCATGATGAGACCTCTTCGAGATGCGCAAGGTAGGTTTCCACAACATCATCTTTTCTCTTCTTTTCTTCTTTCACGGCATGCCACACACAGCTTGTATGACACTGATAAGAATCGACTAAGTAACTGTAACATAGTATAAATATTAGAAAACAGATTGCATGATTGATAATAACCATAACAGAGAGGAAAAGTAATAAATAACATTCTTTGACAGCAGCCATAGAGCTCTATTGAGTTTTGTTAATAAAAAGAAACAGTATTTCAAAGATCAAGAAAAAGTGTGAATAAGGCAGCCAACTTTCCTCAAATTCTCTATATGTGTTGTTCAAAAATGATACATATTTTTCTGATTCCAATCTGTTTCTAAGAAATGTTATGAATAGCTGGACATTTGGGTGTACATTTTGCAGTTTTGTCTTGTATATATAAAATTTAGCCAGAAGCAGAATAAAATCCAGAGGTTTGTCTGTTGTAATATTTTGTTTTACTCCGAACAAAACCAATTCGTTATCAATTTGAAGATAATCACAATGTGGACATTTTTCTTTAAGCAAATGTTCAAACCAGTCCAAATCTGTTGACAATAGCACAATCATACAACATATGTGAAATGCATTGCTCATCCATATTACAAAAGTTGCAAATTGGGGAATCAGTAATTTTAATCCTGAATAATATCTCTGAGTTAGGGAGTAGTCTATGTAATAGTCTGGTTTGAAAACCATCTGAGCTGTACATCTTTAGTAGTTTTATAATAGTGTGAAAAAATATGTTTCAGCTCAGATTTTCAAACAAGTTGTTCCATTTTTGGACTGCTGTTGGAATAGCATCATTTCCATTTAAAATGGTCTGCACATGTTTATTGCCCTTATAAATAAAGGACCATGTCATCGAGTCTAAAGTTTTGTATCTGTTGGTTAGAGCTACATTTAACTTTTGACAGTATGTTCGGATTGCGTCGACAATACCTTCATACAATATGAAATTGGTTCTTATACCTGGGTATTTCAGCAGAAATTGGTTATATGTCATAAACTGACCATTGTCATTAATTATAATTTTTTACATAGAAAATGTCATAGTCACACCATTCTCGCACATAAACTACCCTTCGTCCCCTTATAATATTAATGTTGTAATGAATACATTCAGACATGAATTCGTGCACAGAAGATACACACATTTTGTACATAGTTTTTTGTAATGTTTTACAACATCCTTCCAGAATGGGTTTTCAACATTTTCAATAATAATATTAGCATATTCGGCTCCAAAATGTTTTAAATGTCTTAGCCTAGGAAACATATTAAGGGTAAAATCCTTCCACTCAGAATCAAAGTTCAGTCTCCTTAACCAAGATATCTTCATAGAAGACAAAAAGTTTCCAACATTCAGCATCTTCAATCCACCTTCAAAGTACTGTTTTTCAACCACAGACCTTTTGATTTGCTTTGTTTGCCATTCCACAAAACTTGTACTGTTCTTTTTCTAAAGATTTCAAAAAATAGTCTGGTGGGTCAGCAAATTAATTAATAAATAGATAATTTTTGAAAACACTAAAGTTTTAATAACAGTTATTTTTCCATAAGGAGTAATTTGTCTTTTTTTCCAAAACGCTAAGATGCGTCTGATTGAAAAAAGTTTGTCGTCGTAGTTTAGTTGTACAATAGTGTCAGTGTTGGTGGAAAATGTAATGCCTAAAACCTTAAAAGTGCCTGGGTCCCAAACAAAATTGTTATCGCGCATATATTGCATGCCAGAGTTTTTTCTGCTACCTATCCAAACAACTTGGGTTTTGTCAAAATTTATTTTTAGACCAGAAATATGTGCAAATCTTGTAAGGGTATGTACTGCTTCAATAAATGACTTTTCTGATCCATCAAGGCACAATGTTGTGTCATCAGCAAATTGGATAGTAAGTTTACTTTATTTTTAATTTTAATTCCTTTAATGTTCACATTACGGCGGATCATGAGAGACAATATTTCCGCACAGATTAAATACAGATAAGGGGAGGCAGGATCCCCCTGTCTGACTCCTCTTTCTATTGAAAACCAAGGAGTGTATTGGCCGTTGACCGAGATACAGGTAGAAATTTTTCATTATAAAAAGTCATTATCCATTTAATAATGTCTGGGCCGAATTTAAAAAAATGTAAGCATTTTAGTAGAAAGGACCAAGACACACTGTCAAACGCCTTTTCAAAATCTACTAATAATAACATGCCTGGAATACTTTCATTTTCAGTGTACAACAATGTATCATAGAGTAGTCTGATACTTTCGCCAATGAACGGCCCTTTAGAAAACCCTTTTGGCTTTCATGAATAACACTTGGTAAAACTCTCTTGAGACGGTTAGCAATACAAGCTGAAGCGATTTTGTATGTAGTATTCAAAGGGAAATAGGGCGCCATTTTTGATAAACCGTTTAGGTTTTCCTTCTTTATGGATACATACTATAGTTCCTTGCCGCTGGGTTATTGACATTTGACCTTTGTCAAAACTTTCATTTATAGAACGCACAAGGAAAGAGCCAATATCAATAAAGAAAAACTTAAAAAATTCTACAGCAAAGCCATCAGGTCCTGGACTTTAAAAATTTTTCATATTTTTCAAAGAACAAGCAGCTTCCTGAATGTTATTAAGCCCTCGATAGATTCACTCTCCTCATTAGTTAAAACTGGTGCATCAGGGAGTTCATCAGTAATGTTAACATCGTTTACCTCTCTAAAGCAATATAACTTCTCATAAAAGCATTTTGTTTCATTAAGAATATTTTTTAACCTGGAATTATTGTTCCATTTTCCTTTTCGAGAAAGGGTATAGACTTGTCTAGGTAGTTACGGTTTTCAAGATTACAGAAATATTTATTAACCTTTTCGCCCTGATGGATCCAGCGAACCCTCGAACGCATTGCCATACCTTGAATCCTGTGATCTCTAATTTCCTGTAACTGTGTTTTTAAGTTTTCTAAAACTGGAATATCTTCGTCGTGCAAATCACGTTCAAGATTACTTATTCTTTTTTCAAGGTTGAGTTCTTGTTGGGTTTCCATCCTTTTTTGTAGGTGCTGTAAGATATTGGTTTTCCCCTAATTTCTAATAACAGGGTTTCGAAAAAAAGTTGATCATTTATCTCAAAGAGGATATTTCGTTAGGAATGTTATCAATGATGTCTAAATTATAAGGTAGTAGTGCGTATTGTTTTTTCACCTCACTGATGATTCTTTTTATTTCTGAAATATATTTTTTATCTTTAAGCAAACTATTATTAAATTTCCAGAAAGGCCTATCACGTTTAAGCTGCCCTCTTTTTTTTAAAAGTATAGTAATCTAAAGAATGATCTGATCTGTATCCTTGGTCAGTCAAAATGTTATTTGTTTCGACCAATATTCTTCAGTATTAGTAAAATATCAAGTCTTCCTTGTTTAAATAATTAAATTTACGCCAAGTATATGATCTTTTTTCAGGATACATTCTCTAAAAACATCAAAAAGATTGAATTTTACCATCATGTCAGTAATTCTTTTCCTGGTCCTAGGACGATTATTCACACTTGCATAGTTTCTGACATCTAATTTCATGTCCAGGGCACAATTCCAGTCACCAGTGATAATCACATGTTCATTGGCAATGCGCTCAATGTGTTCGCAGATTACCGTCAAAAAATTCAGGTCTATCGTTGTTACTTGGCCATATAGGTTGACTAAGGTAAGTTTTTTGTTTAGAATTTCCAGCTTCATTACAATATATACAACCATGAGGATCTCTAATGACATCGAACAATTTATATTCAAATTATTGCTAAAAAGAATGGCAACCCCGTTTTTATTTGTCTCAGAACCGCAGAGCCAGACATTATAACCCCAACTTGCTCTTATGAAATTTTCTGATTCTGTTTTAAATGTGTCTCTTGAAGACAGTATATGTTGGCTTCCTTTTTCCTAAGGAAATCAAATACATCCTTCCTCTTACTGGAGTTGTTTAAGCCATTACAGTTAAATGAGCATATTTTAAAGGAGTTATCACCCGCCATTTGGTAAGTTTGAAAGAGAAGAAGGAGTGGTGTAAACAGAATACAAAACGCATCTTATTCTCCACAACACATAGTAGAATGAAATTAAATAAGCACATTTTCTGTTTCTGTCTCCACATATTATAAAAAAGGAAAAACATTATCTCAAACAATCCAGAAATCCACTGAATTAGTGACAGACCTGTCTTCTGGAAAACTAGTATGATAAGGGTAATTTCAAAAGTCCAATCTGACCCAATGTTTACACTCTCACCCACATGCACACAATGATGAAAGTTAACAGTATCTGCACACACAAACGACAACAAAACAAGACAAGCACACAACATGTAGAATTTACAATTACAAAACGGTTTCATCTGTAGGCCCATTGCCCAACTCCACACCAGCTAGCTTTAACAAGCGTATTCTGCAAAACACAGTACACAAAGAATACATAAGGAAAAAGTATAGAGGCCCTTCCCACAGTCGTATGGGACCAATTCGTTAGCGGCCATCATGAACACCTATCACGTGACAAAAACAAAAACCCCACGTGCTTCCGACAGTAAAACCAAAAAGACAAGCAGATCCCCGCAGCCGGGGTAGTTATATGATTATCAGAGAATCAACCATCGCCATTAGTAGCAAGGATAACAAATTCAAAAAAAAAAAACCGAAAGATCCACTGGTTCCTCATCCCCCTTATCACACGGGTGTAGAATTGCCTTGACCCAAACATTGACCAATGAATAGCTGAAAAGGGTAAACATTGTAAAATTTCGGAACAAGGGGCAATCTCAAAATCCCTCTACACAGGAAGGTTATTATAGCGAAACTTTTAAGACATACACGAAGGGGGAAAAATAAACAATTTTTTTTTTTTACTGACCTTCTGTAACAGACAGCACATCATCGTATCCATCAACACAATTGTCTCAGGTCGGCTAGAGACTTCACACTCCCTATCTTCCGCTAACTGTCTTCACAAAAATGTTCCCGTTCTTTGACCAGCTTGTTGACAGAGAGTGTTTTCGTTCTTAACTGAACACAACAATGTGTAGGCTCTGGGGGTTAAGTCCTCGACTAAGTGATCCTCGTGCCCTTTAGAGTGCGTCGAGCGTACAACACGCTGTCCCGAATGCGCCGCGACACGAAACCTGACAATGATGCCCCGTCCAGTAGGCGGGAGCGTGCTGGTGTTCCCGGGTTCTATGTTCCCCCAGTAGCGCTGTTCCCCGTGTCTCTGTTCCCCAGTGTCGATGTTCCCCGACCGAAAAAAGCGTGCCGCTGTTCCCGTACTGGTGTCCCCAGGTTCTCTGTTCCCCAGCAGCGCTGTTCCCCAAACCGATTCAATGCACGTTAGCGCCAGTACGGGCCCTACTGTACAAGGAGAGGTTGTTGCGCCGGGCCATCCCAAGGTAAACAGAATAATAGGGGAAAAATGCACATGCCCACCCCCCTCCCTTCCCCACCGAGAGAGCGAGAGAGAGAGCGAGAGCGAGAGAGAGAGAGCGAGAGCGAGAGCGAGAGAGAGAGAGGAGCGAGAGAGAGAGAGAGAGCGAGAGAGAGAGAGAGAGAGAGAGAGAGAGAGGAGAGAGAGAGAGAGGTTGCACGTGCCCCACGCGTGTCAACTCAGGTTGTTCCCATTTCAACCGCGACATTGGAAGTGTCATCGCGCTTTTGTCGTCTGCAAAGCGTGTCACTTGGCGTGGCCCCCAGGGCGCATTGCCCGGCACCGTTCTAACGGATAGGGGGTGAGGGCGGTGGGGGGAGGAGGGGGGGGGGGGAGGGCAATTTCGCTGTGAGTTGCTTGGTCAAATCAGTAAGAAAAACGGAATATTTCGATCGTGTATGATTCTAGAACGGAAAGCATGAATTTGTGACTCCAGCAAAGGGTTTTGACAGTGATGTGCTTCTTTTTACGTTTTGAACTCCTATCCCTTTATATCACACTTTGCGTGAGCTACACCTTTTCTTTCGCAACGGGCCATTTTACTTTTGACTGTCTACACAGACCTGATGGGGTCATGCAAGTGCTGACCTGCTGGTTCCAGCGCTGTCCAGTCGGCATGAAACCCCTCTTCTACGGCCCTCCCGCTCCACCCCCAATACCCCGACCCTCCCACCCCACCCTCCCTCTCCCTCGCCTATAACAATGAAAACAACAGTAACAACGTTTAAGTCAGCAAAACCCACCAACACCACCAACGGCAAAAACTTGGGGAACAGCGGGCCTGGGGAACAGGGGGCCTGGGGAACACCGGGACCGGGGATTTGCGGGAATGGGGATCGCCACAGGGTGGGAAACAACGAAACTGGGGAACTTAGGGACTGAATTTCGATTTTTTTCTTGAGGGGAACACCGGGACTGGGGAATATAGAGACTGGGGAACAAAGAACCTGGGGAACAGCGGCATGACCCCCAGTAGGCCTATCCCTGGAGACGCTAGAATCGTCAGACCGACGTGCCTGTTTAGTGCCCACCCGATGTACTGCCTCAATATCGCCCTTTTTCACTGGGATTTTGAGTTTGTCATTGAAAAGAGCAAGCACTTTCTCCTCGCACTGGTCGGGTGTTTCTCTGGTTCCGGACGTCTGCTCTTCTTTGATGCCATATATACGCAAGTTATTTCTGCGTACATATGCGGACAGGTCTTCGACACGACTGTCAGCAAGTTCCGCTCGATGCTTGGTTTCGGCGATTTGCGTTTTCAGCTGGTCCTCTCTCTTCCTCGCATCAGCCACCTCTTTCTTCAGTCTGTAGTTGTCCACCTGCACCGTAAAAAGGGTTGCCTTTAACTCGTCCACCATTTGTGTCAATTTTGATATTTCTGCTCCATAATGGCACACAACTTGATCATCAGCTGTTCATTGGTAATCTCGCTTAGGCCTAGGCCTAGTTGCTGTTTTGATGGAGACAAGTCAGGGGAGAAAACAACGTGGTAGTCTGCTGAAGCTGCTGTTGGGCGTTCGTCCCCTTTTTCCGCCATCGTATCTCTCGACTGGTAAACAAACCGAGACAGTTTCTCCTTGAATGGTGCTGGGGTGCTGGTGGCTAGGGTCTTCTGCTTCTTTGGGGTACACTTTACTTCAGTATCTTCAATATTCTTTGTCACTGAAGTGTCGGACGAGCTGGAACTAGTGTTGGATCCTGTTTTGCGTTGTTTTCTTTTCCGAGTTCCGCCATTACCGCCACCCATAACTTTCACAGTACGAGTTCCACATTTTCCTTTTCACGGGGCCGTTGATGCATGAAAAAAGTAATCCAAAACTCGTGTGGAGGTAGTCAACAGGTGCTCGGTCAATTTAGCTGCATTTTGAGGCTTGATCGGATGTTAATTAATATAAAAGAGTTAATTAATGTTGCAGCTCTCGAAAGCGTGACTCTCCTCGATCGTGACCAGAGCTCACCTCCCAGCACTGCCATACTAACAGAAGGAAATTTTCCTTTTCACACAGAGTAGCCCCTTCATGGAATGAACTCCCTACTAACATAAAATTTGCAGAAGACACTAACAAGTTCAAGAATCTCTTGGATGTAATTCCAAAGTATAAGGAACTTTTCAATCAATTTGATGATTAAAATGCCATATTAGGCATTGTGTAACAAAATGACAATTGCGTTTCAACACCTATACTTTTAACAAAAATTTATTGACAAAGAGGGGACATACATAGGCCACGAGGCCTAGGCTTTTGAGCCAGTCCCTACTACTACTAAATAAAGAGGATGCATAAGAAAATGAATATGAAAAATCATCTTTTAAATCTCAAGTCAAAATAGGAGAGTTGTTACTTTTATTTTACTGCGAGTGTAATACAGTTGGAATTCAAAGAAGAAAAAACAGAAAGATCAGCTGTGGGAACACACACACACAGCACAACACAACACAACACAACACAACACAACACAACACAACACAACACAACACAACACACACACCAAACAAATAGAACACACCAATTTACCAACCAGCCAAACAAAGCATTTATCAACCATAATTATTTGTTTACATATATGGTGGGTGGAGCAAGATGTTCAAATAGGATCAATGAACTACAAAGTTAGCTGCTTGGGGCTTGAGCTCAGGAACCTAAGCATGTTTTTGGTAGGTCTAACTGTAAATCAGAAGCTACAGCATGCTTCTTGTTTATTTGTTTCTTTTTTTTTTCTTTTTTTTTTCCATTTTTTTTCAGTACATACCCATCAGAAATAGCAGCATGTCTAGACTGATCAAACTTTGAAAGAAACCATTGGACTTGTAAAGACAGTGGCTCAAAAATGGGAGAGTGTTTTACCATTTCATTTTTATTGCTGTTATCACAGGTCTGACACATGAGAAAAAATTAACCAGAGATATTGATCTACAGGTAATAACATGGTCAGAAGACTTTAGGTTAACCTGTACCTATATATAATAATAATAATGGTTTCTTATATAGCGCTTAATCAAACGAATTTCTCTAAGCACTTTACAAAGTCATACTACATTCACCCCTCTCATATACAATAATACACCTTACACCCAGCTACAAATACTATTAATACAATAACTAACAAATCCTTATCCTACGAGTGTGACATTCACTTATTTTTCAATATCACTACAAAAGCTTAATCCTATAACGTTCAATCATACAACAAACACATATAATAGAGAACATACACATACACTACATTTGAAAAAGGCCCAGACGGTATGAGATAGGTTGTACCCCCCCCCCCCCCCCCCCCCCACACACACACACACACACAGAGCATTGACTAATTATGAGAAAACAGATGGGTTTTAAGTTTAGACTTGAAAGAAGAGATAGAATCTGAATGTCTGAGAGAGTCTGGCAGTCTGTTCCACGTCGCTGGAGCTTGATAGAGAAAGATCTTTCACCAGTAGTAGTCCTGAAGTGAGTCATTCGTAGAAGGCGGTCATCAGCACAGGAGCGTAGTTGTCGAGAGGGGGTGTAGATTTTAAGGAGATCTGAGAGATAAGAAGGTCCATTTTCAAAGAGAGCAGAGAAAGTGAGAGTTGAGATTTTGTACAAGATACGGTTTGAGACAGATAGCCAGTGAAGAGAGTGAAGTAGAGGCAAAATGTGATTATATTTTCCTGCTCTACAGACGACTCGGGCTGCATGATTTTGGATCCGCTGTAATCTTTCTATCAGGTATTTTGGAAGGCCGGCCAAAAGTGAGTTGCAGTAATCTATTCTAGATAAGACAAATGCACAAATGAGAAGTTTTTGTAGCATCTGTAGAGAGAAGGTGACGTACAGAGCTGATTCTTCTTAGTTCTAAATAGGCAATCTTGCAAATATTTGAAACCTGTTTCGCAAAGAAAAGGGAATGGTCAAGAATGACCCCTAGACTGCGGACAGAGGTGGAGACAGAGACAGTACAGTCATTGATAGTGACAGTTGAAGGCAGAGAAGGATGGTTAGGTTGTTTTGTCACGAACATGAGTTCCGTCTTGTCGTCGTTTAGTTGTAGTTTGTTGGTTGTCATCCAGTCCTTCAGGTCAGCAATGCAGCCCCGCATCCGAGAAATCAGTGAGTCAATTTCAGCAATGAGAGCCGACTGATGAAGTTGAGTATCGTCAGCAAAGCTCTCATGCGACATGGCGTGACCACTGATGACCTCAGACACAGGACTAGCATACAGCACAAAAAGGACTGGCCCCAGTACAGAACCTGAGGCACACTGTACCTAAGAGGAGAACTGTCTGAGTATCTGCCCTGTACACACACTGTCTGAGTCCGTCCAGTCAGGTAAGAAATAATCCAGTTCAGAGCTGTGTCTTTGAATCCAAAGGAAGTTTGAAGCCGTGAGAACAAAATATTATGATCGATCGTGTCAAATGCTGCGGAGAGGTCTAACATCGCTGATAAGGAAACATTCCCATCGTCAAGCCCACAGAGGAGGTCATTGACTATACGGAGGAGTGCTGTCTCACAACTATGGCCTTGTCTGTAAGCAGATTGATGAGGATTCAAAAGGTGATTCTTTTCGAGATGTTCTAGAATTTGTTCCAAAACGATCTTCTCCAATAATTTTGATAGAAATGACAAATTTGATACAGGCCGATAATTCTTTAAAACATTTTTATCTAATGAAGGTTTCTTGATCAATGGACGTACTACTGCGGACCGGACGATTTCTGGAACGTGACCAGGGGACAAAGAGGTATTGATAACATGGGTAAAATGGGGTAGGACGTCATCAATGCACTGAAGTGAATGAGCAAGCTAGTGGGAATGGCATCAAGTTCACATGATTTAGGGCTGCATCGCAAACAAAGTTTTTTGACATAGTCTTGACTAACAGGGCTAAAACAAGCCAGAGGAGGTCCACAGTAAACTTTGTCATTCAGAGAATGTACATGTGCAGTAGAATCTAGCTTTTCATGGATAGTGTCAATTTTGCCATTGAAAAACTCTAAGAATTTCTGAGGGAGCTCTTGAGTTTGGAAGATGGTGGGAAGGGGGGAGTAGCTGACTTTGCCTAGGAGACTATCTGTGACATTAAATAGTTGCTTGGCCATATTACAGGCCAATATCTTTGAAGAATAGAACAAAGTTTTTGCTTGATAAAACAATGTCAGTAACATGATTTCTCGCAGTTTGATAAATTTCCCTGTGCACAGTCAGTCCGTGGCGCGCCATCGCCTCTCAGCCCCCCTCCTCTCCTGCTTGGCCTCCGACAACTCGGGACCCACTGTGTTGTGCCATTGACACAGTGAGCGATCAGTGATCAAGCGCCTGCTCACTGGAGCATGCTTATCAAGCGTGGCACGGAGGGCAGAGGTCAGCTGACAGGCCGATGGCTCACTCGGTTGGCCATGGTCAGATCAGATTTGAAAGCCTCTATATTGATAGCAGAAATTTTCCTAACTTCCTTGTAAGTCTTTGGAACGGCGGGCCTAACGATATCTAATTCACACTTCACAGCATAATGATCCGATGCTAGGTTATTGTCAACGGTTGAGGATTTAAGAAGATGATCACTGTCTCTGTAGACTACCCAGTCTACTATGTTACCCTGTTTGTTCGTCATTTCATTCACGGACTGCTGGAGTCCGAAAGTATCTAAAATTTCTAACACTTCGGGCGTGTATCCAACTGTGGGCTTATTGAAATGGAAGTTGAAGTCGCAGATCAATAACAATGTTCCTGGAAGGTCATTTACAAATTCAAGAAAGTCTGGAAGTTCGTTGACAAACATGCTGGGCGTAAATTTGTTCTTTTTGCTGGGTACCAGTCTGTAGATCCCAAAAATGTTAGTGACAGGAGCGCTAGGTAGGGACAGTTTCAGGTGTACCAGTTCAAAGGTCCGATGCTGAAAATCAAAAGAAGAGTTAAAAGAGCAATAGGGGAGCAGCTTATCAGAGATGACGAAGGCAATTCCACCCCCGCAGGTCGTGGTGGGGCGGGGGAAGGACTTGTGGTATAGCCAGCTGGGGCCAGGTCACGTAGCTTTGGTTCATCGCCGCTTTCCTTGAACCACGTTTCCGTTACACAAAGAATGTCGATATCATTGGAGAGTATAAAGTCATTTACAGCAGATCGTTTCTTTTTACAGGTATTACCAAGTGACTGGGCATTGAAAACTGTCAGCGAAATGTTCATTGTTGTTTGTGAGCGAGGAGCCGTAGGTACTTGAATCAAGTTGCGAAAGTTTGCTGAGCAGGTGTGGTTGTGGCGAGAGTGGTGAGAGAGATGGGCAACGTTACCGACTGTAGGAATCGTCCTCCGTTTCCTCCTCCCTCCCCATGCTGTGCGACAGTGAGGAAGGTCACGGCCAATCCTGAGACGCCGCAGTGTCACGTTGAGCGAAGGGTCACGGGGCGAAGGTCGCTCCCTGCCAGCCAGCAGCTGGTCCCATGTGTAGGTCAGGCGAGTGGAGGGTAGTGGTGGGTGTGACTATCTTTTTCCCTCAAAAAGTGTTCCTACCAAATGGAACTTACAGACTCTGGCAAACTTCCGATTGAACATACTGTTTTAAACAAAAAGATGATAAAACCATAAAATGCTATCGCACCACCTTTTGTATGCACTCGAAGGGATGTGATTTAGCTGTAGATTGTGAGTTGCTGATATCAGCTAGTTAACCCTCTTTAGGATGTGATTAGCTTTAGATTGTGAGTTGCTGATATCAACTAATTAACCCTCTTTAGGATGTTATTAGCTGTAGATTGTGAGCTGCTGATATTAGCTAATTAACCCTCTTTAGGATGTTATTAGCTGTAGATTGTGAGTTGTTGATATCAACTAATTAACCCTCTTTAGGATGTTATTAGCTGTAGATTGTGAGTTGTTGATATCAACTAATTAACCGTCTTTAGGATGTGATTAGCTGTAGATTGTGAGTTGTTGATATCAAGTAATTAACCCTCTTTAGGATTTTTATGGGATAAAAAGAAAGAAAAGAAAAAACCTTTGCCAAGCATTCACAGATTTCCATGCTTTTGAAGCACACTGCATCACTGTGTGATAGCTTCAGAACTAATGCCACATATTTGTTTTGCCCAGGTAGGAAGTATGATTTGTGATGGTCTTATACTGATGGAACTTTTCCAACAAGCCAGTGTGATGTGTAGGAGCTGTAGTGTTCTGTGGTATGCTGGAAAATTCTGGTCTGTGGGCTGAGGTAGGTTAAAGCATGAAAGGATTGATTACTGATCTGTGTGGCCACTCACCTTCAGTCTGATAATCTTTGCTTTATCTGCAAGTCACAGCTGTCTCCCCACTTCAGAGTGGTTTCACTCACTGCCACTCCATTTTAAAATGATAGCAAACATGCCCGTATTAATATGCTGCTTTCTAGAGCAGAATCATTTCAGTGGCGCTTTGGTTTCTACAACTGTACAAACATGGACAATCCTAAGAGTTCAGATTGTTGATGAGTCTGTGGTAGTTTCACAATTGTCCTTTGACCAGATACAGTACACCTGCTCAGCCAACGTCACTGTCAGTTTAATAAAGTCACTGTCAGTTTAATAAAGACACTGTCAGTTTAATAAAGTCACTGTCAGTTTTATAAAGTCACTGTCAGTTTAACAGGCCTACAAGAGACAGTACACCCACTCAGCCAAAGTAACTGTCAGTTTAATGAAGTCACTGTGAGTTTAATGAAGTCACTGTCAGTTTAATAGGTCTATATGATACAGTACACGTGTTCATCCAAAGTCACTGTCAGTTTGATAGGCCTACAAAATACAGTACACCCACTCAGCCAAAGTCACTGTCAGTTTGATAGGCCTACAAAATACAGTACACCCACTCAGCCAGTCAGGACATGTGATAAGTCACTGTCAGTTTTATAGGCCTATTAACACAGGCTGCAGCTACAAAATGAGAAACCTGCAAAGATGATTCAAGCATATAATTTGTATGGTCTTCTCAAATAACAGTTAAGTAAAGTTAGTCTTTTTTGGTTCTGACTCGTACAGGTTCTAGTTATTTCATATAAAATGTCTCGACTGATGCTGTTGAGGCTGCAACATCAGTTTGCAAAGGTCGAGTCAAGTGGCTTCAAGTTTCTTTATCACATTTGATCTACAAAGCAAATAAATCAGGGTGGGGGTGGTTGTTGGTTGTTTTACTTACATGTGTGTGTGTGTTGTGTGTGTGTGTGTGTGTGTGTGTGTGTGTGTGTGTGTGTGTGTGTGTTTTCTATCACTTTAAGCAAAGGTCAAATTAAGCTCCCCTCCCTGACCACCCTTCCCCCCTCCCACCCCGCCTCCTTTCCCCTCTGCCCCTTGTATTCCCTTCCCTTTCTTCACTCAGGAAATATTTCGTTTTATACCACCTTCAGTTTTGCAAGTTTTAAATCGGTCAAACCTATTCCCCCCACAAAGCCCTGATGTGGCCCTTTGCGGTCGGCTGGGCTATAAGCAACATTATCTTATCTTATTCCCCCACAAACTCTATCCCCACTCTATTCTCTTCTCCTCCCCCCTCTATCAACAAATCAGATGTTTTGTTTACATTAAGTTTGAGTGTAGCAGCCTCCCCCCCCCCACCTCCCTAAATGCCACCCTTCCATTTTAAGTCATTGAACTTTTTGAATGACTGGTTTCAAAATTAATCCCCCTTTTACACAGTGGTCAGCAAAGAGTCGCATGGTTCCCCTCCCTAATACCTGAAAGCAATCTGAAGTCCGAGTCCTCTGTGACCATCGGTCATTCACTTTACTACAACACTCAACATCAGCTGTTCTGAAAAAACAACAATGAACAAATGAAGGGAAAAAAAATCTTTGTCTTGAATGAAACCACTCTGCAAATGGCAGTTTTCAGAAGATGCCTTAACCCTCTTGTACTCAGTTTCCCTGACGGCAGACTTCCCCTAGATTTCAGATTCTTCTACATGTTTCAGCCTAAAAATGGGTATGTGTGATTATTAGCTTATGGGGAATGTATCTGAACCTCTAGGAGAAAGAAACTTGGCAGACAGTTTCATAAGAGCATGCACTTCACTTTGAACTATATTTTGTCTGTCTTAGAGATATAGGTCGTGTCACTGTCACCGAATTGTCACCAGACACGTGACATTTTATGATGACAATCACGTTTACAGCATGCAAGCATGCGCAATCACCATGCTGATGCAGGCTGTTAGTGTAAGATGAAACCTGAGGCCTACCTGACGTGATCCATCCGCTGCCTGGCAGTACAGGTTCCACTGGTTGTCCCACCAATGTCATACAAAACTTGTCACTTGTCACACACAATACTGAACTCAGTCACTTCCCAATACTCTATATATGTTGTGGTGTTTCCGTCAGCCTTTGCAGTTCTACAAACTACAGTCTTAAAAAAACAAAGAGGTACAAACAAAAAGAAAAAATCAAGTGGTGTAGCAGTGTTGGGTAACGAGCGAGCGGGCCCAGTGGGTTCCTGAAACTGACGCACTTCTGCCACACCACGTGTCGCTGGTCGCCACGTTGTTTGAAGCGCAGCGAGCGGAACATCGTACTCCGGGTCGCTTTCTACTTCACCGTCTTCTTCAATACCACTACCTACTTCAATATCACTTTCATTCTCCATCTCTCTTTCAAATTTCTCTACTTCTCCAATAATTTGATCCAACTCCTCTTGCGAGTAGTCGATCATTTCTTCATCGTTAGTAGCAGATGCCAAAGCAGCCATTGTGAAAGTCGGTCGGTTTCATTCACAAACTTACTCGCTGTGTTTGCCCCTTTTCTCAATGAACACGCGCGGTTCCATCACCCCAAAATAGTGCCAACACATGATTGGACCATGCCCGAGTCTTCCTAGTTACTGTCTGCGACTCTACGTGTCTACACACGTGATAACTGCGTGATGGAAAATTCCTACGGACAGATCCCGGTAGCTCCCGGGTACGGGAAGAACAGGCGCCTGAAGTTAACTCCCGGATTCTGCCGTTGCAATGGGGGGATCAGTTACACACTGGTCATGGCAAACAGGAGAATACAAGCTTTTAATTCAGCCGGAGTCTGAGCATCCTCGAGGGAATGTGGATCATTTGAATCATTGTAGGTCAGATCTGTAAGTCGGGTAACATTCTGAGAGTTTTAACTTTTTTGGAGGGGGAGGGGGGGGGGGGCACTGATTAATTCATATGGACAATTTTGGAATGTTTTTTCACAGCTGTTGGTATGTTTTCCCTGTGCTTTGAGAAATCTGTTAACTTGGTGTGACAATTGTGATAATAGGAGAAAGGTAGTGACAGATTAGTACACACACGCATGCACACATGCACGCACACATGCACGCACACACGCATACACACACACACATGATAGCTTAAAACATGATAATATGACAGAGGCAGAGATCTTGACTATCTCAAAACATTGATTCTTTTTAGCTGATATTAATGTGAGTGTCTGTCTGTGTGTGTGTGTAGTGTTAGAATCTAATGTTGCTGATGACGGCGGGTTGCTGGGAGAGGATCTGGCACCAGCGGTGACAGAAGTCAGTGAGGACATGGATCAGCTGGGCATTGGTGGAGACATGGACTTCCCTCCACAACAGGTGTGTGTGTCTCTGTGTGTGTGTGTGTGTGTGTGTGTGTGTGTGTGTGTGTGTGTGTGTGTGTGTGTGTGTGTGTCAAGGGAGCAAAACCTCTCACAAAAGGCCTTAAGCGCTGAGACTTAGAGGCAAAGAATGCCGTGAGTGGTAGAGAAATAGGTAATGGGCCGATTAGCAATACGCCCTCACCTAGCGCACATGGTCGAACTGTGCCAAGGAGGTCGAAGTGGTCAGATGATAGATGGCACCTAAGGTAGTATGGACCCTCCCGAGTTTGAACCTTCCCGATAGCGAAAGGACCTTGGAGCATCGAGTAGGTGCTAAATGCTCGGCCAGCTGAGGTTGCTTTGTAGACAGACCTTGAAGAGCGGGAGTCTTGGGCTTGTTCAGGTGGTATTGCCATAGGGCACTGTGTTGAGGCTTTGTCAGGCTGGTTGAATGCACGTGGACGTTGTTGTCGTAGCTTTCTCTAGTGTGACGAGTCGGCCGAATGTTCTCGAGTCCTTTAAGTCCTTTAGGTAAATTAAGAGATGTTGGGATCACTTTCCTTGGGTTCTTCAAGGGTGGGAACTCAGGCATCACCAGGGGGAATACCCCGAGTCATATACTTAAGGAGAGAGAGTTTTTAGGAAGTGGTTCGCATGTCCAGGGGGGTAGTAACAAGTACATGCCGACCTGCTGGTCCTGGGTGGAGAAGAGTGTCCACCTGGACCACTGGCTATTCACTGGGTTCTCCAGTGGGCCTGAAGGGGGCGATCATGGCAGGCGACCGTCACGGTTTGGTGACTGTCGGCCTGCAGGCAGGGTACAGTGACCATTCAGTCGTTCTTGTACTGAGCGATGAATGGAAGGCTTCAGCCTATTGAGTGATTTGCACCTTGTTGTCTATAGAGTGTAGTAAATACTTGAAGCATCAGTCCTGAGTTGTGGAGGAGTCCGGGCTGTTAGTAAAATGGGTAGCTTCGGGGAATCGAACATGTGTTTGAAGTGGAGGTTATGCATTAACCACTTGGTACCCAAGCTTTTGTAGCGCTAGCAGCTGTGGTGTGTGTGTGTATGAGTAGGTCCATTGGTGGAATAAAAATAACTCTGGGAGTTATTGGTACAAATCGTGTGATGTGTGTGTGCCAGTGATTCCGTTGGTTGAACCAGTTTAACTCGGGTTCTCTCTTGTTTGAGAATGGATATAAGATGCTTGGAAAACCAGGAAGTGTGTGACTCACTTAACTTGTTAAGGGGAAGGGAACTCACCTGTCTTGCTGAGGGCTCAAGGAAATGCAGCGAGAAGCAGGGGTTTGCTGTTGCCTTGAAGCCGACAACGGTTTAGAATTGTCTCCTAGGTTGGGACGTAAGACAGTGGAGGTTGCTGTAGCCTCGGAGCCAACGACAAGAAGAATTGTCTCCTGTGTGGGGACGGTTAACAGCAAGACGTGTCAGCCTGTTGGGGCCTAGACAGGGAGCTGCCAGACAACGGTGGGGCTTTTGTGGCAAGAGAAGACATGTGGGAGAGGCCGACAGGAGCCCTTTCCGTGGAGAGGGTGAAGTGCAGTGGAGTCCGGGCGACTCGGTGTGAGGGTGCAACACGAGCTACGTTGCCAGTCTCCCCCAACTGGAATTTGGCCAATCAGGAGGACACAACAGTGTGGCAGCTTCTGCACTCATAGACACACAGTGTGATAAGAGAAACTGACTGGTCAACCTAGGAATGCTGGCAAGTCATGGACGTTTCATTTGTTCTTAAGTTTATAAGTGTACAACCAGAACAGTAGAATATTGTCTTTTCTGGCTAATTAAGAGTAATTGAAGGAAAGGGGATGCAATTATGTCTACATGTCATATAACTACAGTATGGTATTCATTTTTTTTTTAAATCGCCGGAAGAATTTAATAGATAAAGAACTACTTTTGCACACCTGTTCAAACCCTGCACGGTAGACCGAAAACCTTGACGTCACTTGATGGACTGGCCGTCGGCTGCGACCTACAGAACAAGCCAACGCCAAGTGAAATCAACACGAGTTGCGATCCCCCACAGTCTAAAAAGTCACGAGGGGGTGGCAGATATTGTGCTGTAGTCGAGTGCAGCAGCTCAGCAGGAGACGGATATTCTTTGCACACATTTCCATCTGATCCAGATACTCGAAAGAAGTGGATTCAATTCGTGCAACCATGCCGGGCCGCTAAGCTCTTTTTACCACGTCAGTTCCAGCTGGACCGTGGAAACGAGCTATTCCGACAATTGCCAAGCCCGTTCGAGTGGATCAAAAACTTCGTCTGCATTGTGCGCGTATACTTTGAAGGCGGAGTGGTAAGCTCGTACAGATGAGTACGATGGTCGCACGTTTATTCTCTTCTTATCTATGGACAGATCACACTTGTTAAATTGAATGAACACGTTAAGGCTTGAGGAAGGAGAATCTCCGCTCGCCGTCCACGTGTGATCGCATCAAGAAGTCAGTCGGTAGCATCCCTCGAGACTTCGGTAAAGTCCGTACACCTTCACATATGCTGTGTTCGGGCGTCCAGCTGGAACTGAATAGCTCGTTTCCGTGGTCCAGCTGGAACTGACGTGGTTAAAAGAACTTAGCATTCAAACTGATAAGGTAAAGGCCTTGCAGAAACATCCCCAGAGTCACATTGGCCGTTGCAATCATAGTCACTGCTTTTACATGATAAATTGAATACCGAGCGAGATGTGCAAGAACCACCAAAATCGCTTTCTGTTGCCGTCGCTGTCACTCATGTGACGTCACATCCAAGAGCAGTTAAGCCATGCCAAGATTTAGTTGATTACCTCCCGTTTTCTTGATTACAGGTGAAAATGCCCACTTTCGCGGATTGATTTCATGTGATCGGGAGTGAATCAGATGTTTATTTTACCAATTTATCAAACATTTCATATTTCTTCATAAGCTGACCAATTATCGAAAACCTCTAAAATAGACCTTTAAGTTTATATGTGTGCAACCAGAATAGTAGAATATTGTCTTTCCTGGTTAATTAAGAGTAATTGAAGGAAAGGGGATGCGATTATGAGATTATCTGTGTGATGTTTACATTTTTGTATGATTCAGATAAGTGTCTTGTTGTGACGGGTGGGGGCTCGGAGTCAAGTTAAATAAGAGTTGATTATTTTCTATGAAATGTTATTGGTTTCCTGTCACCATTGTGCGGGCCCAAAGTGAGTGACAGAGTGCGTTCGCCTATGCGAGAGCGCATTTTGGTTGTGAAAGCGTAAATGCTTCTGTCTATACCCCCCTGCATCCCTGCATATGATCATCATATTTTAATAAACATGGGGAGCGTCGGGGACCCGTCACATCTAGGATAATTACTGTGTTAAAGTGGCTGCCGGAGTCGGCGGGAATTTCCGATGTCCATTTGGTGTCAGGTGGCTGTTTGCTAAGCAATTAGGTAGGGATGTGTGTAAATGCTGACGTGAGGATGAACGTAGCGAAAGGGGAATTGAGTGTACTTGTGAACAAGGTGGTGGAGAAGCTGCATGGACAAAGGCATGGCCCAAAGGGAAATCCTTTGTGTCCATCCCTGTTTAAACTGAGGGAAAACAACATGACGGGAGGAGGAGAAGAACACCACAAGAGAGAGAAGAACAGAGAGGAGAGAGCGGACAGAAGAGTGAGCAGGACACAGTAGGGTTGAGAGAAACATGGTCTGGGAGACAGAAGAGGCAGCAAAGTCTAAGGGTAAAAGACAAGCTGAAAAAGAATAGACTGAGTTTGAAACTCAGAGGTTGGTGAAAGAGACAAAGAAGAAGCTTTCGACATCAAGTTCCCAGAGACGACCATGAAGACCCAGTCGTGAAACCTGGAGCCAGTCAACCAAGGGTGTCACCATCACCAGTGCTGATGAGAACTTAAAGTGACGTGTTCGAGAACTGTGGCATGGTGTGAAAGTGTGGTTGTGTGTGTGGAAACCTGGCCAAGTAAGAAGTCATTTTATTATAACCCGGGATTAGTAAGTATTGATCTTTTATGGTTTTTGATTATTCCACTTTGTATAATTGGATTTTGCATGTGTAATCATAAGTAGCATAGAAATTGTATTTCTTGTGGTTGTGTGTGTGGAAACCTGGCCAAGTAAGAAGCCATTTTATTATAACCCGGGATTCGTAAGTATCGATCTTTTATGGTTTTGATTATTCCACTTTGTATAATTGGATTTTTCATGTGTAATCATAAGTAGCATAAAAATTGTATTTCTTGTTCTCAGTCGTGTTAGGAGAGAAACGAATGTGTGACATCCCATTCCCAGAGAGAGGTGAATGGTTGGTGGGTGCATGAGTGTGCATATGCGTGTATGAGTGCAAAGATTACCTTGGTGTGTTAAGCCTGACTAATAATACATCAACTTAGTGCACTTAAGCAATACCAGCACAATTTCCCTCGTCCTGGACGGTGTGTGTGTGTGTGTGTGTGTGTGTGTGTGTGTGTGTGTGTGTGTGTGTGTGTGTGTGTGTGTGTTGTATGTGTGTGTGTGGTCTGTGTGTGTATTGTGTTGTGTGTGTGTGTGTGTGTGTGTGTGTGTGTGTGTGTGTGTGTGTGTGTGTGTGTGTGTGTGTGTGTGTGTGTGTTGGACTTGGAGGATAAGGGGAGGGGGAGGGAAGGGGTGTGTGTGCACATGTCATATGGTGGGGGTGGGGGTGGGGGGGGAGTATGATTGTAAGCATTCATGGTCATGCATCCATGTGTGTGAGACAGTATGAAAGCATGAGGACATTGTGTGAATTGGGATGTTGTTATAACGTGCCTGCAGATATCCAGTGTGTGGTTGTGTGTGTGTGTGTGTGTGTGTGTGTGTGTGTGTGTGTGTGTGTGTGTGTGTGTGTGTGTGTGTGTGTTTTGTGTGTGTGTGAGTGTGTGTGTGAGTGTGTGTGTGTGTGTGTGTGTGTGTGTGTGTGTGTGTGTGTGTGTGTGTGTGTGTGTGTGTGAGCGCACACATTTTGCTGCAGATGTAGAAGATGTATACAAATTAAAGCTGAAGCATGGAAATATTTGGTCTAAGTAGATCTGTAAAAGGTTTGTTAGCTCTCTTTTTGTTTAATCTGTATTGCATTTTATTCATCCTTTACAAAGATGAAACAAAGAAATTGTCAGAGTAATCAGACCTGAAGTTGCTCATACAACTTAATGAAGACTGTTCAGTTTGGCCTACATTAGTACGTACACAACTTGCTGGTGCAGGCAATGATGATAATTGTGTTATTTCTGTTTGTATCTGTGTACAGTTGTGAACATGCGTGTGTGTTCGTGCATGTGGGTGTGGGTGTGGGCATGTGAAGAAATGGTGAGGATGATAATTGAACGGTCGGTAATGGGAAAACAACAGAATGGGGTCATACCTGGCCTCTATCATTATGTGTCATACCTGGCCTCTATCATTATGTGTCATACCTGGCCTCTATCGTTATGTGTCATACCTGGCCTCTATTATTTTGTCATACCTGGCCTCTATCGTTATGTGTCATACATGGCCTCTATCATTATATGTCATACCTGGCCTCTATCATGTGTCATACCTGGTCTCTATCATTATGTGTCATACCTGGCCTGTATAATTATGTGTCATACCTGGCCTCTATCGTTATGGGTCGTACCTGGCCTTTATCATTATGTGTCATACCTGATCTTTATCATTATGTGTCATACCTGATCTTTATCATCATGTGTCATACCTGATCTTTATCATTATGTGTCATACCTGGCCTCTATCATTATGTGTCATACCTGACCTCTATCGTTATGTGTCATACCTGACCTCTATCGTTATGTGTCATACCTGGCCTCTATCGTTATGTGTCATACCTGGCCTCTATCGTTATGTGTCATACCTGGCCTATATCATTACGTGTTATACCTGCCTCTTATGACTATGTGTCATACCTGGCCTCTTTCATTATGTGTCATACCTGGCCTCTATCATTACGTGTTAAACCTGGCTTCTATGACTGTATTTCATACCTGGCCTCTATCATTACGTGTTAAACCTGGCTTCTATGACTATGTGTCATACCTGGCCTCTATCATTACGTGTTAAACCTGGCTTCTATGACTATGTGTCATACCTGGCCTCTATTATTATGTGTCATACCTGCCCTCTATCGTTATGTGTCATACCTGGCCTCTATCATTACGTGTTAAACCTGGCTTCTATGACTATGTGTCGTACCTGGCCTCTATCATTATGTATCATACCTGGCCTCTATCATTATGCATCATACCTGGCCTCTATCATTATGTGTTATACCTGCCTCCTGTGACTATGGGTCATTCCTGGCCTTTATCCTTCAGTTTCACCACACTACAAAGATTCTGATGTTTCACAGTGTTCATCACAGTGTAGACAGGCAACGCTGTCAGCAGTCTACAAGTGTGACCGTTTTCACCCCCACTACAGTGAGACGATGCTTTCAGCAGCACTCTGTTTTCACCATTTTCACCACACAGCGTTGAGACAATGCTTTGAACAGTTCACTGTTTGACAGTTTTCACCCCGTTAGAGAGAGACAATGCTTTCACAGAGACGATGCTGACAATATCCTCTTGTTTCACCATTTTCACCACACTAGAGAGGTGATGCTGACAGCAGCCCGCTGTTTTACAGCTTTTTATCAGACTGTAAAGAATACATGTTTCACCATTTTCACCTGACTATAGAAAATTCAAATGTTTCACAGTTTTCACCCAGTTGTAGAGAGTACAATGTTTCGCAATTTTGACCCGACCGTATACAATGATATTTAATTAGTGATCATGGTGTTTATAATGCGCAAAATCTTGATGAAAGTGTTTCACAGTCTTCATTATACTGTTGAGAACGATGCCAACAGCAAGACAATGTTTCATAGTTTCCCCACACTATAGAGAACACAACAAAGCCTTCAGAACACCGTAGAGAATCCAGGGTTTCACAGTTTTCTCCACTTCATATGGAATACGTTTTCAATCTTCATCACGTTGTACAGAAGCAGTGCGAACAGAAGTCCAATGTTTAACAGTTTTCTCCACTTCATATGGAATACGTTTTCAATCTTCATCACGTTGTACAGAAGCAGTGCGAACAGAAATCCAATGTTTAACAGTTTTCTCCACTTCATATGGAATACGTTTTCAATCTTCATCACGTTGTACAGAAGCAGTGCGAACAGAAGTCCAATGTTTAACAGTTTTCTCCACTTCATATGGAATACGTTTTCAATCTTCATCACGTTGTACAGAAGCAGTGCGAACAGAAGTCCAATGTTTAACAGTTTTCACCACACTGCGGAGAGTCCACAATGTTGCATAGTTTTCACCACACTGAAGAGAGTTCAAAGTTGTGTTGTGTTCACCACACTGTGTGAAATCCAATGTTGTATAGTTTTCTACACATTGCAGCGATTCCACTGTTCACCACAATGTGGAAAATCCAATGTTGCATTGTTTTCACCACACTGTGGGAACTCCAATGTTGCATGATTTTCACCACGCTGTGGCGAGTTCAATGTTGCATGGTTTTCACCACATTTTGGCGAGTCCAGTGTTGCATAGTTTTCACTGCGCTGTGGCGAGTCCAATGTCGCACAGTTTTCACCACACTGTGGCGAGTCCAATGTTGTATAGTTTTCACCACACTGTGACGAGTCCAATGTTGCACAGTTTTCACCACACTGAAGAGAGTCCAAGGTTGTATAGTTTTCACCACACTGTGGGAAGTCCAGTGTTTCATAGTCTTCACCACACTGAAGAGAGTCCAGTGTTGTATAGTTTTCACCACACTGTGGCGAGTCCAATGTTGTATAGTTTTCTTCACATTGTGGGAAGTCCATTGTTGCATAGTCTTCACCACACTGAAGAGAGTCCAAGGTTGTATAGTTTTCACCACACTATGGGAAGTCCAATGTTGCATAGGTTTCACCACACTGAAGAAAGTCTAAGGTTATATAGATTTCACCACACTGTGGAGAGTCCAGTATTGCGCAGTTTTCACCACACTGTGTGAAGTCCAATGTTGCATAGGTTTCACCACACTGTGGCTAGGCTAAGGTTGCATGATTTTCACCACACTCTGGCGGGTCGAATGTTGCACAGTTTTCAACTTATTGTGGGAAGTGCCCTGTCGCATAATTTTCACCACACTGTGGAGAGCCCAGTGTTGCGTAGTTTTCACCACACTGTTCAGAGTTCATCAGTGCACAGTTTTCACCGCACTATGCAGAGTTCAATGTTGCATAGTTTTCACCACACTGTTCAGAGTTCATCAGTGCACAGTTTTCACCACACTATGCAGAGTTCAATGTTGCATCGTTTTCACCACACTGTTCAGAGTTCAGTGTTGCACAGTTTTCACCACACCGTGGAGAGACCAATGTAATATAGTTGCCACCACAACGGTGGGAGGTCCATTTCGCATAGCTTTCACCACACTACACAGAATCCATTTTTGCCCCTTCACACTGTGGATAGTACAATGCTGCATAATTTTCACCACCCTGTGGATAGTCCAGTGCTGCACAGTTATCACCACACTGTTCTGACAATGAACTGTCAACTGTCCACTGCACGGCAGTTTCAAACACACTGTAGACAGGCCATGCATGGTGTCACACGTCTACACACGTTAATAATTAATGATTACCCCCACTTTGTTTTCGTGATCGTACACTGTGGCCTTTCCCCTCTTTTCAGCCATGGAGACCTTGACCTTGGTCATCCTCATCGGTGTGTGCTGTTTCCTCTTCAAAATCGTCAACTGGGTCCTCATCTGCCGGAATGAGAACGAGGAGAGGCAACGCTACAGGGTAAGAGCCGCTCTCGTCGATGTCTGTCGTGTCCACATTCAGATAACATCCGTTATTTCTGGTGGAAGTTTTGGTTGTTGAATTCTACTGTGTCCCCATTTATCAACCGTGATGAACAGCTCTTGTTTGTTGATTTCTACCGTGTCCATATTAGGCCATAAGTTTCGCCAAACCCGGTGAACAGATCTTCTTAGTTATAAATGTTGAACAGTAAAAACCACCAACACCCAATAAGCATATTGCAAATTTTCGGTTTATTTGTAAAACCTTTGTCAAGCATTAATTACAAATGTGTCAGTAATGTCGAGCAAGCACGGCAGAATAGTTTTTGTCGCCTCACTTTCAAACAGATATAATCACGTTTCTTATTCCAGTCAAGTCTGAAGCTCATTGAGTGTAATTTTATCGATGAAACTATCTGGCGAATTAGACAGAAGCTTTCACAACCGGTTATCCTTGATCGAATTAAAGATTTAAAACAACTATTCACTCTAGAGGCGTAATGATAACTATGACAGTGAGGTTGCTTGCATGGATATCAGCTACTGTAAATTTATTCGTTTTTGCCTCTGAAACACACGGCGTCATCTAGAAGTCGTTTTAGATTCAACGACCGAAGAAGGTGCATGCAGCTGGAGCAGGCGCGCGCGCGGGTGTGTGTGTGTGTGTGTGTGTGTGTGTGTGTGTGTGTGTGTGTGTGTGTGTGTGTGTGTGTGTGTGTATGTGTGTGTGTGTGTGTGTGTGTGTGTGTGTGTGTGTGTGTGTGTGTGTGTGTGTGTGTGTGTGTGTGTGTGTGTGTGTGTGTGTGTGTGTGTGTGTGTGTGTGTGTGTATGTGTGTGTGTGCGTGCGCGCGCGCGAGAATGTGTGTGTGTGTGTGTGTGTGTGTGTGTGTGTGTGTGTGTGTGTGTGTGTGTGTGTGTGTGTGTGTGTGTGTGTGTGTGTTGCGCGCGCGCGCGAGTGTGTGTGTGTGTGTGTGTGTGTGTGTGTGTGTGTGTGTGTGTGTGTGTGTGTGTGTGTGCGTGCGCGCGCGCGCGAGTGTGTGTGTGTGTGTGTGTGTGTGCGCGCGTGCGAGAGAGAGAGAGAGAGAGAGAGAGAGAGAGAGGAGAGAGAGAGAGAGAGAGGAGAGAGAGTGTGTGTGTGTGGAGTGTTTGCACGCTCATGTGTATGTGCGCCTGTGTATGAGCGCACGTGCATGCGCGTATGTGTTGTGTGTGTGTGTGTGTGCGTGTGTGTGTGTGTGGTGTTGCACGCGCGCGCGCATGTGTGTGTGTGTAGTGTGTCTGTGTGTGTTAGTGTTAGTATGTGTGTGTATGTGTGTGTGTGTGTGTGTTTAAACGCCCGTGTTTATATGCACCAGTGTGTGGGCGCACGCGTGTGTGTGTATATATATGTGTGTGTGTGTGTGTGTGTGTGTTGTGTGTGTGTGTGTGTGTGTGTGTGTGTGTGCGTGCGCGCGCACGCGCGCGCGTGTGTGTGTCTTAGTGTGTCTGTGTGTGTTAGTGTTAGTATGTGTGTGTATGTGTGTGTGTGGGCGCGCGTGCGTGCGTGCGTGCGTTTGTAACACGTGCATCCATGTATGTGTGTGTGTGTGTGTGTGTGTGTGTGTGTGTGTGTGTGTGTGTGTGTGTGTGTGTGTGTGTGTGTAAGAGAGAGAGAGAGAGAGAGAGAGAGAGAGAGAGAGAGAGAGAGAGAGAGAGAGAGAGAGAGAGAGAGTGTGTGTGTGTGTGCGCGCACGCTCGCGCGTGTGTGTTTGTGTATCGTGTGTGTGTGTGCACGCGCGCTTGTGTGTGTGTGTGTGTGTGTGTGTGTGTGTGTGTGTGTGTGTGTGTGTGTGTGTGTGTGTGTGTGTGCGCGCGTGTGCGTGCGTCAGTGCGTGCGTGCGTGCATGCGTGCGTGCGTGCGTGTGTACATTTGTGAAAGAAAAGGCATGGCAGTGACCTAGTGCCTTCTCTGTGGCCAGACACGGCGGCTGATGATGCTGGGAAGAAAGACCAGGAGGGGCAGTGAGTCGCTCGTGTCCAGACTGAAGGGTAGGTCCCTCTTCAGCAGACTTCTCCATGCCTCGCACAGACAGAGAGAGAGAGAGAGAGAGGAGAGAGAGAGAGAGAGAGAGGAGAGAGAGAGAGAGAGAGAGAGAGAGAGAGAGAGAGAGAGAGAGAGAGAGAACGCACAAGCACGCACACACACCTATATGCACATTACTCATTTAAAAACGTTGTGTGTTTCTATATGTTTTGATCAGTTTGAATTCTCAGTCATATGCTCACCTAACATTTTTTCCATTCCCAAACACTCACTCTCTCATCCAACCCCTTTTCCTCCCAACCCCCCCCCCCCCCCCTCCTTCATTCTCATCTCCCATTTCTACGAGTACAAGAATATCAGACATACACATCCTGCCCTCTCCCTATCTCCAGTCAATTGCATCAGTTTTAGTTCTCGTTAATTCATCCACTAAAACATGCATTCCCCCTATACTTTCATCCCACCCCCACATCTAACTCCTCTCCCCCTCCACTCAAACACCCCACTCCTTCCCCTCTTCCCACAGCTGTATCCTCCATTCCACTTCTCATCCCACCCCCATCTCTTCTATACCTGCCCATGCACGTTGAATCTGGAGATTAACAAAAAAAAACAACAACCCCCAAATCAGAAGCTGCAGACTTGATGTTGCCACGATTTGATGTTTTTACCGTGTGTTTGTCTTTGACAGTGCGCGCACCTGACGCGTTCACTGATTTCACCCGAATGTCATGACGAGTGCTTTTTTGTTGTTGTAACATTGAGACGGATTGCTAAAAGAAAATTCACTGAAGCACACGAATAACCGTTATTTGCGACACAACTGATACTGCTGAGTTGTCAACGGTGCCGACAACGTTTAGGTGCAGCGAGGAAAAAAAGTCGCAGGTATTTTTTTTTTCCTGTGAACACATCTGAAAAGTTTACCAAAGGTACAGTATTTCTTGGGAAGTTTGTGGTGGTACGTGTTGCGTGTGTGTGCGTGTGTGTGTGTGTGTGTGTGTGTGTGTGTGTGTGTGTGTGTGTGTGTGTGTGTGTGTGTGTGTGTGATGCAACTAATGCGCGTGGACTTCTTACTCAGTAACTCACTTGCACTATGGCACCGTTTGGGAGGCGGTTAAAAAAAAAGAACACAGAGATGGCTTCATTGTTGCATTTTGGGTAGATATGCTTCATTGTTACATTTTTGGGTAGAGATGGCTTCATTGTTACATTTTTTGGGCAGAGATGGCTTCATTGGCTTCATTGTTACATTTTTTGGGGCAGAGATGGCTTCATTGTTACATTTTTTGGGCAGAGATGGCTTCATTGTTACATTTTTTGGGTAGAGATGGCTTCATTGTTATATTTTGGATAGATATGCTTCATTGTTATATTTTGGATAGAGATGGCATCATTGTTACAAAATGGGGTTTAGATGGCTTCATTGTTACATTTTAGGGTTGAGATGGCTTCATTGTTACGTTTTAGGTAGAGATGCTTCATTGTTACATTTTGGGTTAAGATGGCTCCATTGTTACATTTTGGGTAAAGATGGCTTCATTGTTACATTTTGGGTAAAGATGGCTTCATTGTTACATTTTGGGCAGAGGTGGCTTCGTTGTTACATTTTAGGAAGAGATGGATTCATTGTTGCATTTTAGGTAGAGGTGGGTTCTTCGTTATATTTTAAGGTAGAGACGGGTTCATTGTCACATTTTGAGGAGAGATGGCTTCATTGTTACACCTTTGGGTAGAGATGGCTTTATTGTTACATTTTAGGTAGAGATGGCTTTATTGTTACATTTTAGGTAGAGATGGTTTCATTGTTGCAGTTTACATTGTACTGCCTTGGCATTTTATGTACTGTCTGCTAACGCACTGGACTTAGCAGCAAGCTTTTATGTCTACCTTTTGAAATCCAGCAATATCGGTTAATTGCTCCCTCTTGGCAGCGAGCTGTTATGCCAACCTAGAAAATAAAGATCCAACTACATTGATGTATCGATCCATCATTTTAGTGAATGAAAGGCTGGTGCGACCATGGTGATCAAAGTGACCAGGAGGATAGTGTTTGGTGGTGGGAAGATTCAAGTCGAAAATGATGTTGTGAATAAGAAAAAAAAATGTGACGAAGACGTTGATGACGATGATTTCAGGTCAGGATAATGATAGGATTCTTAAATAATGTAATAATGATAATGATGATTATGATGCTGGTGATGGTGACAATAATTTTAGTTGAAAGTAATGATTAATGACGTGGTTTTGAAAATTATGAAGTGACACAAGTACTTGAATGAAAATATAGTAGGAATTCCAATCTTAACCAAGTCTCACAATTACACTATTTTCTCATGTAATTTCACCATATTTATATTACAGCAATCAAGACAGACACAACTAAAGGAACAGCATCCAAAAAGGACGAGGAAGCAGCAGCGGGAGGGTACGGGGCAAACAGAACAGCCAACGGCACTGCTGCCTCTGTCAGCCAGGAGTCGGAGACACAGCCCAAGAAACGAAAATCCCCCAAAGACAAATCTGGCGAAAAGTCGTCCAAAAACCAATCCGAAACAAAAGCCTCGAAAAACAAGTCTGGTGGAAAATCCTCTGACAAAACAAACAGCGATGACGATTCGTACTACGATTCCGAATCGGAATATGACGACTATGATTCCGACGTCCAAGAAGACAGCAACCTGATTGGTGCAAAGGGAGCAAAAGCATCGAAGTCGAAGGACAAAAATAAACAGAAAAATAATAAAGAAAAAGATAAGGGTAAATCATCAGCTAAGAAATCAGAAGATAAAAAGAAATCAAAGGGTCAGAAGGATGCTGACAAGAAAGGAAAGGTGGGGATGCAACAGACAGTCTGGACCCGTTAAAAGATCCACAGGGAAACTCCCAAGATGCCCAAGGGGGGCAAACAAACACAACAGGACAGAAGAAAAAAGCCGTGACCTTCAACACGGAAATGAACCAGGTGAATACCATCGAGACTCCGTACGGCGAACCAGGCAGAGACCACAAGCCTGGTGTCGCTGGTGAAGGGCAAGACGCGGACCGATCACGATCCGACATCAACAACTCTCTGAACAAATCGCAGCCTTCCGCTGGGAGGCTGGAGTCTTCAGCGGCAAATCAGAATCGCAATGCGGTTCAGAAGGATGGTGGGTCTGAGCGTGGTGGCGTCAAGTCTTCCCCGACCTCCCAACAGTCAGCCCCAGACGATGCTGCACGTGTGTCTCAAAGTTCTGCTGAAGGGAAGCAGTCATCCGCAGCATCTAGCGCCGCTGCTGCTTCAGCTACAGCGGAAGACAAAAAGGGCAAGACAGCATCAGAAAAGCACAAGAAGAAGGGAGGTAAAGACGGCAAGAAGAAGGGGGGACTCTTCAGCTTCTTCAGTCGAAAAAAGAAAACCCTGTCGGAAGAAGGCAACGGAGAGGACAGTGAAGGGTGGGAGGATGAAGACGCGGACGGTGGCTACGATGATGGAGACAGTGATGGTTCGGAAGGTGGGTTAGTCCCAGGGACAAAGTCAGGTAAGCCAGGTAAGAAGGCTTCCAAAAGCAGTCAGAGGAAGGGCGTGGTCAGCTCCGGTGTGAAGAAACACACCGCTGGAAACAAGAGTGGGCGCCTGGGAAGTGGCAGCAAGAACAATCAAGGAGGGAAGGTGAAGGGCAAGACAGAGTCCGGGGGCCACGGTTGGACCAGACGGGCCTCAATCAGGAGAACACAGGCATGGTTCAAATACAGGTACGCATCAAGAAAGTGGCCCACATGGATCAAGAAGCGGGCCACACACCAATGATACGCGCATGTCAGGCAAAAGGTCCGACAAACATGGTCCTAACAGTTCACCAGGTGGACCACAAGCAGGAGGTGTGCATGATCATCCGTCCAAGGCAGCTTCCAGTGACTGGGATGCTCCAGATGAGCTCGATCCCTATGGCTCAGGCAGTGGGCCATCCCAAACAGGTCAGAACACCACGGACAAAGCACACAAAACAGCCAACCAACCAGGAACCCAAGCGCCACGAGAGTCGATGCATAGAAGTGGCAATACAGCTGGACAAACCTCTGCCGCCGTGCTGCCAGGACAGAAACATGGCAAGGACAAAGACAACAAAGAGAACAAAGAGACGGAGAAGAAAAAAGGAGGGTTCTTCGGATTGTTCGGCAAAAAGAAAGATAAAGGAGGCGACACCAAGGGGGGTGATGATGGGAATGAATGGGAACCGTCAGAAAATCGCGGGGGTGGCGCTGAAGATGGCAAAGGGACGTATCCCTCTAAAGATCAGACAGGAAGGAAGACTGATCGAAGTGACGATAGAAATAATGATTTAACAAGTGACCCCAAGCACAGCGGACCATATGCGTCAACCGGTGGACCCGAGGATCGTAGTCATGAGGGCACAAAGAACAAGCCAAAAGACAGTGATCAGGGGGGTGGAAGGTTAAAGGGCAAATCAGCACCTGATGCACTGGCTAAACCTGGTGAAACTCCGGTCAAAGGTCAAGCTGACACGGAAGGGCAGTACAGGCCGGGCGATGGTCCAGCAGGTGGCGCTGCCTCAGAGGACAACAAAAACAAAGACGGTAAGAAGAAAGGAGGGTTTTTCAGTTTCTTCAAAAAGAACAAGAAACCCAGCTCTGACGATGAACACGAGAATGAGAGTGATGACTACGGGAGAGACGCAGAGGATGATTCAGATGGTGCAGAAGACGAGGACAGCGACATTGATATTTCACAACCAAACAACGCGTCCGCTGCCGGGAAAGGAAAACCTAACAAAGAAAAAGGCAAATCAAAGGCAGAAAACAAAGAGAGAGGCAAGTCAAAGATCGAAAACAAAGAAAAGGGCAAATCAAAAACTGACGGCAAAGACAAGGGCAATTCGGGCAAATCAAAGAGCGACGACAAACGATCCAAAGCCGACGTCAAATCAGCCAAGGCTGCTGCTCTGGCTGGCCAGAGGAAAAGCGGTCAGACACCAGGACAACGTGGCCAGGGCATAAACGACGACTCTGAGGGGGCCGAGACAGGACCAGACGATGAGGGCGACGACGGAGAAGATAACAACGGGCAAAACAAAAACACACAGTCAGGGAGACCAGACACTGACGGCAGACGTCCAGTTCTGGCGGTACCGGGAGCGGGGGCCTTCGGAAAAGGGAAGAAAAAGAAAAAGTTCGACCTGGCAGCTCTCAAAGCGCAGGTCCACGACAATGACCAAAACAGTTATGACGACGACGAGGACTTCTACGATGATGAACCTCGTGAAGAAGACTATGAAAGTGACACTGAAGAAACGTTTGCCACGGGCAAGCCTAAAACAGGCGGTAAGAATATCCATGGCAAATCAGAAGCCGCTGGAACAAACAGTCATTCAAAAGGAGACTCCAGATCTGGTGCAGACCACAGGGACAGATCAGGACCAGGTGGCAGCAACTACGGAAATAACGCTGGTCCTAGTGGCAACAACTATGGAAATAACGCTGGTCCTGATGGCAACAACTATGGAAATAATGCTGGTCCTAGTGGCAACAACTATGGAAATAACGCTGGTCCTGATGGCAACAGGTATGGAAATAACGCTGGTCCTAGTGGCAACAACTATGGAAATAACGCTGGTCCTGATGGCAACAACTATGGAAATAACGCTGGTCCTGATGGCAACAACTATGGAAATAACGCTGGTCCTGGCCGCAACAAGTATGGAAACAATGCTGGTCCTGGTGGCAACAACTACGGAAATAACTCTGGTCCTGGTGGCAACAACTATGGAAATAACGCTGGTCCTGGTGGCAACAACTATGGAAATAAGGCTGGTCCTGGTGGACAACTATGGAAATAACGCTGGTCCTGGTGGCAACAACTATGGAAATAACGCTGGTCCTGGTGGCAATAACTACGGAAATAACGCTGGTCCTGATGGCAACAACTATGGAAATAACGCTGGTCCTGGTGGCAACAACTATGGAAATAATAGTGGTCCTGGTGGCAACAACTGCAGAAATAACGCTGGTCCTGGTGGCAACAACTACGGAAATAACGCTGGTCCTGATGGCAACAACTACGGAAATAACGCTGGTCCTGGTGGCAACAACTACAGAAATAACGCTGGTCCTGGTGGCACCAACTACGGAAATAACGCTGGTCCTGGTGGCAACAACTACGGAAATAACGCTGGTCCTGGTGGCAACAACTACGGAAATAACGCTGGTCCTGGTGGTAACAATTATGGAAATAACGCAGGTCCTGTTGGCAACAAGTATGGAAATAACGCAGGTCCTGGTGGCAACAAGTATGGAAATAACGCTGGTCCTGGTGGTAACAACTATGGAAATAACGCAGGTCCTGGTGGCAACAACTACGGAAATAACGCTGGTCCTGGTGGCAACAAGTATGGAAATAACACTGGTCCTGGTGGTAACAACTATGGAAATAACGCAGGTCCTGGTGGCAACAACTACGGAAATAACGCAGGTCCTGGTGGCAACAAGTATGGAAATAACGCTGGTCCTGGTGGCAACAAGTATGGAAATAACGCTGGTCCTGGTGGCAACAAGTATGGAAATAACGCAGGTCCTGGTGGCAACAAGTATGGAAAAACGCTGGTCCTGGTGGCAACAAGTATGGAAATAACGCTGGTCCTGGTGGCAACAAGTATGGAAATAACGCAGGTCCTGGTGGCA
>CM031622.1:55940180-55959900 GCA_018398815.1 Conus ventricosus | reverse complement strand
GCTGAGCAAAAAGAGAAAAAGGGTTTGGGGGATTCGAAGAAAACGGCTCAAACAGATCTGACAGCGATTCTCACAATACCAGCTCCACAATCCAGCAGAAGAAAACGGCACTGATGACTCAAAGAAGGCAGCCAACGCCGCCATGACAGCAGTTGCGCATCCATGGCCTTCGGCCAAAAAAGAAGAAGCCATTTGACTTCAAGCAAACCTTCAGGTGACAGAATCGAGAAACTACGACGATTATTACGACGATGAGGACTATGGAGAAGAAACACGAGGTAGATGGTGATGCAGGGGACAAAGTGAAGAAGACGTTGACAGATTTGGACCAAACAATGGTGCGCCTGGTCCGCCTGGAAACAAGGACAAGAGAAAATCTGGCGCGGAAGACACCAGCCCTGGTCCTGGGGGCAACAAATCTGGTCCTGGTGGCAACAATTCTGGTCCTGGGGGCAACAAAGCTGGTCCTGGTGGCAACAATTCTGGTCCTGGGGGCAACAAATCTGGTCCTGGGGGCAACAATTACGGTAACAGCAGTTCTGGGTCTGGTACTAACAAATCTGAATCTGATGGCTACAATAATGAAGCAGGGAGCGACAATTATGACGGCACAAATTCTGGTCCTGGCAACAATTATGGTGGCAACAAGGCAGCTCTTGGCAAGAATAATTATGCTGGCAACAGTCAGGTCCTGGCAACAACGATTACGGTAACAACAAGTCAGGTCCTGGCAACAACGATTACGGTAACAAGTCAGGTCCTGGCAACAACGATTACGGTAACAAGTCAGGTCCTGGCAACAACAGTTATGATGGCAGCAAGGCAGGTCCTGGCAAGAACAATTATGGTAACAACAAGTCAGGTCTGGCAACAACATTATAGTAACAAGTCAGGTCCTGGCAACAGCAATTACGGAAAACAACAATACAGGTCCTGGCAACAATTACAGTGGCAACAAGGCAGGTCCTGGCAACAACAATTACGGTAACAACAACAATAGCAGGTCCTGGCAAACCAATTACAGTGGCAACAATGCAGTCCTGGCAACAACAATTATGGAAACAACAATACAGGTTCTGGCAACAACAATTACGGTAACAACAACAGTGCAGGTTCTGGCAACACAATTACGTTGCCAACAATGCAGGTCCTGGCAACAACAATTACGGAAACAACAATACAGGTCCTGGCTACAATTACAGTGGCAACAAGGCTGGTCCTGGCAACAACAATTATGGTGGCAACAACACAGGTCCTGGCAACAACAACTACGGTGGTAACAATGCAGGTCCTGGCAACAATTGCGGTGGCAACAATGCAGGTCCTGGCAACAATTGCGGTGGCAACAATGCAGGTCCTGGAACAGTTATGGTGGCAACAATGCAGGTCCTGGCAACAATTACGGTGGCAACATGCAGGTCCTGGCAACAACAATTATGGTGGCAACAACACAGGTTCTGGGAACAACAAATACGGTGGCAACAACGCAGGTCCTGGCAACAACAAATACGGTGGCAACAACGCAGGTCCTGGCAACAACAATTACAACAACAATACGGTAAAAAAAGGGCAGGTCCTGGCAACAACAATTACGGTGGCAACGTGCAGGTCCTGACAACAAAAATTTATGGCGGCAACCCATGCGGGGCTGGCAAACAAAATTATGGTGGCAAAAAGGGCAGGTCCTGGCAACAACAATTACGGTACACGGCAGGTCCTGGCAAAAACAATTAGGGCAGTCAGCAATCTGGTCCTGGTGCCAATAGTTCTGGCCCTTACGGCAACAATTACGGCGGCAACAACGCAGGTCCCGGCAGCAGCGAGAAGAGGGGCTCGAAACCCGGGCCCGTGGAAGCGACCAATACGGCCCTGGTGGCATAACTTGGTGGAAACTGCCCGGTGCTGGTGGTGACGTTATGGAGGCTACAGTCCGGTCCTGGTGTTCAGGAACAATGGTGGCGGTGGTGTTCCCGTGGTGACGTGTCTCAATGGTGGTAACCAGAAATATGGAGATGGCAGCAGCTCGAGGGGCCCCGACACACCTGGAAATCGAAATCAAGGGCCACAGACCGACACCGGGCAAGCTTCTCAATCGGGTGGCGGGAGACACCGCGCGAAGGGCTCTGTTGCTGAAAGCCAGCCCATTTTCCGGCCAAAACTCCGCAGGGGGAAAGCCCCTCGTGGGCCGAGGAGGCCGTCAGGCATCCAGAGATCCTGGGAACGGGGCTCCATCGCAGACCCAGACAGCAGGCGGCCTCACCCCGGAGGGACTCCCGCTGCTTCAGGTGAGGGAATGGTCCAGGAAGGAGTCAGGCGATGGAAGGCTGAATCAGAGAGACAAACATTACCCCAACAACTCCGGTTCTGGCAGCAACGTTGTGGCAACAACACTGGCGTGGTGGCCCCAGTCCTGAAAGCATCTGCAGGGAAGAACGACAGCAAACAGCTCTGCTTCAGACGAAAAGGATTTCGGGAACAATTCCCATGACAGGCAGTCTGGGTATGGCAAGGCAGATTCAGGCAACAGTGGCAACGGTGATCCCTTGGGCTCGGGAACCAAAGGGGAGTGGGGGGTCATTTAGGACCCGGGGAAGGTCCAGGATCCAACACCCGCGATGTTCTGCAGGGTGACACTGGTCAGTCATCTCTGGGAAAACAAAATGCTGGTAAAGACGCTTCGCCACTTCTCTTCCGAAATCGACACGAAGGAGAAGAAAAAAGGCTTCTTTGGCAGTTCTTCGGGCGTAAGAAGGACAAAGAAACTTCGGATGACAAAAAGAAGGCTTCTGCAGAAAAATCAAACAAATCCAAAGAGGGAAATGCCAACGAAGATCCCGAAAACGACGACAGAGATGAAGATTACGGAGACAATGGCGATTATAATGAAAACGATGATTATGATGATGATGATGAAAACGAAGGTGGTGAGGGGTCATCTAAGTCTCCCATGGGGAAGGAAAAAGATCGTGGTAATCGAAGCACAGACCCACAAACACCTGGTGGCAACAATTCCCACGGGCATGATACCAGTGAGAGGGATGAAAAGGAAGCCAGTGCAGCTATGGCCGCAGCTGCTGCATCCATGGCTTTTGGGAAAAAGAAGAAAAAACCGTTCGACTTCAAGGCCAACGTTCAGCAAGCAACAGCTAACAACTACGGTTATGATGACTACAATGACGTTGACTATAATGATGATGAAACGGATCTCTATGATGACAATGACGATAACAATGCCAGCCAACCTGGCGGACCGGAAGCATCTTCTGGCAACAAAGGAGCAGGGCATGGTGAAAACATCAACAGACATGATAAGCAGAATGAGGGTCGTGGCAAAACACCAGGAAAAAGTGGGAATGTGGGGGGTGACAAAGCTGGATCTGAGCCAGTCAGCAACTCCTCCGGAAGTTCACGAAAGGGGTCTACTGCACCTAACCCGAAGCAAAAGGAAGAAAAGAAGAAAGGTTTCTTTGGAAAGAGCAAAAGTTCAGCTCCCTCATCGACAAGTAAAGCAAACGCAAGTAACAGTAACACAAACGGTGATGAATTCTATGATGATGAACATGATGACAACAACGATTATGAAGACCAAGATGGAGGGTATGATGATTATGATGACGATGGCAATGTAGAGGAAAATGACGCTTACGCAGATGAGGCTGAAGTGCCGAAGGGTGGGAAGAGAGATTCAAAAGGGTTTTCAAAGGCTGACAACAAACAAGCAGATTCAAAACAGGGTGAATCTGACCATGACAACGCACCCCAACCCCAACGCGCAGCTGTGCCTGCGTCTGTAGCAGTGGCGGCAAAGGCCTTCAGTAAGAAGAAGAAGAAACCATTTGACTTTTCGGCTGGAGTCTCCCAGGCCAACGACTACGGCGATTATGATGACAACGATAAAGATGACGGCGCAGAACACGATTTTGATGAAGATGATAACGAAACGATTGAAGGAGCTCAAAGTTCTGTTCATAACTCGGTTGCTGGTTCCAAAAATGCCGATGGCACTTTTGCTCCACGAAACAAGGGCGACAAGACCATACCTGTCGGTGACAGGCCAGGAAACAAAACCGACGATGACAGTAATGGGAAGTCTGATACGATTGCTTCAGGCAGTCATAACCAGAAAGGCAATGCAGACAGAAACAGCAAGGAACAGTTGGATTCACGTGGCAACAGCTACGGAAAGGCTTCCGAATCGGGCAGCAAATCAGGCAACTCAGCTTCAGATGACAAAACTATGGCAAAACACAAGGTTCAGGTGGAAACAACTATAGCAACACACGAGGTGAAAATAGCTATGACAATATGCAAGATTCAGGAAGAAATGACAATAGCAAAACGCAAGGTTCAGGTAGAAATAATTATGGCAACACACAGGATTCAAGTGCCAACAATTATGGCAACACACAAGGTTCAAATAGAAACAAATATGGCAGTTCGTTCTCAAGGCTCAGGTGCAAAAAGCCATGGCAACACAGAAGGATCAGGAGACAACAACTATGGCAACACACAAGGTTCAGGTAAAAATGACTATGGCAACACTCAAGGTTCGGGTAGAAACAACTATGGCAACTCTCAAGGTTCAGGTGGCAACAATTATGGCAATACTCAAGGTTCAGATGGTAACTATAGCAGCACACAAGCTTCAAGAGGCAACAAGTATGGCAACACGCAAGGTTCAGGTGGCAACAAAAATTATGGCAGCTCTCAAAGTTCAGATGGAAATAACTATGGCAACAGTCAACCTTCAGGTGGCAATTACGGCAACACACAAAATTCAGGTAGCAACAACTACGGGAATACTCAAGGTCCAGGTGGCAACAACTATGGGAATACTCAAGGTCCAGGTGGCAACAACTACGGGAACACTCAAGGTCCAGGTGGCAACAACTATGGGAATACTCAAGGTCCAGGTGGCAACAACTATGGGAATACTCAAGGTCCAGGTGGCAACAACTACGGGAATACTCAAGGTCCAGGTGGCAACAACTATGGGAATACTCAAGGTCCAGGTGGCAACAACTATGGGAATACTCAAGGTCCAGGTGGCAACAACTACGGGAATACTCAAGGTTCAGGTGGCAACAACTACGGCAACCCTCAAGGTTCAGGTGGCAACAACTACGGGAATACTCAAGGTTCAGGTGGCAACAACTACGGGAATACTCAAGGTTCAGGTGGCAACTACGGCAATACACAAAATTCAGGTAGCAACAACTACGGGAATACTCAAGGTTCAGGTGGCAACAACTACGGCAACCCTCAAGGTTCAGGTGGCAACAACTACGGGAATACTCAAGGTTCAGGTGGCAACAACTACGGCAACCCTCAAGGTTCAGGTGGCAACTACGGCAATACACAAAATTCAGGTAGCAACAACTACGGGAATACTCAAGGTCCAGGTGGCAACAACTATGGCAACCCTCAAGGTTCAGGTGGCAACAACTATAGCAACACAGGAGCTTCGGGTAGCGACGACTACGGCAAGACAAATTCAAACGGCTATGGCAACACAACAGGCTCGAATGGCAACAGTTATGGGAACACACCAGGCTCAGTTGGAAACAACAATGATGGCAAATCTGCCCCGGGGGCCGACAGAGCCACGGAGCAGCTGTTTCGTCGTGTTGCCGCAGACAACGCAAGAAGAGCCCTTCTGTATTACCAAGGGTCTTCTTCAGACAGTCCGCGCCCGGATCAGCCACCCGCTCGTAATTCGTTACCCAAGGGTAGCCAAAAAAGGTTCCGTGTCGGACAGAAGTTACGGCAGAAACTGACTTGAAATCAGACTCGAGAGGCAGGGGGTCCTTGACTGATAGAAATTCACAAACGAGCTCAGGTCCTGGACGATCTGGCGATGATGTTCGCAGCCCAGGTACAGATAACAACAGATACAACCAGAATACGGGCAAAGGGGACTACAATGCTGGTCGTTCTGATCAAGGTAGCTCTACCAGCTACCCGGATTCAAGTGACAAAATGGGCCCCATCAGTAACAAGGCGGGTGGGAATTCTGGTCATGATGGTAGAAAGAATGTAAACTTTGATGGTACTTCTGCTGGAAGAGACAATTTTGCTTCAGGTGGAAAGCACAGCGGCTATTCTGATTCGCCAAATCGTGGCGATCCTTCTGGAGATAAAGATGTTAACAGCAGTCACTCATCAAACTCGAAAACTGGCGTTGGTTCTGACGGAGACAGAAACAAAACAGGAGATGAGTCCAGAGAAGGCGTTGGTTCTGACGGAGACAGGAACAAAACAGGAGATGAGTCCAGAGAAGGCGTTGGTTCTGACGGAGACAGAAACAAAACAGGAGATGAGTCCAGAGAAGGAGCGGCCACATCCGGAACAGCAGCAGCCTCTTCTTCAGGAAATGAAAAGAAAGAGAAAAAGAAAGGTCTTTTCGGTTTATTTAGTCGGAAGAAAAACAAAGACAAAGATTCTTCAACAAAAAAAGAAATTGAAAATGCCCCACCCACGAGTAATGAAGACATTGATGACGATGAACATGATGGGTCTTATGCCAGAAATGATGAGGACAACACGTTCGATGATGATGGCCATGATGAGAATTATGACCAAGACCAAGGCGCGCAGCAGGATGCAAGCAACAAAGGAAAGAACTCCAAACAAAAACTCCTGAAGAAAGTAACAACGAACAAGTGGCTGATGACCCAAGGCATGCAGTCAATGCCGCTATGACTGCCGTTGCCGCTGCTATGGCTTTTGGTAAGAAAAAGAAAAAGCCTTTTGACTTCAAAGCTAATCTAGAAGCCACAGATCCAAGAAACTACGACTATGAAGATGAAACTGATGACTTTCAAGATGACCAAGACACTGAAGAAAACACAGAGTATCCTGAAGAAACAGAGAACGATGACAGAAGCAATGAAAAGGGAAAGAACTCTGACAACAGAACTCCGGGAGCTAATCAAGACAACTCCAGTCTTGGTGGCAATAACTATGGTGGCGATTCTGGCAACAATGCTAATAACCGTAATGCTAGCTCTGGTCCAAACAGCAACAATAACAGTCGCAACGCCAGCCATGACAATAAAAGTGCTGGTCAGGAGAGAAAATCAGCATAATCCTAAATCTGGTCCAGCTAGCAAGGATCATGGGAACAATGCAGGTCCTTCTGACAAGTATGGAAACAATGCAGGTCCTTCTGACAAGTATGGAAACAATGCAGGTCCTTCTGACAAGTATGGAAACAATGCAGGTCTTTCTGACAACAGGTATGGAAACAATGCAGGTCCTTCTGACAACAGATACGGAAACAATGCAGGTCCTTCTAGCAACAGGTATGGAAACAACGCAGGTCCTACTGACAAGTATGGAAACAATGCAGGTCCTTCTGACAACAGGTATGGAAACAACGCAGGTCCTTCTAACAACAGGTACGGAAACAATGCAGGTCCCACTGACAACAAATATGGAAACAACGCAGGTCCTACTGACAACAAATATGGAAACAATGCAGGTCCTTCTGACAACAGGTATGGAAACAATGCAGGTCCTTTTGACAACAGATATGGAAACAAAGCAGGTCCTTCTGACAACAGGTACGGAAACAACACAGGTCCTTCTAACAACAGATACGGAAACAACACAGGTCCTTCTGACAACAGGTACGGAAACAATGCAGGTCCTTCTGACAACAGGTACGGAAACAATGCAGGTCCTTCTGACAACAGATACGGAAACAACACAGGTCCTTCTGACAACAGATACGGAAACAACACAGGTCCTTCTGACAACAGGTACGGAAACAACGCAGGTCCTTCTGACAACAGGTACGGAAACAATGCAGGTCCTTCTGACAACAGGTACGGAAACAATGCAGGTCCCTCTGACAACAGATACGGAAACAACACAGGTCCTTCTGACAACAGGTACGGAAACAACACAGGTCCTTCTGACAACAGATACGGAAGTCCTCCTGACAACAGGTACGGTGGAAATGACAGATCTGGGAGCAACAGATACAGTAACTCTTCATCCCTTGGGGACACCAATCCTGGAAGCAGATCTGGCGCAGGCAACGCCCCTCAGAACAACACAGACAAACTTCTCAGTCGCGTGGCCAGTGACACGGCACGGAGGGCTCTGTTGCTCAACGCCAGTTCTATGGCACCGTCTAGAAATTCTGACCCCTACTCCGGCAGTTCCACGCCAGGCAGAGGTCAGAAGAGTGCCGCTTCAGGCGCACAACGAAGCCAGCAAGCTAGAAATGATTTCATTGGCGGGGGAGGCAGATTTGGCGGAGGGGGCAGGGACAGGAATCCTCCGCCAAGGAACAGATTCGGTGAAGGCCCTCTAGCTAATAGGACTGCCGCCGGCAGGGCAGGTTCAGGTCCTGGTCTTAATGAAACAACTCCGGGTGGCAGTTATGGCAGCAATGCAGCTGCAGGACACAGTTATGGAAACAACACTGGCCCCGTTGACAATAATAACAGTGATAAACCAGGATCAAAAAGTACAGACACACCTGGTCTGAAAGGTGATCGTACTGACAGCAACCCGGGACAAGGTGGCAACAGCCTTGGTAGTGGAAACGCTGAAACAGGCAACAATGGTACCGGGGGTCCAAATGGAAATACAGGAACCAACGGCAATAGCCAAGGGAGACATGATCCTGGGGTCGCATCTACAACAAACGACACAGCCCGAAAGTCTACCAATAACACTTCCTCTCCGTCTTCTAATGGCAAAAAGGAGGAAAAGAAGAAAGGCCTTTTCGGTTTGTTTGGTCGTAAAAAGAACAAAGATACCCCGAAGGATGGAAAGAACAGCACAACTACCGCTGATCAACAAAACAAGAAAAATGGCCATCCACAGGATGACAGAAGCAGAGGCTATGATGATGAAAATTATGATGACGATGGCTATGGTGATGAGGGTGATTATGATGATGATGAAACCATGGGAGACAATGACGATACGCGCCAGAGAACGCCACAGCCTGCAAATCAGAAGAGCAAAACCGGAAAAGGGTCAACAGAAGACGGAAATGATCACGGGAATAAGAATGGTAACGACAGCGACAGGGCAACTTCATCCATTCCCTCTGTGCCCGCATCCACTGCATTTAGCAAAAAGAAGAAGAAACCCTTTGATTTCAAAGCCAACATCGAGCAAGTGGCCGCCAACAACTACAATGATTATCCAGACTACGATGATTACGATGATGGCGATGCTGACCCAGACGATGAAACTGGAACACCAGAAGAAGCTGCGGGTGACAATAGAAATAGTCTGGGCACCCGTCAAGGCAGCCACCAGAACGTCAGTTCTCGGGATTCCACGACAGGATCTGCTGACCAGCCTGCCAGTGTGCAGAAAAAGGAAGAGAAGAAGAAAGGGTTCTTTGGAGGTGGCAAAAAGACCTCCAAAAAGGACAAGAAAGAAAAAGACGGCAACCCCGACCAAACCAGCGCTGGAAGGCCACCAACCGTACAGACAAAGGAAGACAAAAAGAAAGGCTTCTTTGGAGGCAGCAAGAAAGATGTGTCTAAATCAGACAGTAAAGGCAACAGGAACCAGAGCAACTCCAACGATAATGAATTTGACGAAGACAATGATGATTATGACAATGAGGGTGAATATGATGACTATGATGATACCCAAGACGGGCCTGACACTCAGAGAGATGGCTCCGCTGAAAACGCCACAAAACAGAGTAACACTAAGGCAGGAAAAGGCAGGAACAATACCACCACCGATAATAACGGAAACAGCGGCAGCGACGACAAACGAAGCGCAGCCTTCCCTGCAGGCGTGGTGGCGGCGGCGAAGGCCTTTAGTAAAAAGAAAAAGAAGCCATTCGACTTTGGCGCCACTCTGGCTCAGGTCGATGAACAACAATACGGCAATGACTATGGCACTGAACTGCACGACGAAGACGACGATGAGGGTGGTGGTGATCAACCCACATCTGATAATCCTGCTTCACATGACAAAGGGAAGGCTTCGTCACATTCTGACCCATCATCTGCTGGAATTACGGGTGGGTTGACCATTTCGCCTAATGGTGGATCTGCTCCCAGCCAAACTGCCGTAGTTGGTGGGTCGACAATTTCACCACAGGGTGGGTCTGCTCCCAGCCAAACCCCTGTTGTTGGTGGTTGACGATTTCAGCTGATGGTGGATATGCCTCCAGCCAAACACCTGCTGCTGACGATAGGACAAAAACTGGACATTCCTCTGGAGGTAGAGGAACGGATACACGGGACATGAGCAAAGGCATGCAACACAATAACAAAGTCACCCCCAACAGGAATCCACCTCCCCGAGCTGGTGGCTCTGATGGCCCATCCCATACAGCTGGGCGCACACCAGCAGGAGCAGGCGGAAGTTCAGGCATAGGTAGTAATCGACCAGACCACAGCACACCTCTGTACACACCTAGCAACTACTCGCCACACGGACCAGTTTCAAATCCTACTGCCAGCCGGAGTTCCCAGCCAAACTCTATCAGCAGCGCACGCCCACCTTTCAGTAACTTATCTACGGGGCCAGATCCTAGCACAAGAAGTTCCCAGGCTGCAGACCGCAGAGGTTCTGACAATCTTTTGGATCGCATTCAGCAGGACAGAGCGAGAAGAGCTCTTCTTCATGGCGAAAACCCAGATGTTAGTGTCGGTTCCGTCACAGACAGCAAACAGAGCGACAACAGAACACCTAGAAGCAGCTGGGCGGGATTCTCTAAAAGTTCCGTCGCTGCTGTCGCCGCTTTTGCTAACAGAAGCCAAGTCAAGACTGCAGAACGAAGCAGCGGGATTGGGGTTGCCGCAGGGCCTAGGGACAAAACCTCCACCATGTCAGGAACGTCTAATGGAGTAGGCGCGAGAAACAGCATAGGGGGTCCTGGAATGACATCTAGGTTAGGTGATTATGGACCGAGCAGAAGAAGCGAAGGGGTTTATCCGGACCAGGTTCCAAAGAGAACAGTGGCAGGACTAGGAGAGCCAGAAAGGTCTTCAAAATGTAGTCCCTACTATACTGACTTCCATAAAAAACGCGAAAGCAAAACAAGCTGAAGGTTAGGGGCGAATTTTATTGGTCACAATTGTACAGAGTGGAAGCGAGAATTCAACGTGATTTGATTCATTACACCTGTAATGTGTGAAAATGTCATCAGCAGTATGTCTTTGTGTGGAAAATCCAAGGTCACGTGACAAACCAGCTTGAAGTCCTAATACCGTGTGTGGCCACCATTTGCATGGACAACTGCTTGACACCTGTGGCTCATTGAGTGGACCAGGTGGTTGATGAGTCCCCTTGGCACACCAGCCTACACATGGACGATGGCCTGGTGAAGTTGAGCCGCTGTTGCTGGTCGTGGACGCAGGAGGTCCAACCGTCTGCCAAGTTCATCCCAAAAATGTTCTATTGGGTTTAAATCGGCACTGAGGGCTGGCCAGGGCAGCACATTGACGTTGTTATGCTGAAGAAATTGCTGGGTGGCCCTGGCTGTGTGTGGTCTTGCATTGTCCTGTTGGAATGTCCAGTTTGGGTGTTGCGCAAAAAAAGGAACGACATGGGGTCTGAGCACCTGGTGGATGTAGCGCTGTGCATTGACACCCTGTCCACGACCAGGACCAATGTCTGAAAGATGACTGGTCCTATGGCGTGGTTAATGCCAATTGCACCCCATATCATAACGTTCGGGCCCCCCAGGAGTTCCGCTCTACCACACAGGAGTCAGCATAGCGTTCACCAGGTCGACGCCATATTCTGACACGACCATCAGCCATGTCAATACAAAAACGGCTCTCATCTGAGAAGAGTATGCGTCCCCACTACTGCCTGCGCCAGTTGATTCGGGCTTGTGCCCACTGCAGCCTGTCCTGCCGGTGTCTTGGTGTCAGTACCGGACCTCTGTGAGGACGCCTACATGCCAGCCCGTTCTCCTGAAGACGCAGCCGCACAGTGTTGAGGCTGATTCGTTGCTGGAGATTCCCAGGCACCTGTCGAGCAGTGTTAGCGACTGTTTGCCGCCTGTCCCGCAGATGGGTTTGAACAAAATGGCGATCCTCTCTTGGTGTGGTGACCCGAGGATGGCCTGGCCGGGGACGATCATCAGTGGTACCAGTGACTCGCATGCGGTGCTGCAGACGATAGATGGTTGAGATGTGGACGTTAAAGATGTTGGCGACCTGCCTGGCATCCACACCAGCCTCCAGATGGCCTAGGGCACGATTGCGTTCCTCTGCTCGTAGTCTTGGCATCTCTGTAGCACTCAGACGGCAAGTCGTTATCTGAACCTTGTAGCGCGGCTTTATAAAGGCTGCATGCCTGCGTACTTCTCGCTGGTTAACTTTGCTCTGCATGGTGTGCACGTGCCTCACATGCAGCAACCAGTTTGCCATTTTTGTTGACCCTCCAATGCCGGGAATGATGTGTTGCTCACACAATTTTTTCACTGCACGTGAGTCTTGTACCCAAACAACTTGCCACAATGGTTCAATATTGTATATTCACCCCTTTTCACCCGAAAAATAGCCTTTCAATTTTTCGCGTTTTTTATGGAAGTCAGTATATTAGTACCAGTACTTCGACTACAGTGACTTCTACCTATTCCAGTGCTGTAGCCGATAGTCCCGCGAGTACTTTCGTTGCTTCTTCGCTGGGGGATCTTTCTGCCGAGACCCCACCTGATGCGTCTGCTCGGATGCGTCAGAGTATGGTTAAGCAACTGTGGGCTCTGTTGGGTCGCAGAGACCGAAACCTTCTCCTCTCCATGCTTCCCCTCGTAAGGAGCATGCCCCGGGAGACTTTCCTCATGGAAAGTCGAGACCCAAGGACGGGTCAAACGGGTCATCCTCCCGTGTCGGAGTGGTGAATCCTGCTCAGGATATCACCTCTGTCCTGATGTTTCTGGAGCGACAGCGACGAGAGGATGAAGCCCTGCGTAGGGAAGAGGCTTCCAGGCAGGAAGCCCTGCGTAGGGAAGAGCTAGATAGGATGGAGGCTCTACGCAGAGAGGAGACTGCCAGACAGGAAGCTCTGCGTAAGGAAGAGGCTACGCTGCGTAGGGAAGAGGCTGTCAGACAGGAAGCCCTCCGTCAGGAAGAGTTAGATCAGCGTAGGGAAGAGGCTGCCAGACAGGAAGCTCTGCGCAGAGAGGAGGCTGCCAGACAGGAAGCTCTGCGTAGAGAAGAGATGGAACAACTTCTTTCGCGGACCCCCGCATCTGTAAATCAGGGGTTAATCAACAGGCAAGTGATAGAGTTAGAGGCCCCAAATTAAAGCTTCCTGAGTTCAGACCTAGTGAGGACATTGATATGTTCTTAGAGCATTTTGACAAGGTAGCTAGTTCATACCAATTGTCTGAGGAACAAAAGGCCATGCACCTTTTTTCTGGATTATCAGGTGCTGCAAGGGAGTGTGTGCTTACTCTAAATGAAGGCGCGTCTTATGCAGACATGCAGTTGGCTCTGCGTAAACGTTTCCACCTTACCCCAGAGACGTACAGGAGGAAGTTCAGGTCCATGAAAAAGAATAATGACGAGACCTTCATGCAGTTCGGAGATAGGCTGCGCAAAACGCTAGGGTACTGGCGTCAGTTGGCTAAGCTGGAGCTTGAGGATCTGATTCTCATCGAACAGCTCACCAACACCGTGTCCCCAGAGTTGAGGATTCGTATAGGCGAGACAGCACCACAGGATTTCGCGGCTGCGATTCAGACCGCTGAGGTGTTTGCTGAAGCCCGTAGAGCTTATGGGCATCGCCCAGATACGGACAGGAAGACCCTCACAGGATTTAGTGGCAATAAGGCGCCGACGACTGCTAGCGGGTCGAACAAGGCAGGCAGTTCATCGGGGACCTCAGCACCCCGATTGTATTTTCTTTGTGGTCGTCCCGGCCACAGTAGGAAAGATTGCCCTAAAGCCGCCGGTAGTCATGGGGCTAGTCCTTCCCAGCTGTGCCGGGTTCGGCCGATGGAAAAAACATCGGAAGGAGCCAAAGGTCGAAAAGGTCGTTTCCGGAAGAGGAAAGTGGCTCCTGCCCCACAGGGGCCTTCTGATTTTGACGATTACAAAAGTCTGGGAGAAAGACATCGTCAGTCCATGGACCTACCGAAGAAGAACACCCAGGGGCAGTATGACCAGAGGGAGGATAAAGACGAGATGCTGGGCAGGCTGGCTTTGTTTAACAGGATGGGAGACGATGAAGGTTTGGATTTCTAAACTGTAACAGAGGCTGGTTTTGTTGAGGAGATTGAAAGAGACGGTGGTGGCTAAGATTTCCAGTGTCAGAGCGTTGGTTTGGGTGAAGAGATTGAGAGAGATGGCGATAGGCTAAATTTTTAAATGTCATAGAGGTTGTTCTGCTTCAGAGAATAAGAGAGATGTCGAGGGCCTGGAATGTTTAAAGAGTTTTGGGGCTAGTTTTCGTTCAGCTGTGTTAGATATGACAACGGCTCATATTTTTTTTAAGTGTTGCCGAACTAGGCTTTGTTGAACAGAATGAGAGATGACGATGGGTTTTGAAAGTATCACTGAGAACAACGGAATAAGACACGGCTTTGGCTTAGACAGTTAACAGACTCGCGTACTCTTAAGTTAGCAACTTTATAAATGCTCTCGTCTTGCTTTAAGTTCACATTATACTGTTTACAAGTGTTATTCTGACTGTACAAAATGACTGCACAAACGAACAGAAAGGTGCTTCGTTACTCGCATTTCTGGTCCTCCTCTTCCTCCTCCTCCTCCTCCTCCTCGTTGTCGTCGTCTTCGTTATCGTCGTTGTTGTCGTCACAGTCCTCCTCCGCCTCCTCATCACCATCATCATCACCATCATCATCAATGTGCAAGGACTGAGTTCACGGGTGCATTATGGCGCTTGAGCGATCGGTGATCTAAAAAAACTCTGTTTTGTAATGTAATGCACGACATAGTAGAGGTGTTTTAGAGGGTCCAGTCCATGTTTGTTGCCATGTTGCCAGACGAAGTCATTTAACTATGTTTAGTGTAGAAAATTCCCGTGGAAGGTTACATTTTCGACATCCTGTATTTTCCGATCTCTTCCATGACAGTGATTTTTATCAATATGACTGAGGTGTATGAAGTTTCTGTGTAACATTCTGATTTGCAACATATTTTGTGATACTGTAGTAGAGCAAAGCCTTGAGGAGAAGAGAGTATTGTAAGGCAGATTGTCTGACTGACTCTTGTGTGTGTGTGTGTGTGTGTGTGTGTGTGTGTGTGTGTGTGTGTGTGTGTGTGTGTGCGTGTGCGTGCGTGCGTGCGTGCGTGTGTGTGCGCGCGTGCGCGCGCGCGTGTGTGTGTGTGTGTGTGTGTGTGTGTGTGCGCGCGCGTGTGTGTGTGCGTGCGTGTGTGTGCGTGCGTGTTTAAATCCTGTTTTGGAAATTGTTTTTATTCATAATAATGTTTTAGGGATCTACTTAAATGATTTTTGCCTGGAGCGGTTTATTAAACATAAACATTTTTTTTTATCACTTTGTAAGGTTTTCTAGAAATATATGCTATTCAAATACCTGATTCTGAAACTCATCTTTATTTATGAGATGTATTATGAGGGCGTAAATTGCTTTGTCTCACAGTGTAATGTTTAGTTTTCCTGTGTCTGACAATCATACACACTTTGTTTAAATTGTGTTTAAGCCTTTTTTTTGAAAGATGATACTGCTGATAAACGCTTGCTTAAATTGTACTGTCTTAAATGAATGCTTTATTAGCATTCCAGTCTCAAAGACATTTGTTTCGTTAAGATTCTTGTCTGGTGTATTTGTTTTGTTATGCTTCGTATGTTTTGAGTCATAATTTCTTTCAGTTGCTATGTTTGAGAGATAGCTATCGATTTTAAACATGTTCTGTTTACCTTCCTACGCTTGAGACATGTTTTGTTTAAATTCTTATTCAGAGAAATGTTTTGTTTGAATTATTGTGCTTGAGACATGCTTTGTTTACATTCTGTTGATAATGTTTTGTTTCATTTTCTATTTTGAGAAACGTTTTGTTGAAATTAGAACGTTTTAGACGTGCTTTGTTTAAATTCTTGTGTTGAGAAGTTTTGTCTACATTCCTGTGTTTTAGACTAGTTTTCTTTAAATTCCTATATTCAGAAATCTTTAATCTAAACTATTAAATTCGAGAAATTTGCTTACATACCAATTTTGAGAAATGTTTTGTTTCAGGTGTCATATTTGGGACAGTTTTAAAAACTGCTCCGTTCTAAACATATTTATTTGCCTTGGTGTGTTTTAGGGATGCTTTCTAAGAATTCGTACGTTTGAGAGCTGAGCTGTTAAACTTGTTCATCCATCAGGCATTCTTTTTTGTATAAACCGCTTGTCACGAGTTTGTCACGAGGCCTATGACGATTGACCCATCTAGGGTGGTGGAATTATTCATTTATTTATTGTCGTTGTTGTTGTCGTGTATCTGTCCCTTAATGTGGCTTGTGGTGTGGTTGCACCTTAATGTAGTTCAGCTCAGGTTAGGTTTACTTTCTCTCTCTCTCTCTATCTCTCTAATTTCACTGCCCGTGCAATTCATCCTGCAGGTTCACGGTGGCTGGCACTTTTCTCTTGTACTGGCTGTCTCTATCGGCCTCTCACCTGTCTTTTTACCTGCCGCACGTGCAGAATTCCTCTTAGGCTTGAGGTGTTCTCACTCTGTGACGTAGGGTGGCATGTTGGCTGCCATCGGTTAGGAGGTTTTCTCTTCACTCGAGCGGAAGATGTCCCTGGGAGCGCCTGCTCCGGTTTTGGTTCTCTACCACATCGTCGAAGGTACGGTCCTTTGATGTAAAAGCCATAAGTCTGCTTATTGTTCTGATTAATACATAATGACTCTTTGTACTATCTCCAAACAGGATCAAGTCTACATGTTTGTTAAGCGGTTCGCCTAAAGTAGGGGCGTTGGGAGAAATCCTTAGAGGCACTAGATTGTCTACTACAGACCATGTGTATACGTTTACAGTGATTGGTTTGTTTTGCTCTTCAAACTGAGATATACTTTCTATACTCACTGGAAAGGTTATGTTATCAAAGTTCAGCTCTTGCTTATATTGTTCATAATTAGATACTCTGTTTGCATGATTTTTAACAGAATATAAATGCGCTAAACACAACACATAAAACACATGTTGTCAGAATTATGTATGTTTAAGACTGCTCGTTTAACTCTAACTCTTTTGGAAGAGGAAGGTAAGAATTGCCAACTATAGGATAGAACTTTGTTTGTTTCAATTTGATTTCAAGACTGTCCCTTCAGACCAGCCAGAACCCCTTAACTTCGCCTCCTCACTTGCATGGTTAAACTGGGTAAGCATGTAGTCAGCCCAGTCAGAGTTAAGGTCGCGATAGCTAATAACTTCTTTCTGTTTAGTTGAAACCCAAACTTGCATGTTACTATCATCAGGAGACAAATAGGAAGATGACTTGAGCAGTACCCAGACTTCAACAAGAGGGATGCATACTACCGGATGCCCTGATCAGACCAAGTGAACATTGTTGGACTGAAGATAAGGCTCCCCTGACCTCAACATCACAGGTCCACTAACTCCACACCTGTGAGCCCTTTCAAATTATCAATGCAGTGCAGCCCAAGAGACAGGGGAGCATTCCCAGCTAGGCCCAAAGTGGAAACCTGGCCTGCCAACTCACCAATGATGGCAAAACCCTACTGACCACTGGAGGGTCTTCACCATACAGCAACCTCTGTCAGTACCTCCAGGATTCCTACCAAAGTAAACGAAGAAGAAGACCACCATTGTGATACTGAGAACTGGCACTCCAGACTGTGACATCACATCTCTGCAATACTCCACCCTTGGGGGTCTTTAATTTATCCATGCAGCCCCAATGACGGTGGAACAGTCCCAACAACACCAAAAGAACAATCCTGGCCTGCCAACACACCGATGAGTGCAAAACTTTATTGACCACTGGAGAGCCTTCACCATACAGAAGCCCTTGCCAGTACCTCCACCATTCTTTGCCTAAGGGAACGGAGAAGAATCTCTTCCTACACTACCATTGATTTCATATGATCATCACCTATCAGTGACTGATTGATGATAAAAAATTTTTTTTAAGTGTGTGTGTGTGAATGAGTGTATGTGTGAGTAAATATGTGTGTGAAAACTCTCCACAGTTAGTCTCACTGTGACCACATGATCTTAACTCACCCAGAACAATGTTTATATGTGTCCCCCATCCCCCCACCCTTTTTTGTTTGTGTGTGTATGTGTGTGTGTGTGTGTGTGTGTGTGTGTATGTGTGTGTGTGTGTGTGTGTGTGTGTGTGTGTGTGTGTGTGTGTGTGTGTGGCAACACATGATACCCTGTTTTTCATTGATCACTGCTATCTTCTCTCAACAAACATCAGCATATTGATGCCAACACATTATTTCACCTGTTGCAATGAACATCATCCCACAGCTTTGTTTCACTTTTTTAAACAACACCATTTATATGAACCTCCCACCCCCCCCCCCCACCCCATAGTGGATGAAGAGATATGAGCTCTCCTTCCCTTGCCCCCTTCCCTCCCCCCCCCCCCCACAAACACATTACCCTCCTTCCCCCATTCCCCCACCCCCCTTTTTTATTTTTATTTTTATTTATTTTTTTTTTTCTCCCCACCCACTCACCCCCCCCACCCCCCGATCATACCTTATCACCCATTTATCTTCCATCCCCTTCCCTCCCTAACATTACCCACACAGCTTCACAACTACCCACGCATAACTACCACTACCTCTTTCATCACCCAACGAAATCATTTATTTTATTCACCTAAACCCTTTTTTTCTTTTTTCCCCTCAGTTCCCCCCCCCCCCCCCCCTTACCATTATTATCAATCCACCAATACTAGAACCGTCACAAAGATATCACACCATCCCAATAAACTAGACACACAACCCCATCATATCACACACACACACCTCCCCCTACGCAACCCCCCCCCCCCCCCCCCCCTTTTCCTCTCCCATAATCCCCCATGTCATTTCCGCCTACCGGCTATTCTCCCCACCACATGGACAACAGATGAGTCATTTTTCGTTCTTTTTTTCGTTTTTCGTTCTTTGTTTGTACTGTCCCAAATGTTAAAATGTGATTTATTTTTCGCCTGAAGAAGACCCAAGTGGTTGAAATGCATCGTGTCTTGTCATGTGCTTTGTTTGTCAATGTCATTGGCGGTAAGAAACAAACTCTATTTCTAAATTTTGCTTCGTTCGCCACCATCAGTCACTCCATTTTGAAAGTTATATAATCAATTAGAACGGCCAACAGCACTTTTACTGGCGACGCCATCTGAAGAAACTCTGGGATTTTAGAGATAGCATGTGTCACGCTTTCATGAACGTTTGTAGGGTAATGATGTCCATGTCTACTTCACTAAACGTATTGCTTAATTGTTTGTCACTACCAAATATTTCTTCCATCATATATAGTTTTCTATCTTCGAATTTACTTGTGGTCGTCATTTTTAAAGCCACAATATTTACGTAAATAAAAAAAAAATGTAAATAAAGGTAAATAAACACGCTTTTATTCTTCGCCCAAGCGTTGCAACACTTCAAGACACGTTAACCTTACAATAAACACCCACCAATATTTTAGCTTTTTCTGAATCACTGCAGTCAATGTTCATCACTTTGATTGCTTCGTTAAATAGTTCACTATGATCTTTTATTATATTGTTTACATCCATTCTCAAACCAAATTCACTAAAATCAATGTT
>CM031622.1:55928244-55940080 GCA_018398815.1 Conus ventricosus | reverse complement strand
TTGATCTGACAGATCTTACGTATGATTTAACCAAGACCAGTTTTAACAGCATTAGATCTCTAGGTGTGATCTGTATACAGATTTGGAACATTGTTATCGCCATTAATCATGGGATTAATTACTTTTAATCATATAGACTTTATTTCCCTTCAAAATGACCGAGCCAGAAAATCAGCAGAATCAGGTGGAGAAAGTAACCAAGCCAGAAAATCAGCAGAATCAGAAAACACTGAATCAGTGGAGACCAGTGAAAAGCATCCTCATCCTGGGCGTGTTAAAGCAGGAAAAAAATTAGCAGAGTGGAACAGACAACAAAAATTAATGTTACAGAATATAACTCATCATGAAAACATAACGCCACCAACGCCAGAACAAGTTGATTCAATGCCAGCTATAAAAACTCCATGTAATTCAAGGCCTACAGCACCAAAGTCTTCATGGTATATTGAACTTAAAACTGTTGCCATTTTTGGCGCCCTTGCTGCTGTGGGGGGCGGTTATTACGGTTATAAAATATATACACAATGGCAACAGAAACAAAAGCAATCAAAAAAATCTGAACCGCTAAATACAGAAGACAACAGCACGCCAGAACCGTCAACAACAAAAGATCATTTTGACCCATTTCAGATGGAATAATATTTTAAGAACTTAATTTTAATTTTTTTTAATAAAAATAGATCATGGCGTATTATAAAATGATGAAGTCAATAAATAAAGACATGGAGTCTATAAAAGACATTTCCATAGACCAGAATTGTAATCAATGCGGTTGCTTAGGATGTAAGAACTTCATTAAGATCTATGCTGACCAATCTCGCGCCAAAGACACTGAGCAAGACATCCTCAACGATGACGCATTTTTTGAAGCGTGTGTGTACTATATTAGACATCTACTATTTTAAGATAAAAACATAGATTGTATTTTTTTTGATAATTATAAGATAACTTGAATAAGAACTTGGTTGTACTTAAAGGATGACTTGAGGATGACTTAATCAAGAACTTATTAAGAACTTGATGTAAATTAATTAAGAACTTAATTAAGAACTTGGGGTGATTTAATTAAAAACTTAATTAAGGACTTGGGGTAACTTAATCAAGAACTTATTAAGAACTTGATGTAACTTAATTAAGAACTTAATTAAGAACTTAATTAACCCTCTAGAACCGGCTCATAGAAAAACTAGTCAGAAAATTATTTTATTCAGTAAAATAACATCAAATGGATGTGAAAAACAGTTACCAAAAGAAACTTTGCAAAAATCTTTAAAAATGCCCAAATTAGGTTTTGTATCACACGTGATACATTAGGTCATTGAAGCATAAAGTCATGCTGTATCACACGTGATACAAAGAGTCAATGTCCTTTATATACATGTGCACGGTTGTTGTTGCTGTGTAGTTCTTTTTGAAATGAACAGTTTTGATGACTGGAACACGTCCCGTTGACATGCTGCACATGGAGGAAAACGAATTTTGCACTGCAAAATTCTAAAAGCGGTGCGCCACACACACGCGCGCACGCACGCACGCACGCACGCACCCACGCACGCACGCACGCACGCACACACACACACACACACACACACACACACACACACACACACACACACATGTGCTTCTGGGCGCATCATGCACGCATGTGCTCACACGTATGGCATGCACACCCATACGCATGCACACTCAGCGAACATGTGCATTCTGTCTGTGCCCCTCTATGTCTCTGTTTACCCTACCTCCCCCCCCCCTCTCTATTCGACACACACACACACACACACACACACACACACACACCACACACACACACACACACACGTGCTTCTGGGCGCATCATGCACGCATGTGCTCACACGTATGGCATGCACACACCCATACGCATGCACACTCAGCGAACATGTGCATTCTGACTGTGCCCCTCTATGTCTCTGTTTACCCTACCCCCCCTCTCTATTCGACACACACACACACACACACACACACACACACACACACACACACACACACACACACACACACTCATGCACATATATATATATATATATATATATATATATATATATATATATATATATATATATATATATATATATATATATATAACAAACTAATAAATTCCAAGGATAAGTACCGAGCACCGTTCCAGCAACTTACAGAGCAGCTTGGTGTTGCAATGACTGCAAGAAATATTGAATTATAAACAAAGCTTGCTCTTATGTCTTCGATTGAAAAAATAGGGGAGATACACATTCATACCTGCAGTGGCAGATGATTCTGCCTAACAAACAGTATGTGCTTGAGTGGGTGGATGGGGAAAAATAAAATAAATGCTTCTCAAAATGAGCCTATATATATATATATGCATGTGCGAACATCTCTACATTTTTTAGATGGATTTATACACATCCATGAAATCATCTCTTTCTCTCACGGAAACACATCTTAGAAGTGTTCAGTTGTAATTTTTATATAAGAAATATACTTGTAAAAGTAACGCAGCGTAGTGCAGTTTTGATCCAGCATGACTCTAAACGCCTAATGTATCACAGCTGAAACAAACAGACCGAGTTGTCTCCCTTGGAACTTTCCCCAAAGGCCGAACGTTTCACACAAGATACATCAATTTGACACCCCCATCACACCACCCAATTAGCTGAAAAACGACCTTTTCAGCCTATGGCCCCTTCCTCTAGAACATGACTGACAAGATAAACAAGCTACAGAGGGTGGCAGTACTCGCATGTTGATAAAGCGGTGGGTGAACAGTGGCAGGAAATGAAGCACGTGTTGACTCTGTGAGACCCAGTGAGGAAAGGAAGGGCTCTGGCATTCCAGAGCAACCGGCGAGTGGTGGTTTAGTAGTTAGTATAAGCAGTACATTCCATTCTTTAGATTGATAACATTTAGTGGACTCCGACATTCACACACTGTCTGCCAGGCAGTCACTAAATGTTTGTATCACTCGTGATACCTACGGCGCTAGAGGGTTAAGAACTTGGGGTGACTTGATTAAAAACTTAATTAAGGACTTGGGGGAACTTAATCAAGAACTTAATTAAGGACTTGGGTGACTTGGGGGTGACTTGAGGTGACTTGGGGGTGAAGGTGTCAAGTGTCTCAAAGTAGAACTGGGGCCACTTTCTTTGTGACTGAAGGCCAGCAACTAGGCCAAACGTTCTTACAAGGAACGTTTGACCTAGTTTACTGCTGCGCTTTGCAGGTCAAACGTTCTTACAAGGAACGTTTGACCTAGTTCGCTGCTGTGCTCCTCTTTTTCTCAACCAGGCTTGCAACTGGCTTTGGCAGAGTTACAGCAGTTAATGCTGTAGCCGAGCTTTTATGGCGCTCTAATCGCCAGCAGTAGTACATCCGTCATTGTATATTTGGAGCATTTATATGGAGATAGTGCTGGCTACACACTACTCCTCTCCATACTGGTAGATGTACTAAGGTCTGCCTAGCCCTATCTAGTTTGTTTGCTAGAACATTCGAAAATCGCCATTCAGTTGCATAAGGGCACACTTGAAGGCAGATGAACTGGTTAGAATTAGAAAAGTATACACATCTTAATACAGATCAGCTTGCTACATGAACACTGAATCTGTAGTTAACAATCAATCAAGTCTGATACAAACTGGGAACATTTTTACTTGGGAGGAACAGCAAAAATGTTTCAAATATAAGTTTTTTAGCATACGAATCAGCCGTGTTTACCCCCGCCTTAAGAAATGAACGCCATGTTTTTTAAACATGGCTTTAGCTGTCCTCAAGCCAGCTCCCAACAATCAACGCGCGATGGATTGTTTTGCTTCGGCCGACTTTCAACAATGCAGCGCCATTTATTAGATAAGGAACCATCTCATCGATAGTCAAACACGTATTAAAACTGGCTACATCTTGTTCAGCAATATTTCTTTCATTTCCTTGAACCAACAAACCTTTAAGATAGTCGTTCATTTCCAAAGCAGTCGCAATGCTTCTTTCCGGTTTCACAACATGCTTCGCCTATTCTTTTCGACAAATACTCTAACATGCAGTTAAAGTAAAACTTATGGTCTCGAATAGCACAAACCTGTTCTTCAGTAACGTTTTAGCCATTTTAAAATAACACAACTAAAACACAGTGGTCACACCGGAGCGCAGTCAAAACACAACCTTCTTGTGCGGTAGCTCGAACAACAATGGCGGAACCGGCCTTGTCACGTGACAGCCTCGATGCGACGTAGCAATCTAGAATTTTCCAAATATTTGCTATCAAGCAACCACCAGTGTGCGCGAGCCGTGTTTATGATTTTGGCCGCACATTTCAACCAAGCGCCTGCCTGCGCTGTGTGAACGAAGGCCGCAAGCCGTAAATTAAGTGATCAGTTTCAGCCCCGTGTCTGCCTGTCTGTGTACAAAGTTTGTAGTAGAATATCGAATAATGTGCGATTATGTCATTTAATTGAGAGGAGAGAGAAAAGAAAGAGTGTGTGTGTGTGTGTGTGTGGTGGTGTGTGTGTGTTGTGGTGTTGTGTGTGTGTGTGTTAGTTTGTCTGTGTGTGTGTGTGTTTGTGTCTGTGTGTCTAGTGTGTGTGCATACGCACTATTTTGTGAAACGCAGAACACTAGTCTATGGCTCCGAGACTGGTCTCTCCTCCGGTCTAAATGAAAATATTTTTAAAACCGCAAGCAATCTTCGCACGTGCTCTAAGGACAACTGACCTAACGGCTTTGGCTGAAAGAACGCCTCTCTCTCTGCTGAAACCCACGCTGTAATTAGTAAGTAATCGGATAGCCTAGTGCACCACCGTTTGTATATAGGCGCGTTCAGCCGCAGCTGCTTTTCTCTACGTTACTCTATGGGGCGTGTTCAGCCACGGCTACTTTCCCCTACTTTTTATTATTAAAGTGTTACTTGTCAGAGAACAGGGAAACACGGTCAAGGTCGTGCCGCTCGAAACCGTTAAGACCGGTTGAGAGCGGTGAGCTTGACCCCGTGTTTCCCTGTTCTCTGACCCCCATCCACCACCCACTCCTTACCTCTTGGACCCCCACCCACCCACTCCTTACCTCTTGGATCTCCACCCACCAACTCCTACCCCTTGACCCCCACCCACCAACTCCTTACCCCTTGACCCCCGACCCACCCACTCCTTACCTCTTGGACCCCCATCCACCACCAACTCCCTACCCCTTGGATTCCCACCCACCAACTCCTTACCCCTTTGACCCCCACCCACCGCACCAGCTCCTTACCTCTTGGATCCCCACCCACCAACTCTTTACCCCTTGGACCCCCCACCCACCCACCAACTCTTTAACCCTTGGACCCCCACCCACCCACTAACTCTTTACCCCTTGGATCCCCACCCACCAACCTCCTTACCCCTTGGACCCCCACCCACCAACTCCTTACCCCTTGGACCCCCACCCACACCACTTTTTCTTACCCGCTTGAACCCCCACCACACCGACCGACTCCTTAACTCTTGGACCCCCACCCACCCACTTTCCCCTGGACCCACACCCACCCACCAACCCTTACCCCTTGGACCCCCACCCACCAACTCCTTACCCCTTGGACCCCACCCACCAACTCCTTACCTCTGGACCCCCACCCACCGACTGCTTGCCCCTTGGAACCCCCACCCACCAACTGCTTACCCCTTGGACCCCCACCCACCAACTCCTACCCCTTGGACCCCAACCCACCAACTCCTTACCCCTTGGACCCCCACCCACCAACTCCTTACCCCTTGGACCCCCATCCACCCACCCACTCATTACCTCTTGGACCCCCACCCACCCACTCCTTACCTCCTGGACCCCACCCACCAACTCCTTACCCCTTGGACCCCCACCACCAACTCCTTACCCCTTGGACCCCCCACCACCACCCACTCCTTACCTCTTGGACCCCCACCCACCCACTCCTTACCTCCTGGACCCCCACCCACCAACTCCTTACCCCTTGGACCCCCACCCCACCAACTCCTTACCTCTTGGACCCCCATCCACCCACCAACTCCCTACCCCTTGGATCCCCACCCACCCAACTCCTTACCCCTTTGACCCCCACCCACCACCACCACTCCTTACCTCTTGGATCCCCACCCACCAACTCTTACCCCCTTGGACCCCCACCCACCCCACCAACTATTTAACCCTTGGACCCCCACCCACCCACTACTCTTTACCCCTTGGATCCCCACCCACCAACTCCTTACCCCTTGGACCCCCACCCACCAACTCCTTACCCCTTGGACCCCCACCCACCCACTTTTTCTTACCCCTTGTACCCCCACCCACCGACCGACTCCTTAAAATCTATTGACCTCCACCCACCCACTCTTCCCCTTGGACCCACACCCACCCACCAACTCCTTACTTCTTGGACCCCCACCCACCAGCTCCTTCCCCCTTGGGACTACCCACCACCATCTCCTTACCCCTTGGACCCCCACCCACCAACTCCTTACCCCTTGGATCCCTACCCACCAACTCCTTACCCCTTGGATCCCCACCCACCCACCACACTCCTTACCCACTTGGATCCCCCCCACCGACCAACTCTTTAGCCCTTGGATCCCCACCCACCAACACCTTACCCCTTGGATCCCTACCCACCAACTCCTTACCCCTTGGACCCCCACCCACCAACTCCTTACCACTTGGATCCCATCCACCCACCAACTCTTTACCCCTTGGAACCCCACCCACCAACTCCTTACGCCTTGGACCCCCACCCACCAACTCCTTACCCCTTGACCCCACCCACCAACTCTTTACCCCCTTGGACCCCCACCCACCAACTCCTTACCTCTTGGACCCCCATCCACCCACCAACTCCCTACCCCTTGGACCCCCCACCCACCAACTCCTTACCCCTTGGACCCCACCCACCAACTCCTTACCCCTTTGGACCAACACCCACCAACTCTTTATTCTTGGACCCCCACCCACCAACTCCTTACCCCTTGGACCCCCATCCATCAACTCTTTTCCCCTTGGATCCCCACCACCACCCACCAACTCTTACCCCTTGGACCCCACCCACCAAATCCTTACCCCTTGGACCCTACCCACCCACTCCTTACCCCTTGGACCCCCATCCATCAACTCTTTTCCCCTTGGACCCCCCACCCCACCACCAACTCCTTACCCTTGGACCCCCACCCACCCACCAACTCCTTACCATTTGGACCCCACCCCACCCATCCAGCTCCTTACACCCTTGGATCCCCACCCCACCCACCAGCTCCTTACCCCTTGGACTCCCACCCACCAACTCCTTACCCCTTGGACCCCCACCCACCCACCAACTCTTACCCCTTGGAACCCCACCCACCCACAAACTCCTTTCCCTTGGACCCCCACCCACCAACTCTTTACCCCTTGGACCCCCACCCACCCACCAACTCCCTACCCCTTGGACCCCCACCCACCCACCAACTCTTTACCCCTTGGATCCCCACCCACCCACTTCTTACCCCTTAGATCCCCACCCACCAACTCCTTACCCCTTCGACCCCCACCCACCCACCAACTCCTTACCCCTTGGACCCCCATCCACCCACAAGCTCCTTACCCTTGGATCCCCACCCACCCACCACTCCTTACCCCTTGGACCCCCACCCACCCACCAACTCCTTACCCCTTGGACCCCCACCCACCAACTCCTTACCCCTTGGACCCCACCCACCCACCCACCCACTCCTTACCCCTTTGGACCCCCACCCACCAACTCCTTACCCCTTGGTCCCCCACCCACCACTCCTTACCCCTTGGACCCCCACCCACCCACCAACTCCTTACCCCTTGGATCTCCACCCACCAACTCCTTACCCCTTGGTCCCCCACCCACCCACCAACTCCTTACCCCTTGGATCCCCACCCACACACTCCTTACCTCTTGGACCCCACCCACCAACTCCTTACCTCTTGGATCTCCACCCACCAACTCCTTACCCCTTGGATCTCCACCCTCCAACTCCTTACCCCTTGGACCCCCACCCACCCACCAACTCCTTACCCCTTGGACCCCCATCCACCCACCAACTCCCTACCCCTTGGACCCCCACCCTCCAACTCCTTACCCCTTGGACCCCCATCCACCCACCAACTCCCTACCCCTTGGACCCCCACCCTCCAACTCCTTACCCCTTGGACCCCCACCCACCCACCAACTCCTTACCCCTTGGACCCCCATCCACCCACCAACTCCTTACCCCTTGGACCCCACCCACCCACCAGCTCCTTACCCCTTGGATCCCATCCACCAACTCCTTACCCCTTGGACCCCCACCCACCAACTCCTTACCTCTTAGACCCCCACCCACCAACTCCTTACCCCTTGGACCCCCACCCACCAACTCCTTATCTCTTGGACCCCCACCCACCAACTCCTTACCCCTTGGACCCCCACCCACCCACCAGCTCCTTACCCCTTGGACCCCATCCACCAACTCCTTACCCCTTGGACCCCCACCCACCAACTCCTTACCTCTTAGACCCCCACCCACCAACTCCTTACCCCTTGGACCCCCACCCACCAACCAACTCCTTACCCCTTGGACCCCCATCCACCCACCAACTCCCTACCCCTTGGACCCCCACCCTCCAACTCCTTACCCCTTGGACCCCACCCACCAACTCCTTACCTCTTAGACCCCCACCCACCAACTCCTTACCCCTTGGACCCCCACCCACCAACTCCTTATCTCTTGGACCCCCACCCACCAACTGCTTACCCCTTGGACCCCCACCCACCAACTCCTTACCCCTTGGACACCCACCCACCAACTCCTTACCCCTTGGACCCCCACCCACCAACTCCTTACCTCTTGGACCCCCACCCACCGACTGCTTACCCTTGGACCCCCACCCACCAACTGCTTACCCCTTGGACCCCCACCCACCAACTCCTTACCCCTTGGACCCCAACCCACCAACTCCTTACCCCTTGGACCCCCCACCCACCAACTCCTTACCCCTTGGACCCCGATCCACCCACCCACTCCTTACCTCTTGGACCCCCAATCACCAACTCCTTACCTCTTGGACCCCCACCCACCAACTCCTTACCCCTTGGACCCCCACCCACCAACTCCTTACCCCTTTGACCCCCATCCACCCACCCACTCCTTACCTCTTGGATCTCCACCCACCAACTCCTTACCCCTTGGACCCCCACCCACCAACTCCTTACCCCTTGGATCTCCACCCACCAACTCCTTACCCCTTGTACCCCCATCCACCCACCAACTCCCTACCCCTTGGATCCCCACCCACCAACTCCTTACCCATTTGACCCCCACCCACCCACCAGCTCCTTACCTCTTGGATCCCCACCCACCCACCAACTCCCTACCCCTTGGATCCCCACCCACCCACCAACTCCTTACCCCTTTGACCCCCACCCACCCACCAGCTCCTTACCCCTTGGATCCCCACCCACCCACCAGCTCCTTACCCCTTGGATCCCCACCCACCCACCAACTCCTTACCCCTTGGATCCCCACCCACCAACTCCTTACCCATTTGACCCCACCCACCCACCAGCTCCTTACCCCTTGGACCCCCACCCACCAACTCTTTACCCCTTGGACCCCCACCCACCAACTCCTTAACCCTTGGACCCCACCCACCAACTCTTTACCCCTTGGAACCCCACCCACCCACCAACTCCTTACCCCTTGGACCCCCACCCACCCACTAACTCCTTACCCCTTGGACCCCCACCCACCAACTCTTTACCCCTTGGACCCCCACCCACTCACCAACTCCTTACCCCTTGGACCCCACCCACCCACCAACTCCTTACCCCTTGGAACCCACCCACCCACTTCTTGCCCCTTGGACCCCCACCCATCAACTCCTTGCCCCTTGGACCCCACCCACCCACCAACTCCTTACCCCTTGGAACCCACCCACCCACTTCTTGCCCCTTGGACCCCCACCCACGAACTCCTTACCTCTTGGACCCCACCCACCCACTTCTTGCCCCTTGGACCCCACCCACCCACTTCTTGCCCCTTGGACCCCACCCCCCCACCCTACAACTCCTTACCTGTGGGGCCCCCAACCCCCCCCCCCCCCCCTACAACTCCTTACCTGTGGGACCCCCACCCACCCCTCCCTTACCCTTACTCCCCAGCAATGTCCTACCCTTTGAGCCTCCTCCTACTCACTCACCATCTCAATACCTCTTGCGCACCCCCCTCCTCCCCCCCCCCCCCCCCCCGCCTTTCCTGCGCTTCCCCACCAATCCTTCCCCGTTCCCTCCCTCCCCCCCTCTCCATCCACGCTCCCCGTTTGTTTATGTCATTGATTTCCAAATCCTGTTGTCAACCGCCTCAAGCAAAACTGCATACGAAAGAGAACATGGGTGTAGTCCACACACACACACACGCGTGCGCGTGCTCTATGTCCTCCTCCCACTCCTCCCCTGACCACCCCCACCCCCACCCCCACCCCAAATCCTCAACCCCCAACCCCTATCGCCCCAACCTTGCCCTGCCGTTGTCTCCTCTCTCCCCTCCACGCTCACTCCCCCCCCCCCCGCCCCCCCCCCGCCCCCGCCCCCCCCCACCGTCCTCCTCCCTGAGCCCCCTCTCATACACTTTCCCCTCTTTCGCCCTTCGCATGCCCCGTACGCTCCCCTCCCCTTCCCCCCAGTCTCTCTCTCTCTCTCTCTCTCTCTATTTCTCTCTCTTCCTCTCTCTCTCTCTCTCTCTCTCTCTCCTCTCTCCCCCCTCCCCCCGCCCCGCCCTGTCCCCCACCGCTCCTTCATCAACCTACTCCCCTATTGAAACAGGCGACAGTCGACCAGATGACGTTTTAGCTTGATTTTGACACGCGTACCACGGATGGCACAGTGTGTGCGCAGGTGGTGACGAAGAGGGGAGGTGTCTTTCTTGTCCTGTTGGATTATTTTCGGTTTCTTGGGCCGAGACAGGGGCAAGAGAAAAAGACATCTGGTGGCCGCGTGTAAAAAGTTGGCATCCTCTCGTTCCGCTCACAAGCTGAGACGATCTTCGGTCCATTGGTGGTGTGACATTTTGTGGTTAGTGTGTGTGTTGTGTGTGTGTGTGTGTGTGTGTGTGTGTGTGTGTGTGTGTGTGTGTGTGTTGTGTGTGTGTGTGTGTGTGTGTGTGTTATTGGTAATAATAATAGTGATCATGATAGTGATGAAAATGATGATGGTAACACTAATAGAGATAATAATTATGAATAATGAAGTTAGTTGTTTTTGTTGGTAATGTGTGTGTGTGTGTGTGTGTGTGTGTGTGTGTGTGTGTGTGTGTGTGTGTGTGTATGTATATATATATATATATGTGTGTGTGTGTGTGTGTGTGTGTGTGTGTGTGTGTGTGTGTGTGTCTTTTTTTGTAAATTGTTTTGTATAATTATTATTATTATTCTTACCATTGTTATTATTATTTCTAATATGAAGGTGATGGCAATGGTACTAATAATGATGAAGTGATGAGATTGCTACTGAGAGCAATAGTAATAAAGGTAATATTAGTACCAGTAATAGCAGGGGAAAGGAATGGAGATGGTCAATGAGTAAAAGTTAACAGTGCTACTGGAGCAGCGAGAAGCTTGTGATGATAAATATTGCAATGTTGATAACATTAATGGTAGGTGAAAAAGAATACGGATGATCAAAGAGTGAAAGGTTAACAGTAGTATTGGAGCAGAGGAGAGGGAGAGGGGAGAGGGTTGGGAGGAGAGAGAGAAAGAGAGAAAAGAGAGAGAGAGAGAGAGAGAGAGAGAGAGAGAGAGAGAGAGGAGAGAGAGAGAGAGAGAGTATGTGTGTGTGTGTGTGTGTGTGTGTGTGTTTCCGCAC
>CM031622.1:55920744-55925744 GCA_018398815.1 Conus ventricosus | reverse complement strand
TGTTTCCGAAGAAGTCTATTATTGCAGGAAACAGGAGAGCCAAAAACTTAGGTGAAATATATAAACCATCAGTCCCAAAACGTACTGTGCAACTTGGCCCTGAAAACAGTAGAGGATTTTTCAAATGTGACAAGAAATGTGACACGTGCGTACATTCCATAGACACTACATCTTTCAAGTCACGTTGGAGTGGGAGAAGGTGGAACATAAGGTCTCATCTGAACTGCACCACTCCTAATGTAATTTATATGATTCAGTGTAAATTACATCAAGATTTCCTCTATGTTGGGTCAACAGTAAATTTGAAAAAGAGGTGGGCGAATCATAAAAGCGATGTTAAACTCAGTAAGACCAAAAAATGTACAGTTGCATCACATGTGGCAAGTGAGAAGCATCCACAAGATCAGAATGTTATGTTCCTGAACATTATACCAATTGAGCATGTGTGGACAACAGAAACATTGCTAGAAAGAGAACTGTATTGGCAGGCTAATTTGGGCACATTGTCAACGGGAGGGAATGAAAAGAAAGATTTTGCTTCAGTTATGAAAAAGAGAATTCAGTTTTGAGTGAGTAGAGGGGTGGAGCAGTTGAGATAGTCCCTATCACTTGCTGAGAGGGTGGGGGGAGGGGGGGGGGGGGGGTGAAGGGAAGGGGGGTGGAGGAGGGGGAGTAGGATAGAGTGTAATATATTATGAAAAATCTAAGATTACTCTAGATGGGATTATAGGATTTTTTTTTAATATACTCTTTTTGTTATATTACTAAGAGAACAATGATGATATTTTTTGCCTATTGTAATTCTAAAATATCTTTTTAAAAAACGTACTAAGGAATGTTTTCTTAATTACTGTTGGTTTGAGGTACCCCCCCCCCCCCCCCCTCCCCTGGTTGTTCCTTCCTCACTTGCCCTTTTCCATTCTCTTTCAGCTATGATCCCAGTTAGGGTTAATTTGGATATGGTGAAGGTGAAGGAGTTTTTGTGGGTGGAATGTCGGGTGAAGTGTGTGTGTGTGTGTGTGTGTGTGTGTGTGTGTGTGTGTGTGTGTAAGGTGTGAGTGTGTGTGTGTTATAGAGAAAGAGATTAAGAGAGAGAGAGGGGGGAGGGGGAGAGAGGGAGAGGGGGCGGGGGAAAGGGGAGTGAGAGAGAGAGAGAGAGAGAGAGAGAGAGAGAGGGAGTATGTGTTTGTATGCTTGTTTATCTGATTAAAGTGCGGGCTGGGTGGAAGATAGATTGTAGTGAACAGTGTTTGCAGAGGATCTTGTTTTTAGCTCACGGCGGTTGTGATGGACAGTGGATGGTTGTCTTCGGCACCAGTGTGCCATGTGAGACGGGACAGTACAGTTGTACTCTCTTTTTGGACACTGAGATGTTGTAACTCCGTTTTATTGGTAGGTTTTTAATATAATATTCTTTAAAGTAATATAGGTACATTATATTATTATTTAGGATGGCAGTTTGCTTTGTGTAAGATGTGAGTGGAGTTATGCTAATGGTTTAGCTTAACCTCTTTACTGCTATTGTGTGGCAGCTTCTATTACTTCCATGTGCTATTGCTGATGTTTTGCGGGGTCTCGCTACTATATAACTTTAACCTATAACTCAAAAAATCATTTATCAAAAGAAAATGAAAGTTTTAGGGCTGAATGTAAGATGATTTTAGGATTTCCTCATGTCCCCCTCCCCTATGCACATCCCACATTGGGGTGTGTTTGTGTGTGTGTGTGGGGAGGGGGGTGGGTGCTTTTATATATGTGAAAATAAGGATAGAGAGGGTAGCCTATGAGTGGGTGAGCGAGGGGGGGGGGGGGTCTATACTGTTGGTGGGCTCAACTTTAAGAGTTAAACCTGGAGGAGCCATGATAATATGATATAGTATGTTGTGAGTGTGTGTGTGTGGATGTGTGTGTGTGTGTGTGTGTGTGGGGGGGGGTTGGAGGGGGGGGGGTATGTATGTTGTGCGGGTGCGTGGTTAGGTGGGTGGGAGTGTGCATATACATAACTGTTTCTGTTGCAGATGCTGACGAAGCTAAATAAAAGGCGAAAGCTTCTTTTTTTTTTTATAAAAAACAACAACATGAAGAGGGTGTGGCTGGTGTGCCTGCATTTTTTTTTTTACTTTATATTTATTATATATATATATATTTTATATATATATATATATATTTATATATATATATATATATATATATATATATATATGTTAAAACAAGTTAAAGAGGTATCTTAAAACTATCTACAAATTTGTTTCGAGCGTGTTGCGCTGTCATCAGGATCCTGATGACAGCGCAATACGCTCGAAACAAATTTGTAGATAGTTTTAAGATTCCTCTTTTAACTTGTTTTAACTAATGTTGCTCCCAAGGGGTTGAGCACTTAAAAAATTGTTTTAGGCATTTTAAATATACTGATCTCTCTCTCTCTCTCTCTCTCTCTCTCTCTCTCTCTCTCTCTCTCTCTTCTCTCTCTCTCTCTCTCTCTCTATATATATATATATATATATAGATCAATGTGATTAAAATACCTAAAACGATTTTTAGAGTGCTCAACCCTTGGGGAGCAACATTTGTTAAAATAAGGTATTAAATGATCAGACTGATCATTTTAATACCTTATTTTAACACACACACACACACATATATTATATATATATATATATATATATATATATATATATATATATATATATATATATTATATTATATATATATATATATATATATATATATATATATTATATATATATATATTATATCCTGAAGATAGCAAGGCTTGAAACAAGCTTGTAGATTTTAACACTTCATTAAAAAAAATATTTTTAACCCCCCAAAAAAGTATATATATATATATATATATATATATATATATAGTATATTATATATTATATATATATATATATATATATATATATATATATACTTTTACGTTAAGCACCAGAAGTGCGTGCAAAAGAAACATTTTTGTGCAGGTGTTTGGAGATGAATGTGCTGCCTCATGGACTGAGATTACATCTGAACTTAGCTGTAAAGCCAGACAATGATAGCAACTTGGTGAACTCATTGAAAGACCTCCTAAACGATGCAAGCTCACAGGCTCTTAGACCTGTCCACTCTGAAGTGTATGCCAGTATTGATGTGAAATACAATTTGCTTCAAGAGTATATGGACACTCTGAGAACCAAAATTGGTAACAACTATGCGAATAGAATACTTGGAAAGGTGAGAAGAGACTGCAAGGCCATCATCACCAAGGTGCGCCAAATACACTGGAAGAAGCTATGGGTTTTGAAACAAGAAAAGAGACAGCTGCTGCTCATCCACCACAACTGTTCACCTGGGATCACTCAAAATAGTAGCAGATGAATTGTCGGAAGCACTTGGAACACAAAGTGCAAATCCGACACCTTTAAGTAAGCCCAGCCCAGAAAAATTAGACCACATCGGAGAAAGATGCACAAGAGACATTTCAAAGCCAAGATATTCCTCAAAACGATATACCCCATCAGAAGAAGACCGGCAACAATTTGACCTACAGTACTGACATCCAATGTAACTCTGACTAAAGATCAGATCTCCATTTGCCGAATGTCTAACTGCTTTGCACCAACCCCAAGACAACCCATGGATGTAAGCGACCAAGTGTTGGGCACCCATGCTTGGGCTGAGCATCTCCGATGGCATCGCTTCCATGAGAAACGAAACAGAAAATTAACAAGGGGTTGGCGAAGCTGAGAAAGATGACGACCATGAAGAGTCCTTTGTAAAAAGACCATGGTATAGACCTACCACAAGAAGTGCCCCCAGAGATGATCCTGCCCCGGAAGCATTCATTGAAGCGTGCACTAGGGATTTCCTGGACATCAAAAATCGAAAGCGAATCAAGGACACCTCACCAAAAGCTAACGCAATGCCCTGCAAGAGCTTCGCAATCTACCTCAAAACACATCAAGCAGCCCGTCGGTTTGCAGACAAATCCGCAACAACAGTCATCACCCACTTTCTTATGATGATAAGATAATACAACAAGCATTAACAGACGACAACCAGTTTGACATTCTAACAGAAGACCCAACTAGAGACACGAGCAAAAGAGTCGAATGCTGGTCAGACAAGTGGCTCAAGAGGGGAGAGATCGATGAGGAAGTGTACGCTTTTGTGACAAACAATCCTGATGCACATTCTGCCAAATGTAAGCCCTGGTCAAGACCACAAATCCTTTCCCTATCCATACAGACTACTTCTGTCAGGCAGTGGAACGCCAATAAACCACTATCAAAATTTATCCAGACAGCCATAAGCCATTTAACTAGTTATCTACCTTATCAAATTATAGATACAAAGAATTCTGAAGAAAATGGACACTATCAACAAAGAAGTGGCTCCACTCCCCACATCAGCTACTCTGGCGGTATGCGATGTTGTCTCACTGTACCCAAGTGTGGACAATGCTATGGGGAGTCCCAGCTGTTGCCCAAATGCTCAGTGACCATCCTTCTCCACTGAATGTGTCTACGGACTGCGCTATTGAAGGACTGAAAATAGCACTTGACAACAATGTCTGTGCATACACAGATGGTGATGGGCAAGACTTTGATTGCAGCTCCCAATCATGGGACAGCAAAGGGGCCCTGCCATGCGTGCGACTATGTGGATGTTTTTATGGGTGAACTGGATGAGAAACTGGTACAAGAAACTCCAGTTCCATTGATTTCCTCTCTGGTGGTGAACAAGGAATCTTTAGAGATAGAAACCCTCAACTGGAGCAGATTCAGAGATGATGGATTTGTAATTATACCAGACTCTGCTGATGCCTGTGCTTTTGAAACACACCTACAGAATTTGCATCCCCGGGTATAAAATGGACAGTTTCCTGTGGCAGAGAAGCAGAATACTTGGACGTAAGGGTGAGTATAAATAACGCTGGGCTCATCGAAACTGACGTTTTTTCGAAGAATTGCCATAGCTACCTCCCCCTTCCTCCTGCCACCCCAAGTCAGTCT
>CM031622.1:55911269-55915644 GCA_018398815.1 Conus ventricosus | reverse complement strand
GAACGACTGCAGTATCATTGAAATGAAACGACTGCAGTATTATTGAAAATGAAGAGACTAGTATCATTGAAGTGAACAGACGCAATTTAGAAATGAACAGCGCATTTATTGAAAATGAAAGAGACTGCGGTACATGAAAAGTGACATATCAACATTATAAAAAATGAACAGATTGCGGTATTATATTGAAAATGAAACAGACTAAAATTTTAAAACAGACCGACTGCAGTATTAATAAAAGGGAAAACAGAGAGCGTATTAATAAAATGAAACAGAGACTGCAGTGTTATTGAAAATGAACCAGAGACTGCAGTAGGACTGAAAAAAAGTCAAAATCGGAGGGTATCTCTTGCTCCCACAAGAAAGCAAACAAAATGCCCCTACCTCCAAAGGAATGCTGGTACGACACTGAATCGCCAGCAGATATGACAGCACAGAAGCACACCGACAAACCAGGAAGTATCCCCTAAAAGGGATGTTCTAAGCTTGCCAATTTTTTCCCTGTGCGCTCTGTGCTGTCTATCTGCTAGGCAAATTGGGTGCGTAAGCAGGTTTCCTTTGGAGCCAAGGGCGTGTTTTTGTCTTCTTGCGGGAGCAAGAGTTACCCTATTGTGTGTTGTTTATTGTTTATGTTCCCCGTCTCTTTTCATATAGTTACTTTCAAGTTCCAAAAGACTCAAAGAAAAGTTAAAAGTAACGGTTATGTTAACATGACAAAAAGAAAAATGGTCGACAAACAAGTCTACTTGAGAGGTTACAGGAAAGGGACATCACTCCGCGCAAAACACTACCCCCAGACCGTAGTCGCCTGAAATGATTATGTCTGAAAGAGTGGACGAGTGAGGACAGTTTAAAAAAACAAGGCAGGAGAGAGAGGAGAGAGGAGAGAGAGGAGAGAGAGGAGAGAGAGAGAGAGGAGGGGAGAGAGAAGGAGAGGGGAGAGAGAGACAAGACAAGACAAGACAAAAATTCTTTATTTACGAAGATAATAGATAAGCCTGATGTGCTTTTTTACATCCAGTCCTCGCCCTGGGGCAGGGTCAACAATATAAAAAAAAAAGGTAACAAAGAAGCATGCAAAAGTTGACTAGAACTACAATACAATACAGGATTTAAAAAATTTAAAAAAGAGAGAGGAGAGAGAGAGAGAGAGAGAGAGAGAGAGAGAGAGAGGGGGAGAGAGGAGAGAGAGAGAGGGGACGCAGGAGCGAAGGAGTGCGGGGTAAGTCTGCAGAGAGAGGAGAGATGAGAGAGAGAGAGAGGGGAGGGAGAGAGAAGAGGGGGGGGAGAAAGAGGAGAGAGAGGGGGAGAGGAGAGAGGAGGGAGAGAGAGGGGAGAAAGGGGAGGGGAGAGAGAGAGAGAGAGAGAGAGAGAGAGAGAGCTCCTGATACGTTTTTATTGACAATAGCTACCCTAGGTCAGGGGGGTGCATTATATTTTCATCCCGAGAGGAGAGAGAGAGAGACGCTTCAGATACGTTTTTATTGACAATGGCCTACATGCAGCCTTTGTGTAAAAGAGGTGTACATTAATATTTGCAGCGCCGAAAACAGGAAAAGAGAGAGAGAGGAGGGAGAGAGAGAGAGAAGAGGAGAGAGAGAGAGAGAGAAGGGGGAGAGAGAGAGAGAATGTGTATGGGGTGTGTGTGTGTGTGTGCGTGTGTGTGTGTGTGTGCGCGCGCGCGCGTACATGTGGCGTGCGTACATGCGGGGGTGCGTGCGTGCGTGCGCGCGGCCGCGGTGTGTGGTGTGTGTGTGTGTGCGCGTGCGTGCGTGCATGCGCGCGCCGCGCGTGCGCGCGTGTGTGTGTGTGTGTATGAAGGGAAAAGGGGTGGGGGGAGGAACAAAAAGGGGGTTGGGGGGGTTGGAAAGGAGGAAAGAATGTGGAAAGGGGAGAGAAATGGGGAGGTGTGAAACGGAGGAGGGGTGGTGGAGGGGTGGGTGGTGGGGGGGGGGGGGGGGTAAGGTAGTACAAATAAAAGCGTGATCAGTGACATACCCGACAAGTTATGTGAACAAGCGAGCCAAAAAAAAAAAAAAAAACAAACAAACAAACAAAAAACAACCAAAAAAACCCCCCCCCAAAAAACAAAAAAACAACACAACAACAAACAAACAAACAAAAACAACAACACCCAACAACACCCACAGACAGAAGAGAACATTACCTCAGTCACATTTCACACATTAGCGAATGCAGGGGTGGGTGGCAGCAAGCAGAAATGCTGACACATACAAGAAAATAAGTGTGTGTGTGTGGAAGAGATGGAGCTGACAGTGGTGGGTGAGGAGAAGGGGGGGGGGGGGGGGGGGGAGGGCGGTAGCCTTTTGCCCAAACCGGGCTTTACCCCCGGGGTGTTTTCGCTACCCTGGCACCAAGAGGTGGAATGAAAGGGAAAAGTTCAAAGGGGGAAAAAAACAAAAAACAAAAAAAAAACCCCCTTTTCCCTTCATCCCGCATTCATTTTAACCCCCCCCACACACAACCCACACACACACACACAAAACAAAACACACACCCAACCCCACAGCCGCACGCCCGCACGCAGCCCGCCCGCACGCCCCACCCCGCACGGGCCCCGCACGCAACACCCCACCCACACGCAACACACGCAAATAAATTATATATTATATTTTTAATATATATTATATATAATTTTATTTATATATATATATTAAAAACAAAATATGCCCCACGCGAAAATACACCCCTTCCCGGGGGAAAACACCCCCCCCCCACACACACCACACACACACCAAAACACACACCAACACACACACCCCCACCCAACACCCAGTCTGGTTTTTTCATCCCCCATACAATTTTAAAAAAAAAAAGTTCCTGAAGTATATTATTGTCAATTATTCACCACGCACCCCACAAAACACACCCCCACACCACACACACCCACCCCCCCCACACACCCCCACCCAACACCTTTCACAACACCCCCCCCCCCCCCCCCCACAACCCCCCCCACCCCCCACACACAACCCCCCAACCCCCCCCCCCCACCCCCCCACAAAACACGCCCAACCCCAAAAACACCCCCCAAAACCCCCACACACCCCCACACACACACACCCCACACACAACCCACACACCCGCCCCCCAACCCCGCCCCCAAAAACCCCACCCCCACACAAAAAACCCCACACCCCCACACACACACACACCCAAAAACACACACACACACACACCACACCACACACACAACACACACACACGCTCAACACCCACACAACACACACACACACACACACACACACACAAAACACACACACACAACACACACACACACCCCACACAACACCCACAACACCACACCACACACACACACACACACACAACACACACACACTCACACACACACACACACACACACACACAACACACACACACACACACACACACACACACACACACACACACACACCGAACGCACACACACACACACACACACACACACACACACACACACACACACACACACACACACACATACACGCACACTATCTCTCTCTCCCTCTCTCCCGCTCTCTTCTCTCTCTCTCTCTCGAAGTTAAGCTGAAAAGAAACCTTCCCTTTTGGTTGGATTCTGCTACAGGAACCCATCTGAAAGAGTAAACTGGGTCGACAAATTTATTCCGATGAGGGATGCAGTCTCACTAGAATCGAAGGAAATTTTTTTACTCGGAGACTTTAACACAGACCTTCTGAAAGCACAAAATCAATGGACGCAAGCATTCAATCTGTTTAACCTGCATCAACTCATCGAATCTCCAACGAGAGTCACACCAAACTCTAAGACACTTATCGACCATATTTATGTTTCAGATAAAACTCACATAGCAGAAGCCTGTGTCCCTGTTCTAAACTGTAGTGATCATTACCCAGTGTGTGTCACATGGTCCAAAAAAGGAGTAAAAATTCCCCAAAACGGGACACAAGACAAAACCTACCGTTGCTTTACAAACTTTAACAACCAAGATTTTCTACATGACTTGCTTACCTCAAATCTCTCATCCATTTACAACATAACTGATCCAGATGTTGCTGTGGAATTTTGGATCAGAACATTTACAGAAATATATGATAAACACGCCCTCTAAAAACGATTAGAGTACGACATAATCCCAAACCGGCATGGTACACTAAAGAGTTACAGGAGGCAGGTTATCTTAGAGATCTGCTTAAAACATGGCTATGAAGAGAATCTAGAATATTGAGAAATGCAATAAATTCAAAAGAGCGCAGAGAAAAAACGATATACTATCGAGAACTAATTTCATCAAATCAGAACCCAAATTGGTATGGAGAGCTATTAACGAGCTTACAAACAATCAATCTTCTTCAAAATCAACTATAATTAAAG
>CM031622.1:55881269-55906269 GCA_018398815.1 Conus ventricosus | reverse complement strand
TGGCTGTCCCAAACTGCACGTGTAATCTCCCTAGATATGTGGTTGCATCTTCCTGTAAATCTTCCTTGGTTTAGTGCCGCTTTGCGTGAACTTCGGATGTGTTCCACTGTTTGTTTGCTCTCCCAAACTGGGTACATAGGATCATCTAGTTTACCCATTTTCCTGACGTCTTTTTTTTTTTTGTCAGCACGAAACAATGTACATAATGGCCGTACATTTCAATGATGTATATAATCATCAAGGAAGTCGCATTCTTTTTGTTCTCAGAGATGCATAGTTATTCAGACAAAAGAACAATACATATAGTTTCAGACCAATATTAAACCACCCTTCAAACTGAGGCATGTAACATTCAAAAAGCATCGTCCTGCTGATTTTTTTTTCAACATGCTGAAGACACACGCTCACAACCATGCACGTACATAGACACAAACACACATGCGCATCATCTGCACCATAGCACACGGTGACCGCAAACACGATGTACCACAATATGTAAGTTCACACGCGACAATGCCTTTTTTCCTTTTTTTTCCTCCTTTTTTTTGCATCAGTTGTCGGATCAATGGAGCATCTAAGGCGGTGGTCCCCCCCCCCCCTCCTCAAGGCCGAAATCCACCTCTTCATATTTTGGTGCTTCACACTGTCATCTTCATCTGCCCGCCGAAAAACAAAACAAAACAAAACACAACAACAACAACAAAAGCAGAAAAAAAAATTCACAACTAGCTTTTTTCTGTTTTTTCTTCTTCTTTATTTTCTTTTTACAACCAGTCTCTTACACACCATGTTTTACAACCAGTCTCTTACACACCATGTTTTACAACCAGTCTCTTACACACCATGTTTTACAACCAGTCTCTTACACACCATGTTTTACAACCAGTCTCTTACACACCATGTTTTTTTCCATTTTAACTTTTAATGGTTAAAAATCGGTTTTTAGATATTAGAAATATTCACGTTGTTCTTCTTAAGATAAAGACTGCATTCAGCCAGAATTCCAAAGCGATTCTTGTTGGTTTTTTTTTTGTATATTACTGCCAGTGTCTGTTTGATCACAAATGCCACAGTTCTTATTTACAAGAACAATATCGATTATAAGCTCGTATCAACATGAATTTTAAGTTTATTGATGATAAATGCTCAAATAATAAAACAAAAAATAAAAATCAGTTCTGTGAACTTGCTAAGTTGGTTGTCATTATAGCGGAATAAAAACTGATCAGTGCAAATTGTATGGTCATCCATTGGCGTCAAAACTCAGGTTTTGTTTTTTTGTCTTTGTTGCAGTTCCGAGTCTGTAGGCAGTCAGAAAGTGGCGATGTCTCGTGATTATAAGAGGATAAACGACCCCAGTGTACCATTTCCTCTGAAGAAGTTGATGACTTGACAGTTGACTGGAATCTGTGTGCTCTGTGCCAGAACCCATTAAGCAAAGCACCTTTGATATGTCCAGCAAAGGGAGCAAGAGGAGATGGAGCAGGGTATACCTACCCTGCTACAATTTGATAGCTTTTCAGGAGTAGAGTGAGTCCCACTTTCTATTCCATTGTCTAAACTGGATGAAGGAACTGGTTTTGAGGAGAACCTTGAGGAAGCACAAGCTTCTTGGCACAAATCCTGCTGTGCAAAAATAAGTGACACTGTTTTAAACAGGAAAAGAAAGCCAGCAAGGATAAACCCAGTCCTGTGAAAACACGGAAACTTGCAGATGAATCTAGCTGTGAGACAGATGAGATGGGCACAGGACCAACATGCTTTTTCTGCAATGGATCTCCCGGTGCAGCAGGGCTTCATCGAGCTCTTACTTTGCCCTTGGATGATGAAAGTTCGTACACATGCTCAGCAACTGAACGATCAAGAGCTACTCACAAAAACTTGCTGTCAAAGACATGGTGGCAATGGATTGTCATTATCACATTAAATGCTGTCTGCCTTCTACAGATGTGTACCAGCAAACCAGGCACAAGAATCAGAAGAAACAACAAACAGATCAACAGCACATGCTATTGCACTTGCTGAGGTTGTGGCTTTATTGAAAGCTTCCGAGATAATCCCAAACAGCCCCTGTCTTTGGCATGACATTTCTACTTCTATTCCGGCTAGTGTGATGGCAGTATTCCATCAGGAACAGTATGAAACATTCATCGAAGAGCGCTTTGAAAAGAGAATTAAACCACTTTCTGATCCCATCAAAAGAAACGGATTCCCCTTGTTCTCAAACCAAGTTTGCAGACTGCCGTCAGTGTGAAGAGTAATCTGGCAATGTTGAAAAATGACTGTTCTCTGTTTTCTAAGCTCTACATCGCATGCCAGTTCCGAAATGGAAATCTTGAAGAGTTCTTTAGCATGAAAACCACCATGGCCACATCACTCTCAAGATTTGGTCAACTGAGAACAGGATCCAAAGCAGATCTACTTGCGACTTTAACTCGAAGTAAGGCTGTGACGATTCCGGCACCAAACGAGAACATGGAAGATACACATGAAGATTTCTCCCAAACCATGGCTGATATTCCACCTGATGTGTTTGACAACATTACTGACATCATTGAAACGGAAGATCCTTTTGAAGAGGCTGGATGTCTGCTGGATGCTGAAGCTGTTCTGATCCCTCTGTCTCCCCCTGAAGTTGACGCAAATTGCTTGACGGAGCTGCAGTGGTCCAGATGCTGTCGCCCAAACTAAATAAGACATTGCAGGAGTATGTTGATAACATGTTTGTGCCATACGTCTTAAAGAATTTGGAAGAAGGCCCCCAGCCTTGTAGAACGTCGTTAACGTTGTTAGAGCGTCTGGTGGGGGTAATAATAATAATAATAATAATAATAATGAACATTTTTATGTGCACACTTCTCTGTCGAACAGAGCACACGGCCCATTACAAACTCCATATATATAAACAATTAAGGCAGTAATAGACAACGCACACACACACACACACACACACACACACACACACACACACACACACACACCACACACACACACACACTCACACTCCCCCCCCCCACGCACACCCCCCCCCACCCACCACACCCCCCTCCCCCCCCCCCCCCCCACACACACACGTGCCTATAGATTGACAGCAAAATGAACTAATTGTAAACTTTCTGGAAGATGTGGGTTTTCAGAGAGCGTTTGAAGGAGTCAAAGTTATTAGTTTCTCTTATTTCTGCAGGGATAGTGTTCCAGATGGAGGGGGGCAGCATTCGAGAAGCATCTGTCACCTAATGTCTTTTGGCTATTGACAGGACGATCTTCTAAAGCGGTAGCATCAACAGATGAACGCAATTTGTATTGATGATGATGTTGCTTTAAATGGACTAAGTCCTTCAGATAATCTGGAGCACAACCTTGGACACATTTATAACAGATAGATGCCAATTTAAATTCAATCCGAGCAGACACTGGGAGCCAGTGAAGAGAAATCAGATGAGGAGTAATATGGTCCCTTCTAGGCAATCGCAAAACCATTCGCACAGCTTTATTCTGAACACGCTACAGACTTTCAAGAAGATAGTCATGGGAACCATACAAGATGGAATTGCAGTAGTCCAGCCGGGACAGAACAAATGCAGAGACAAGTGTGGCTGCTGCTTGGGTTGTGAGAAAACGGCGGATGGAATCAATACGGCGGAGCTCATAATTGGCAGCCCAAACAACATTTCTGACATGAACTTTCATTTCCAAATGATGGTCAAGGGTAACTCCTAGACTGACAACAGAGGATGAGAAAGGGACAGTGCCATCACCAACTGTCATCGTAGAAGGACAATTGATTTTGTGCGACATTTGGGGAGAGGAGAGAGCATTACTTCAGTTTTGTCATTGTTCAGCTTTAGTTTATTTGCTGTCATCCAAGATCTGACATCGGCTATACAATCCTGCATTGCCTCTAGTAGTTGGGGAACTTCAGAAGGTGCAGCTGATTTCTGCAATTGTGAATCATCAGCATATGAATGATGAAGGACTGAGTGTTTGTCAATGACATTGGCCAATGGAGAGGTGTAGAGAACAAGCAGGACTGGTCCGAGGACTGAGCCCTGTGGGACTCCAAAACATACAGGAGCTGCAGAAGAAACTTGGCCGTCAACAATAACAGACCGAGTCCGATGTGACAGATAAGATGAGAACCACTGCAGTGCTGTACCACCTATGCCAAAGTCATGGTGCAAACGACCGAGGAGAACAGAGTGATCAATGGTGTCAAACGCAGCTGACAGGTCTAACAGAGCCACAATGGAGACTTTGCAATCATTCAAAGAAAGGAGTAGATCACTTACTATCCTTAAAAGAGCTGTCTCAGTGCTATGTCCTGGTCTGTAGGCAGACTGAAATGGATTGAAGAGGTTATTGGAAACCAGGTATCGGATAGTTGGATGAGGACGATCTTTTCAATTATTTTAGAGATAAAGGACAGGTTAGATACTGGACGGTAATTCTTAAGTTCATTTTGATCAAGAGTGACCTTTTTGAGAAGAGGTGTCACCAGAGGAGCTTTACAAGCATCCGGAAAGGTGCCAGGGGTGAGAGAGAGTTGATAAGGGCTGTGAGAGATGGTAATAAACTATCAAGACATTCAATCAGAAGAGGGGTAGCAATAGGATCAAGATTACAAGTTTTGGGAGAGGAATTGATGATGACTTTACGAACAGCATCTGATGTTACAGGTTGAAAGGACGAGAGAGAATTTTTTTGTGAAAAGCTCACCTGGCAGAGGAGGGTTGGCTACAACCGTTGCGTCTAAATCACGTCTGAGAGTGGTAATTTTGTTATGGAAGAACTCTGAGAAAAGACCTGGAAGCTCACATGTTGGATAATAGTAGGCAGCTGATTATTTGTCTTTCTACACAACAAACGGCAAATGAAACAAACTGCGGCGTTACACAACAGATTGTCAGTAATTTTGTAAAGTTCCTTTGTGCTTGAAGCACACTCAATCTTGTTGTTGTAGAATTTTGCTTTTGCCTTTTCAACAAGTCTAGAGACAACATACTTGGCTTTGTTGTACAAATCTTTGAAAATAATTATTGGATTGGATCTCCATCGCCTCTCTTCTCGCCGACGTGCCCGTTTTGCCTCAACAGCTCCTCAGTGACCAGCGAAAACCAAGGGGCCGATGGTCTCTCTCTGACCTTACGCATTGATGCAGGTGCATGTTTGTCAAGGATGGAACGGAGAGAGGCAAAGTACTGATCGGCATTATCAGCAGAGGGAGATGGAGATACAGCAATCACAGAATCCAGGTCGATAGCAAACGCAGAACGATCAATGGAACGAATGTTACGTATTGAACGAAACGTAGGCAATGACTTCATCACTGAAACATGAAAAAGAGACAACACACAACAATGGTCAGATTCAAGAGCGTCAGTGACAGTAGTGGAAAATATGAAAATCTACATCATCGTCACGAATAACGGTCCAATCAAGGATATGACCACCCTGTGTGTCGGCACGCTCACAACCTGTTTAAGATTATGCGTATGCAGCAGTACGACAGTATCTTTCGTCAGAGTTTCATGAGGCTGATCAAAGTGAATGTTAGCATCTCCAACAAAACAAACATGCCCATGGAGGTTGTTGGCATAGTCCAGAAAGTCAGGTAACTGATCAGTAAACATTGAGTTCTTCAAACGGTTCTTGCGGCTGGGAGGCGGCCTGTAGAGGCAGAAAAGATGGAGAGCGCCATGTTGAAGAGTCAGGGAAGACTGGATTAGCTGAAAGGATGAGTGGTTGAAAGTGAACTTCTCCTTAATGGTAAGATGTTTGCTTAGAGTGTCTTTATAGATGATGGCGATACCGCCACCTGGGGATCCAGAGGGTCGTGGAAAGGACTCAGCAGTATAGCCGCCAGGGGCAAGTTCGTCCTTTTTGCATCTTCACCCCTCACGAGCCAGGTCTCATCACATACATGATGTCGATGGAGTTGTCGTGGATGAAAGTGGCAATTTCATGTCGTTTATATGCCATGTCATCACTCTTCACAGACTGGGCGTTAAACGCTGCCACACACAAACCCTCACCGTGAGGGGCATCATCACAAGGCATACAAGTGCTTGCGAGAAGGGGTATCTGTATGAGGTTCTACAGGTTGGCAGACCTGTGTTTATCCGCAGAATCTATGATGTCAAGTTGGTGAGCTGATGATGGGCATCGTGTGGGACACATTACGCTATGGTTACTCTGTGCAGGCTGGCTCACTACTTGAATCGCCCGCTGTTTCTTTCTTCCCCTCTGCATCCACGCTTCCGAGTAAGCCAACACCAGTGCGCAATTCACGCAAACGTCAAACGAGATCGAAGTTCGGAATTGAAGGTTGTATGTCGAGCAGCTGATCACGGAGTAATGCAGATGGTGGCCGGAAGGAGGAGGAGAGGGGGAGAGGGGAGGAGCAGCGGGGGGGGGGGGGGGGGGGCGGAAGGAGGAGAAGAGTGGAGGGGAGGAGAGGGGGGAGAGGGGAGGAGTAACGCAAGGGGTGGCTGGAAGGAGACGAATGGCGGGGAGGAGAGGGGGAGGGAGGGGAGGAACAACACAGGGGGTGAGCAGAAGGGGGAGAAGAGTGGAGGGGAGGAAAGGGAACATTTTCATCGTGCACGTGAAAAGCACGCAGCTGACAGCCTGGCTGTGACAGGGGCAAACATGTCGCTGGCTGGGGCAAGAGAAAGCTTACCAGTTGAAGTAGAAACAATGTCCAGATTGTCTGAAGGCGAGGCGGTAAAATCGCACAAAATAGTGTCCAAAAGATGTAGAAATCCACAATAGTCATTCTGGTCAACAAATCGGAACCACACAGCGTCCATAGCCACCACAAAATGTAAACAAACAGGAGAAATCGGACATCTGCAGCCACACGGCGAGTGAGCGATTCTCTCTAGTGTTCTGGCTGTCCTAACTGCACGTGCAATCTCCCTAGGTAAGTGGTTGCATCTTCCTGTAAATCTTCCTTGGTTTAGTGCCGCTTTGCGTGAACTTCGGATGTGTTCCACTGTTTGTTTGCTCTCCCAAACTGGGTACATAGGATCATCTAGTTTACCCCATTTTCCTGACGTCTTTTTTTTTTTTTTTTTTTTTGAATATTTTTTTTTTGTGAGCACGTAACAATGTACATAATGGCCGTGCATTTCAATGATGTACATAATCATCAAGCAAGTCGCATTCTTTTTGTTCTCAGAGATGCATAGTTATTCAGACAAGCAATATAATAAAGAGCAATACATAAAGTTTCAGACCAATATTAAACCACCCTTCAAACTGAGGCACGAAACATTAAAAAAGCATAGTCCTGCTGATTTTTTTTTCAACATGCCGAAGACACGCTCACAAACATGCACGTACATAGACACAAACACACATGCGCATCATCTGCACCATAGCACAAGGTGACCGCAAACACGATGTACCACAATATGTAAGTTCACACGCGACAATGCCTTTTTTCCCTTTTTTCCCCCCTCCTTTTCTTTTTGGCATCAGTTGTATGATCAATGGAGCATCTAAGGCGCTGACTTTTTTTCCCCAAGGCCGAAATCCACCTCTCCATTTTTCTTCATCTGCCCGCCGAAAAACAAACAAATATCAAAAAAGAAAAAAGAAAAAAAAAAAAAAACGCGGACCCCCCACAAAAAAAATTAAAAATTCCACAACTAGCTTTTTCTGTTTTTTTTTCTTCTTCTTTTTTCCTTTTACAACCAGTCTCTTACACACCATGCATAGTCTGTATGTTCTCTCACAAATGGACATATTCTTGCTGGTTTTAGTGTTTTGGCGTTTGATACAAGGTGTCTGGGTTTGTTAATGTTCTAATGTGTGGCGTACTGGCACACTCACTCGGATAATGTGCTGTTTATACAAAGAAAGCAACAGATAGAGAAAAAGTAGAAGAGAAAGGAAGGAAGGAAGAAAGAAAAGGAAGAAGGAAAGGAGATAAAAACGAAAAAGAATTTGTTGCTGTGTAAAAGCAAACGAAATAACAAAATAAATACACAGTGGTTAAGCAAGAAAATACGATTTTCCTGATTCGGAGCACAGAGGGCAGATACCATTCTCAGAATGAGGGTGGGTGCAGTTCTCTACTTTCCAACTGTTTGCAGCCGACGACTCGGCGCAACACTGCGCCCTGTTTTTCGTTTTTTGTTTTTTTGTTTTTGTTTTTGAGTATCAGACGACCCAAGCTTTCCCGGTTTGGTCCAAGCCACCTCAGTATTAACAAGATGCAAAGCATACAAACGTACTCCCAGTTTATCCTGAATACATGTGAGATATTCAATATAGAGGGAAAACCGTCTTGGGCTGGTGTTAACCGTTTGTAATGGCTATTCTGGTAAACATCGGCCATCATCTGTGACCTATAATGAACGTACTTACAAATTTTCAGAAAGATCGGCCAAGAACTTTCTGAGATTTTCCATGAGAAGAAAACCATTATGGGCCGTTAGTAACAGGTATAACAGTAAACTTAAACATCGGGCACATCCGTGACCCATAATTGAACATACCTACACATTTTCAGAAAGATCGGCCACGTACTTTCTGAGATATTCCATGAAGAAAAAGCGTTAGGGGCCGTTATAGCCGTTAGTAACGGACATAACGGTAAACTAAAACATCGGGCATCATCCGTGACCCATAATGAACTATCTACAAATTTTCAGAAAGATTGACAAAGTGTTTTCTGAGATATTCCATACAGAAGAAAAACCGTTATGGGCCGTTATATCGTTAGTAACGGCTATAACGGTAAACTAAAACATCGGACATCATCCGTAACCCCTAGTGAACATACTACTAATTTTCACAAAGATCGGCCAAGTACTTTCTAAGATATTCCATGAAGAAGAAAACCGTTACAGGCCGTTAAAGCCGTTAGTAACGGCTATAACGGTAAACTAAAACATCGGGCATTATTCGTGACGCATAATGAACATACCTGCTCATTTCCACAAAGATCGGCCAAATACTTTCTGAGATATTCCATAAAGAAGAAAAACCGTTACCAGCTGTTACAGCCATTAGTAACGGCTATAACGGGGTAAATTAAAGCATCAGGAATCATCATACCTACAAATTTTCAGAAAGATCAGCCCAAGTACTTTCTGAAATATTCCATAAAGAAGAAAAACCGTTACAGGCCGTTACAGCCGTTAGTAACGGCTATAACGGTAAACTAAAACATCGGGCATCATCCGTGACCCATAACGAAAAAAAACCATGCAAATTTTCAGAAAGATAGGCCCCAATAGTTTTGTCTGGAGCGAGTGGAACACATTTTGACCACGGACGGATGGACGGACGGACGGACGGACGGACGGACACACACACACACACACACACACACACACACACACACACACACACACACACACACACACATACACACACACACACACACACACACACACACACACAGAGCATTTCTTTGTTCCCATTCTAAAGTACTCCCTTTTGTATAAGAACTGGGATACAAAAACGCGCGTTCAAAACGGGAGAGTCAGGGCTTTGGGTTGTTGGCGGCATAGTTGACACCTTTGTAGTATTGAAAAGGGAGAGAGGCGAGCTGTGTCTCGTCTCAGCAACAATGGTGTGTGAGGACAGAGGAAGGGAAAAAGACAGGCTGGAGAAAGTGTGTGTGTGTGTGTGTGTGTGTGTGTGTGTGTGTTGTTGTTGTTGTTGATTTATAGTCTGTTCACACTTGGTGATATTAGACTTTACAAGGGGGAGGGGGGAGGGAGGGGGGAGTGGGGGCTGGGGGAGGGGCACGGAGGAGGACGGGGGGGGGGGGGGGGGGGGGTAAGAAATAATGTCAGAATGTACACACTTAAATATAAACTACACTTCATAATTATAAAAATATGCTAATTTGAGATTTAGAGATAATTTTTGCAACCTCAACAATTTCTGAATTGAAAGAAATAGCGCGAGCCGGTTTTGATTTCGAAATTTCAATGTTTGCTTTTGAATAAAGTGCATTTAAAATGGGGCAATGGAAAAGTATGTGTTCACCAGTTAATAGCTTAGAACATGCACACGCTATATTTTGGGAATATTTGGTCTTCCAAGAGTTCAAACGTATCTTGTATATTAAACTAGAAATATGTCTAGGATATGTTTCCATTACACATTTATCTTGAGACTTCTCCAGTCGAAAACAGCTTTCAAATAACGAATGTATTTCTATATATCTAACTTCAAATTACTTTTTGCAGCATTGCCATTACCCGCGTCTGGCTAGTTTATCGATCTGCTATTTCATTCCAATAAATACCACAGTGTGAAGGGACCCAGCAGAAGACTATATTAATTCCTGTGGAAATAATGTAATTAATTAGATGCTTTATTTCAAGATTACATCTTTCCTTGTTTTAACATCCCAGACTTTCAAACTATCTAACACTGCCTTAGAATCAACAAAAAATATAGTGTTACAGAAAGAATGATTACTATCACAAAATTAAAGAGTAATGCCATAAAATAGCATACAATTCTGCCGTAAAAATAAGAAAATCCTTTTCCAAGGCTGTATGCTTTTTGAACTTTTAAAGCCGGAAATAACAAAACCTGAACCTGCACTTAACTGGCAAACGGAACCATCCGTGAATTTTTAAAATGATTTGAATATTTGTTTTCTAAGTTTCTCTCACTTTGAAGTTAAAATGTTATTGTTATCATTTTTCCGGACATTAGTGTAATCGACATCAAAGATAGCTTGTCTATGTTCCCATGGAGGCCCCAGGGGAACAACGGAGCATGTGAGAGTGAAGCGACATCAATATGCTTTTTTCAAAAGAATCTTTCGTGTAATTTCGAACGGGAAAAAGATAACCTAGCCGTTGAGCTTTTTGGGTATTCAACATTTAATCCATCAAAACTTCGTTTTCGACTGAATTAGGTTACTGAAAGACTTCTTGCAATATATTTGGCCACTGCAAATCTACGTTGTCTGCAGTGATAGCATATCATTTTCTTTGTACACCTTCAATGTGTTTGTGTGCACTGGGGACACCAAGCGCTAATTTGATAGCTTTGCTGTCTATACTTTGCAATTTTTTCAGTAGACTTTGAGGAGCTGAAAAATAAACTTTTTGCCCGTACACCGTTTTGATCTTATTAGGGGAAACAGCTAGGTGCAGGAGGGTTTTTGTATTTGAGCCCCGGTTAAATACAAATAATCTTCAATAAGTTTAAACGTTTCCTTGTTTAGCTATCAAGCTTTCAATGTAAAAACGCCAGTTAAGTTTGGGGTTAAATTCACACCCAGAAAATTTTATGTTTTGTGAGTACGCAATTCAGAACCTTTTCAATTTGAAGCTTGGAAAATTACATTGGATTGTCTCCATTATTGAAAAACTTTAATTGTGTTTTTTCACCTGAGAGAGTAAGCCCATTATTTTCCATTAAAGTTGTTTAATTTATCTATCTTAACTGATATACTTCTGTATATGATTCGTAATTCTCTTGCCAGTTTGCTTTCGAATATTTTGTATTTATCCACTAGCAATGTCATCAGCATATTGTACTACACTCACTCTTTGATAATATTTTGGAAGATCATAAATAAAACGTTAAACAAAAATGGGGGCTATAATAGAACCCTGGGGAAATTTCCCGATATCAATGCTCTGAAAAAGACGAGTAAACTTTCCCTTTCTTGTACATATGGATCTCTGCGATAAAAAAAAACTTTTAAGTATTGAAACATCGTTCCATTGATTCCTATTTCTTTCAATTTATATAGTAGTTAGCGTGCCAGATACTATCATACGCTTTTCTGATATTAAAAAGGTAGCAAGTGTACTTTCCGTCTAGCAACTGCTTTTTATTTGACTCTTTAAGTTTCACCAAATGATCTATTGTACATGCCCTTTTGCGAAACCCGTTGATTCACTGGGATTATACTTTTTTTTACAAAAATATAAAAGAGTCTTTGGATAATCTTTTCTAACAACTTTCCAACGTGAGAGGTTAGTGCTATTGGCCTGTAGCTACAATGTCTGACTGGTTTACCTTTTTTGGAAACTGGGACTACAACAATCTCTTCCAGATACTAGGGGAGTTCCACTGAACCAACATTTTTGGTAAAATGAATGCAGTAATCGTTTCCAATGTGAAGGCAAGGGGTTTTAAAGTTGATGGATAAACCATCTAGGCCACAGCACTTGAATTTGAAGAAAAAGATTCTAACGTCTCATAAATTCATCATATGTAATAGGGCGTTTAAATAATGGAAATGATTTGGTGATGGATCTGATAGATAGTTCGTTTTTCTTCCCCCTCTCTAAAACACTGATAGATGGACTGAGAATAGACAGCAAGTTATTTTCTAAAAATTTATTTGACAAATTGCCTCAGCTTTCCCCTGTGAGGAGGGAAAAGAGCATTATTATCTAACTTAAATTGGTTATTGTTGCAAGCAAAACCATTTTTCAATTTTTATCCATTTTCCAGACCTTTTGGATATCTTTTGTTTCCCGATATTTGGATCTACAAATTCTGAGAAATGTATTCTTTTCGCTCGGGCACGGACCCTGTTACTGTTATTTTTGGCATGTTTCATCGCTAGGAATTTTCATCTGTTCTCACTTTCAGCCAAGCTTTTAAGCTTCTTTTTTAAGAGTACAGCTATCGCACAATCTAAATTCCACCATGAAATTACCAAACATATTTCCTGTTGGGCATCTTTACAAATTAGGAATGATTTCGGCAGCCTGTAAGACATGTCGACAAAATTCTGTATAATATGTATCTATACCTTCTTTTCAAAAACTAGGGAAAATTTGGTATTGGCAAGATCGATTCAACAGAGCCCAATTGCATTTTTATATGAAAACTTTGGGATTCTATCTTCATTTCCATCTTCTTCACTTTCAATATGCCCCTTTTAACTTTATGATGATTGGAAATGATCGCGGGCCCAAGTATCAACCCTTGTTGACCTACCGATTTTACTGCCACACCGGAGAAATTAAAGATAAATCAATAGAGTAGGTTTATGAGTGGAAATGTCTGGCAGTCGGGTTTAATACTACCATCGTTTAATAAAACCAATTTGGAGTCGACAATATTTTAAACTTAAAACGGTTGCAGTTATAGTGTGCACCATATTCCCAAAATGGAGCATGGCCCTTAAATCTCCAGTATTACCATTTGTTGTTTGCAGGGAAAGGGTTTTTTTTCCAGTGTATTATCTGCCCTTTTGGGGACGGGTAGTAAGCAGAAATGACGTTTAAATGTGTCTGCTTGTTCGTTTTACAGTAACCCAGTTGCGGAAACTTCAGCATTAGTAGGAGTTAGGAGGGTCAGGGACAATAATTTAGATCCCTTTTCACCTAAATTTGGCGTTTGAATCTTTTACATCATTCCCATAGTTATCAAAGGTGGATAATAAAATTGCTATTTTGGTAGCTTATGAACATTCATTTAGTGATTGAAAGTAGCACTGAATAATTTTTGCTGATATTATGATTTCAAATGTAGAATTTGTTGACATTGACGACAGTTCCATTGAATATTAATAAATTTTCATTTGGGAATTCATCAACTTGCACAGGGCCTTCATTCCCTCCATCCAAAGTGACCTACACCATTTCACATCAGTTAATTACTGGACATCGCTATCTCCCTCAAGATGGACTGCTTCAAACCTCAGTCTTACAAACCTACTGTGCACATCTCAGGACTTACACATTCCCAAAACCCCGCAAATAAAATAGATTCCATATTTTGAATTCCTCGGGCCCACGCGAATCTGCCTAGCGAAGAAGATTTCACCTATCAAGCAGCCAAAGTCGATTTTTCACCAACCGTGGTTCCTAGTGCCCTATTTAATGATGCTCTCAGCCGCAAGCAGAATCCGAACTTCTACTTGGAAACTAAACTCCCAAAGAGACAGCAGACCCACTGCCTGCCTTATCTTCATCCTCAAAATTGCCATATGCAGGATCTGAAGTCTAAGGCACTGGTAGAAATCATAAACCTGCCTTGAGACGAAAAACCCAAAGATCACTTTCAAACGTGACAAAAACCTCAACGCCTTTGTGCGCTCAAGCTGAACAAAATTTCACCCAAGCCACCAGGTACTTTCCCATGTCAAAACCCACTGCAAAATCTGCTCTTCACCAAAACCACCGACACCATCCTACATGGCCCCACAGGCTCTTTCACATTTAAAAGCACTTTCTCCTGCCAGAGCCCCAACACTGTGTTGCCCTCACTGTCAGCTTGCGGTAAGATCTATGTAGGTGAGAATTCGACACTTTTGGCGAGCATCTTGAAAAACCTGGCGACATCCTCCACCATCGGGGCCCCCCCCCCCCCCCCCCCCCCCCAAACCGTCGCTTACATTTCAACCCTGCCCAACACAACTCACCTTGTCAAAGTCTTGGCACTTTGGCAATCTAAGAGTGCAATGCAACTTGGAACGCCTATGCAGGAATTTATTATTTCAAATGGGCACCGTGCACCCTCATGCTCAACGTCAAAGTGTATGTGCATTCCATATGCAGCTCCAACCTGGAATACCACCACTACGCACACCCTACCTCGTTACCTCAGACAAGGTTGCAGCTATCATCCCCTTCACCTTTCCTACACTTCTGATCTCTCCATTTGCTAATCTCGACTTACCCCCCCCTGCCTAGTAATGTGGTGTGGGTGTTGGTGGGTTGGCGGTTGTTGGGGGGGGGGGGGGGGGGGGGGGTACATGATAGGCTGATTTACAATGGAAACCACACACACACACACACACACCCACCACACTCACACTCCACACCAACTACAAACACATAATGATGTTTCTATCTCCTTTTCGTTGGTCGTGTAAAGGGGGGGGGGGGGGGGGGGGGAGGAGAGGGGAGATATATATATATTTATAATCTCAGCCCACAATATCCTCCCCCTAATACACACATACACCTTATCTCCCACTATCACCTCACAATAACTTTAGTTCTTATTTAGCATTTTTTATGATTAATTTTTATTTTTTTATTTTAATTTTTTATTATTTTTATTATTTTTAAAAGTTTCTTTTATTTATTTATTTGATTATTAAAATGTATTTTTAAATATATTTCTGTTTCATGCTTTCGTTCCTTAAACCCTTTACTATCGTTGTTAGCAGTATCATTCAGTATACTTATTGCTTTGTATTGATACACCTGCTTGACATCACCATCCCTTGCCTTGGGACTGTTGCCCCCGGCAACCCTACGCTTAGAATTCTAAACCGCTTCCTTTCCCCTCACTTTTTATTGACACCAAGATTTATTTGTCCTTTTTTTTTTTTTCTTTTTTTTTTCCCCCAATATTTTGCCCTTAATAGTATCCTATCAGTAATATTTATCATCTTTCGACTTTGACTCGCTATTTTCCCTTCAACGCCTCGTTCTCATTCAACGCCCTTTTCTTGCGCTGAACCCCGCTGAGCGACTGAAGCGATCAAAGTAAGTGAATTTTCGTTGTTTTATTCGTTTTTTATCACAAGAAGCCAAGAGGTCCCAAAGCGTTGTGTTTTGTCTTTGTATGTTTGTCCTCGTCTTGGGCGGTTCGTAACATTTATTTAAGATTTTCATTGGAAGTTTTTAAGGACATAGTTAACGAATCTTATTGGCAGGGAAGTTGGGGAGTCACAGGGCGAACTGCAGCTGAAAGGAGTCCTGTGTCCCGACGTGGATGGAATGCCACGGACCCGGTGCTCCGACCGACCATGCTGGAGGTTGGGGGAATGGGTTTGTGGTTCAAGGGCCCTCTCCGCGGGGTTGTTCTGCGATGTCTCCGGCGTTGTCTCTGCCAAAAGAGCGATGGACATGCGCCCAGATTTGGCGAGGATGTGGTACCTCTGTCAGACGGGTTGGATGGCCCCTCATGAGCGGTTGTTGGAGGATCGGTTCTCATGGAGAGAAGAGATGTCTGATGCGGGAATTTTGGAGACAAGTAAAGCGTTGAATAGTGTCGTTCCCTCCCGAATCTGATCTTTGATGGCGTTGATTTGCTTACCCCGACTTTTGTTTTCGGAGATTGCTGTTTGATTTTGTTGACAACATTAATCATCTGTTTTGCTGTAACTCCAGGGTCAGTACTTTTCAGATCATTTATTCCAGTATGCAGTATCACACAATCAACCGGAACTTCTGAACAATGTTTTCAAGTTCTTTTTCACAGTCTGAGATCTTGAAAGCTTTTTTGGAGACAACTTGTAGGCCTCTCCAGGCGCCTAGCGTTGTATTGACTCTTGACATAACAGAGTCGTGCAAAAAAGAACATTGGGAAGAGAGTCGGAATGTCCCTTTTTGGCGTCATCGGACTTGATGCCAACAGATTTGACGTCAGCCAACTGTTCCTTTTTCTTTGCTTTATGCCTAGATGGTTGTGGCACTGACTGAGAAGGGAGTTTTGCTGAAATAATTTTTTTGGGAGCTGGAGACTTCAGCTTGTCAGCATAGGTTGGTATGTTGCTGCGCTGTGTTGTGTCGGAAGATGTTGTTGCTGAACTATTTGTTTGTGTACCAACACTTACAGTTTCAGCTTGTTTGTAGCTCCATGTTTTGCTGCTGTCTTTCGTTAGCTCCTCTAATTTCTTCTCCAAGGCCGAAATTCTGTCGCAGAGCATTTTGATTGTGTACGTCAGTTAAATTCTAATGAACTTTCAGACTGACCAGTAGTATTTCTATAAGGGTTTTCGCACGCCGTTGCAGGGTCTGATGTGCTGTGGCTGTTCGTTTGGCTTGATCCCTGCTCGTTCTGAGTCGGAGATTGACATTGAGATTCAAGCCGAGAATATTCACAAGAATCGAGCTTACTTTTTGTTGAGCATTTTTTCTTTTCTTTCTTTGTGGCTGCTCTAGTTTTCACCAATTTTGTATCTCGTACGAATTCACTGGATTTTTCAATGAGAGCTAAGTGTGTACATTGAAGCAATCCACCATGTTGTCGTAGGAATCTTCTACAAAGATGTGTGTGTGTGTGTGTGTGCGTGTGTGTGTGTGTGTGTGTGTGTGTGTGTGTGTGAGTGCGTGTGCGTGTGTGTGTGTGTGTGTGTGTGAGAGGAGGAGAGAGAGAGAGAGAGAGAGAGGAGAGAGAGAGAGAGAGAGAGAGAGAGAGAGAAGAGAGTGTGTGTGTGCACGCGCGTGCGTGCGTGCGAGAGTGTATGTATGTGTGTGTGTGTGTGTGTGTGTGTGTGTGTGTGTGTGTGTGTGTGTTCCACTATCCCCACTTCCCCATCCTCATAGTAAAGGCTGGAGGAGATAGTTGTTGTTTTTTCTTTTTCACTGGCTTGTGGCAGCGTAGGTGATATTGCCACGCACACTTTGTAGATAAAAATAGCACAGGTGATAGAGCCCTGCACACGTTTGTGGTTTAAAATAGCACAGGTGATAGAGCGCCGCACACTTTGGGGTTTAAAATAGCACAGGTGATAGAGCCCTGCACACGTTTGTGGTTTAAAATAGCACAGGTGATAGAGCGCCGCACACGTTTGTGGTTTAAAATAGCACAGGTGATAGAGCGCCGCACACTTTGTGGTTTAACATAGCACAGGTGATAGAGCCCTGCACACGTTTGTGGTTTAAAATAGCACAGGTGATAGAGCCCTGCACACGTTTGTGGTTTAAAATAGCACAGGTGATAGAGCGCCGCACACTTTGTGGTTTAAAATAGCACAGGTGATAGAGCCCTGCACACGTTTGTGGTTTAAAATAGCACAGGTGATAGAGCGCCGCACACTTTGTGGTTTAAAATAGCACAAGTGATAGAGCCCTGCACACTTTGTGGTTTAAAATAGCACAGGTGATAGAGCGCCGCACACTTTGTGGTTTAACATAGCACAGGGGATAGAGCCCTGCACACGTTTGTGGTTTAACATAGCACAGGTGATAAAGCCCTGCACACGTTTGTGGTTTAAAATAGCACAGGTGATAGAGCGCCGCATACTTTGTGGTTTAAAATAGCACAGGTGATAGAGCCCTGCACACGTTTGTGGTTTAAAATAGCACAGGTGATAGAGCGCCGCACACTTTGTGGTTTAAAATAGCACAAGTGATAGAGCCCTGCACACTTTGTGGTTTAACATAGCACAGGTGATAGAGCCCTGCACACGTTTGTGGTTTTAAATAGCACAGGTGATAGAGCGCCGCACACTTTGTGGTTTAAAATAGCACAGGTGATAGAGCCCTGCACACGTTTGTGGTTTAAAATAGCACATGTGATAGAGCGCCGCACACTTTGTGGTTTAAAATAGCACAGGTGATAGAGCGCCGCACACTTGTGGTTTAAAATAGCACAGGTGATAGAGCGCCGCACACTTTGTGGTTTAAAATAGCACAGGTGATAGAGCCTGCACACGTTTGTGGTTTAAAATAGCACAGGTGATAGAGCCTGCACACGTTTGTGGTTTAAATAGCACAGGTGATAGCGCCCTGCACACGTTTGTGGTTTAAAATAGCACAGGTGATAGAGCCCTGCACACGTTTGTGGTTTAAAATAGCACAGGTGATAGAGCCCTGCACACCTTTGTAGCTTAAAATAAAGCACAGGCGATAGAGCCCTGCACACGTTTGTGGCTTAAATAACACAGACGATAGAGCCCTGCGCCCTTTTGTGGTTTAACATAGCACAGGTATAGAGCCCTGCACACGTTGTGGGTTAAGATATCTGATTGAACGGGAAAGAAGAGAAGGGGTGGGGGTGGGGTCTGGGGGCGACACCTGTTCAAAATCCTCTACAACTGTTGACGGGCCCGCATCACGCAGTATCAACGTATTATTGATTAGAAAAAACAAGTCAGCCGACAGGCAGAGGGAAGGGAGAGAGAAGGAGAAAGGGATGAGTGTGTTGTGTGTGTGTGTGGTGTGTGTGTGTGTGTGTGTGTTTTGTTGTGTGTTTTGTGGTGTGTGTGTGTGTGTGTGTGTGTGTGGGGTGTGTGTGTGTAAAACTGGCGTGGAAAATGACATAAGCAGAAAACACAAAGCGGAGAGAGAAGAGGAGAGAAGAGAGAGGAGAGGAGGAGAGAGAGGAGAGACAGAGAGAGAGAGGGACAGAGGGCAGAGAGACAGGATGGCGGATGGTGACGGCTGTCAGTGTTATGTTGGGCTGACATCTTAGCAAGCCTTACTGTTCTAACATCACTCCAATGTACTGTCAGCAGGAAAATGTGCTCCCCTTCAAAGCAGACAACAGGTTTCACGTGCCCTCTCTTCTGTCTGTCTGTCTCTCGCTCATGAACATGTAGATTTTATAGAACTGTTAAAAGCAGTTATTTAGCAGAGTGTTACGTGTCCATGAACTAAATGAATTAGTAAAGAATAGCCTAACTAAATCTAGATGTGGGGTTTCATCTATGTTCACAGTTTTATTTAAAGGCATACAAAAACAACAGTGTCACAGGTGTGATGTCCATTATGTTCATCTGCTGGGGAATATCAAATCCATTTTCTTCGTGTGTGTCCAGCTTACACTGATTTGAAGAAAAAAAAACATTCCTGAGGATATAGCAAATGTATCCATGTATATTTAAGTTCTGCCTTTTTACGTTCATCATCTAACATTGTGACATTGTGACAATATGGAACGTGTTGTAAAAAGTCTTTCAAAGGCATGCTGTTGTCATTAGTTAAATGCCTGATGCTTTGCATTTTACTGGTAGGTAAGTATTCAATCTGTTTAGGCCTATTATTATTGTTTGTATTGTTATTGAGGACCCATCAGATTGTGATTCAAGAATTAATTCAATTGATTAATGCATTCTCTCTCCCCCCCCCCTCTCTCTCTCTCTCACTCTCTCCCCTCTCTCACTGTGTGTGTGTGTGTGTGTGTGTGTGTGTGTGTGTGTGTGTGTGTGTGTGTGTGTGTGTGTGCGCGCGTATGTGTATGTGTGTTCAGTTCAGTGGTTTATTTAATGTCTTTTCATCGCCGGATGATATTAGACACTTATTAAAATAAAATAAAATAAAATAAAAATAAAATAAATAAATAAAAACTCCACACTTAATTTATCATCCACGTGAGTACTTTCAACCCACATCTGATATGTGCATGCTTACATAAGTGAAATACCCTAGTATTGATCTTTATAAAAATATTGCAACCGGTGACTGCGAAATAACCATGGCAATTTCAGCAACATGGGAACCATATAAGACAGTACTAACATTATCAAAGTTTGTCATCTCAATACCTTTCTCCTGATAGAGCGTGGTCAACACTGAGCATTCAAATAAAAGATGATGTACAGAAATTGTTTTCTCTGCAGACACAAGTAATACCATGAGAATATTTAGTGTTCCAAGTATTCAGCCTTAACTTATGAATTAATCTGACAATGTGCCTGGGACACGGTGGTAAACTAGACATTTTTTCACTTAAATTCTTCTTATGTATATATTTTTCCATGATTTGGATTAATTCACAAGCGGATAAATCTAAGGGACTGTTTAATAAATTTTCAGCATTTCTATTTGCTCCTTCTTTGCAAGACCGTCTGCTATTTCATTCCACTTTATACCACAGTGAGATGGGACCCAACAAAAATCAATTCTTAAGCCTAGAGTTATGACACAATGCAGTAGATGTTTTATTTCAAAAAGCAAATCTTTTCTAGCTTTGCAGTCCCAACGCTCTAGTGATTGTATAACAGATTTGGAATCAACACAAAGTAAAATTTTATAGAAAGCAATTGGTGTATCACATATGTAAGTCAAAGCCTTCAGTATTGCATATAATTCTGATGTATAGATTGAAAACCCCTTTCCTAAATAATATGATTTCCTGACATTTAAAGTTGGTGTAATAAAGCCAGAACCACAGTCAGAGGATTCCATTACAGACCCATCTGTAAACACTTTTAAATGATTTGGATAGCTGTTTTCTAAATGTTCACGAACTTCAGTTGTTAAAATATTTACATTATCACTTTTCTTTATCGAAGTATATTTGTAATCAAAAGAAGCATTTAGGTGCTCCCAAGGAGGCATTGTAGGTACCGCAGGAAATTCTGGTATAGCAGTAATATCAATATTACAATGTGACATAAAGTCAGATGTGTAGTTTCTAATTGGTTGAATATGTGACATGTTTTTAGACCTCTTAGGAAAATCTTTACTGGAATCTATCAGTATTTCTTCAGTAACTGAATTTTCAACAGAAAGACTTCTGACAATATATTTGGATACATCCAATATTCGCTTCTCATTTAGTGGTAATTTATTTGTTTCTTTATAACATCTATGAGTGTTTGTATGAATTGGGACTCCCAGAGCTAATTTCATGGCCTTACTGTCTAAGCTTTGCAATCTATTCAAAAGAGAATTAGGCGCAGAGAAATACACTTCCTGCCCATATGTCAATTTTGATCGGACTAAAGAGATGTATAGATGTAAAAGGGTATGACAGTCCTGACCCCATGGTTGACAACATATAATTTTAAGAACGTTTAATCTTTTTTCTTGTTTTATCAATCAAATGTTCAATGTGTGTTTTCCAGTTCAGCTTAGGAGTTAAAAATACGCCCAGGAACTTAACTTTTTGTTTTATATTCCAGAATCTGACCATCTAGCAAAAGCGAGGGTAGTATCTTTGGGTTCTCACCATTGTTGAACAACATAAGACATGTTTTTTCTCCAGATAGTTCTAATCCGTTCTTCTTCATATATATAGATAATTCATCCAGTTCATTTTGGTACAACTTCTGTACAAAGTTTACTGTTCTTTTATTGGAATGCTTCCTTAATTTACAGTTAATCCAAATAGCAATATCATCTGCATATTGAACTACCTGCGTTGCTTTTGACATTGATTTAGGAAGATCATGGATTAGGATTGTGAACAACATGGGAGCAATAACTGATCCTGAGGAATACCCATATATACATTCCTATAGGATGAGTAAGTTCTTCCAATCCGTGTACATATACTTCTTTCTGGTAGGAAGCTTTTAATGTAATCAAACATTCTCCAGAAATACCAACATTTTTTAATTTGTACAGTAGCCTTGCGTGCCATACGCAGTCATGGCTTTTTTAACATAAAAAAATGTAGCCAAAGTACTTTTTCTGCGGGAGAATTGCTTTTTAATGTGACTGATCAGTTTCACTAAATGGTCTGTGGTACAACGACCTTTTCGAAAGCCCGCTTGCTGAACAGGAATCACACTGTCCTTTTCATAGTAATATAACAATCGTTTTTGAATAATTTTTTCTAAAAGTTTACCAACATGAGATGTTAGAGCTATGGGTCTGTAGCTATGTACAGCTGTCCTCGGTTTACCTTCTTTGAGTACTGGGACTACTACTGAACTTTTCCAGATTCTTAAATAGTGCCATTAATCCAACATTTTTGGAATAATGAATGCAGTAATATTTTCCACGAAGAAGGTAAATGTCTGATGAGTTGATAGGACACTCCATCAAGGCCGACAGCTTAATCATGTGATGGGATGGAATCTAATGCTTCTGATAGTTCTGATAACAGTAAAGGAGAGTTTAAAAAATGTTCATTTTCTTGTGGAGGAGCCATGTATTCATCTTTTTGCTCCTCATTGTTTCTGTGACGACGGGTTTCTGGCTCAAGATTTTTTGACTGGCTACAAGCTGAAAATATATCAGAAAAAGCTTCAGCTTTATCCAAAGCAGATGGAAAATCAGTTTGTAACTTTATAGGGATATGACTGACGTTTATAGCAATTTTTCATTTCTTTGACTTTTTTTCCAAACTTTGAATAAATCTTTTGATTCTGATGCTTCGGCTTCACAAAACTCAGCCCAGTACTTCTTTTTTGCTTGAGCAATAATTTTAGAACATTTATTCTTTTCTTGCTTCATGATTATAAAGTTTTCATCTGACTTGTTTCTTATCCATGTTTTGTAGCTTTTTCGCTTTGACTGAACAGCGAGTCTACATTCTTCTGTCCACCATACGTTGCCTACATATTTTCCAATCTTTTTTGTATTTATATTTTGGGATAGTCTTTTCAGCTGCTAGTAACACTACTTTTGAGAAATTTGCATAAACTGTATCTAGATCATCATCCTCAATTGTTGATGTATTTTGCGACACAAGGAAAGTTTGAAAGGCTTCCCAGTTGGCCAGTTTATAGTTAAATTTTGGAATTTTGCATTCAGTGGTAGACATTTCATTAAATATATTTTCATTAAAACGTATTGTAATGGGAAGATGATCACTCCCTAAACAATCTTCTACTGTGGACCAGTTATAATTAACTGCTATGTTTGGGGAAACAAGCGATAGATCTATAGCACTAGACTTGTGTGTAACTACATCAGGAATTCTCGTAATTCTACCGTCATTTAATAGAATTAAATTTGAATCAACAATATTTTCTACAAATCTATTAGATGTCACTTTATTACAACTTGTATCCCAAAAGGGAGCATGAGCATTAAAGTCGCCCATAATAATCCACTTCCTCTTTGTAAAATCAGTATGTTTTAACCAATCTGTGTCATCCTCTTTAGGACCATTAGGATAGTATACGGACAGAATATTATCAACTGATTCCTTATTTACTTTGATGGCAGCACCTGTGGCAAACACACCTTGGTTATCTATAGACACTGGTAGTGGGCTTATATTTGTAAACTCCATGTCAAGTCTAATGTAGATAGCAGTTTGCACCTTTTTATTTACCCCATTGATACTGCAAAGGGGAGGGTAGTAATAGTTCTTAAGTTTGGGAAGCTTTTTCTTTTCCACATTCAATGACTGGAGCGCTAAAACACAATAGTTTTTCTCCAGAACATGACTTTCAAAAGATAACAGGTTAGTGGAAATAGATCTCCCGTTCCACTGAAACACTGTGAAAAGGTTGTTTTGATCTAACTCCATAGCAGACTGTATTTACAGGCATAACTATAGTTATGCAGATTATTATCGTTCCCGATAATTTTTGACACTCTTATACATAGTCATGCACGTATATTTAGTCATGAACACAATTGGTAATATCCGTGCAGAAGTAGGTGGGTGGTAGTGACCTGGAATGTCAGGTAAATTGCCGCTGATAACATTAAGAAACCGGAGTAATAACACATAAACATTTTTAGTCATCAAATAATGATTTAAATACAAAGTATTTCTGACAACAGAACCACAAGTCCATTGCAAAATATTGTTTAAATATTTTAACATTTTCATGAGAATCTAACTATACAAAAATCAGTTTTAAAAGTTTAAACATCAGAAGTATAAATTATGGAAGGTGGAAGGAGGGGAGAGGGGAACACAGAGTCCAGCCGGTGATGACAGCACAGTCAGTAGAACCATGGGGGCGGGAAAGGCGGAGGGTAGAACCCTGGGCTGTGATGGTGAAGAGAGGGGGCTGATCTCCTCCGTGGCTTCTCCCAGAACAGGCGGTGCAGATGCCTCCCAAGGGTACTGGCCAGCACGCTCGCTCCTCTGGCTGTTGGGTGGATCTCATCTGCAGTCAGGTGCCTGTTGTCTGTAGCATGCAGATTGTGGTAGCTTACAAAATCGATATTTTTCTCAGACAAGAGTCTGGATTTTGTCATGGCATTGAATAATTCTCTTTTTGTGTCAAGGGCTTTATTTCTCACTGGCGCAGCCTGACTTACTACTATTTTTGCTGTTGGAAATATTTTTCTCACCGTTTTTATGCCTTTTTCCATGTTGATACTGCATTCTGCTGGTACTTTTGATTTCACGTCTTCGATTCCAGCGTGAAGAACAATGCAGTCTGGTTCTGGATGCAGATTTTCTTTGGCGTTCTTCAAGAACTGTACTGCATTGCTCGATGGTATGGAGCTTCCTTGTCGCCACCTGCAAACCGTAGGATCGTCCCAGTCGCTTTCCGTCCACTTTGCTCATGACAGTCATGCAGAATGAGCACTCGCGGTAGATCTTTAGAAGGCTGGGTCTTCTTGTCATCCCGTGTTTTCAACGTTGCGTCACGATGTTTAACGACGTCATTCTTTGGAACAATTTTTCTTTTTTTCAGCAGAGATGGGTTTTTTTTGATGGTGACTTTACG
>CM031622.1:55866269-55873769 GCA_018398815.1 Conus ventricosus | reverse complement strand
TTTTTTTTAATAGTAAAGCTATGTAAGGAATGTGCTTTTAAGAGGTGACAGCTGTGATAAAGTATGACCCCTCATGGTCGGCTACGTGATAAATAAGATGAATTGAAATAAAATGGATCTGGAGGGAATGGAATTTGATTCTTTTGCAAAAAAAAAAGATTTTTTAAGATGCCTCACCAAATTTGCTAATTTTCGAGCACATTTTTCAAGTCGTCAACGTAGGCATATCACGATGTGCAAAATAGAATTACCTAACAATTTCAGGCTTGGCTGGCCATTTCAACATTGCCTATCCATTTCAGAAATTGGCCGACCATTTCAAGCATTGCCCGACCATTTCAGGTATTCCCTAACCATTTCAAACGTTGCCTAACCATTTCAGGCATTGCCCGACCATTTTAATCATTGCCCAACCATTTCAGGCATTGCCTAACCATTTCAGACATTACCTGACCATTTCAGGCATTGCCTGACCATTTCAAACGTTGTCCGACCTTTTCAGGCATTGCCTAACCATTTCAGGCATTGCCTGACCTTTTCAAAAATTGCCTGACCATTTCAACATTGCCTAACCATTTCAGGCATTGCCCGACTATTTCAGATACTGCCCGACCATTTCAGGCATTGCCTAATCATTTCAAACATTGCCAACCATTTTAGGCGTTGCTTGACCATTCCAAACATTGCCTAACCATTTCAGGCATAACCTAACCATTTCAGACATTGTCTGACCATTTCAGGCATTGTCCGACCATTTTGAACATTGCCCGACCATTTCAGGCATTGCCCGACTATTTCAGATACTGCCCGACCATTTCAGGCATCGCCTAATCATTTCAAACATTGCCAACCATTTTAGGCGTGCTTGACCATTCCAAACATTGCCTAACCATTTCAGGCATAACCTAACCATTTCAGACATTGTCTGACCATTTCAGGCATTGTCCGACCATTTTGAACATTGCCCGACCATTTCAGGCATTGCCTAACCATTTCAAACATTGCCTGACCATTTCATGCATTGCCTGACCGTTTCAAACATTGCCTAACCATTTCGGGCTTTGTCTAATTGATTCGCGTAATGCCTGAGCCTTTTCAGATAACGCCTAACGATTTAAGGGACTGCATAACCATTTGAGGTACTGCTTAAAGATTTCAGGTATGCAAAACCATTTAAGGGTTTGCATATCAAATCAGGCATTACCTAATCGATTCAAGCACGCCCAACCATTTCAGGCATTGCATGGCCTATACAATAAACGCATTTACGCAATTCGTCAGGCGACTTAAAGGCAGCCAGCCGCTGGGATGATAAAAAACATAAATAAGGGTCCAATTAATGGACTGATTCAAAGTTGTAATTTATGAAGCCAGCAGACATAGTAAGATTCATGGCTGACGGCTCAATACACTCGGCCTTAAGCACTGGCAGGACCTGTCCATAACATTGAAGCGCGCGGCAGATTAGAACCGTGTTCTATTCGAGTGATGTTTTCTTTTCAATGTTGTTTTCCAATCACAATCGCTCTCTGAGGAAAGGTAGATAACCCATGTGTGGTGGCTTCCTTCCCTTCCAAAATGGTTTCTGCTTTCGCTGACGCTGATTCAATTGTAAATGCATGCACGCACGCACGCAAATGCACACACACGCACACACATACACACACGTACATACACGCACCCGCCTACGCCCACGCGCACACACCCATGCAACGCAAAAGTGCATCTGACAGCATGGCATCATCTGAGTGGAACATGTGGCAAAACAGGTTTTAAGTGTGTGAAACGACCCAGCCGTAGAGTAACGATCGATAGCGGTATACGTGTGTTGACGCAGTCAAGTACCAAAGCTTATGGGAATGCATATCTGTCGATATTGAAGCATTATTGTCTTACTGTTTTATGTCTGACCGCTACCAAAGGTGTTCATAAAAAAAAAAAATTATTTAATTTTATTTCATTTTATTTTTTGGCTGTCCCATCTTCTGTGCCACCTCAATGGCACCGCACCCACGCCGCTCATCCCAACCCCAATCCATCCACAGCCACAGCCTAGCCCGGTCATCCCAACCCCAATCCATCCACAGCCACAGCCTAGCCCGCTCATCCCAACCCCAATCCATCCACAGCCACAGCCTAGCCCGGTCCGCCACAGCAGCTCCGGCCCCAGCCCCGGCAATCCACAGGGAGCAGTCAAGGTCAAGTCGGTAAGAGGAAACCCACGGGAGGAGACACTGCTCTGCTGCCGAGTCACTTCGGTGGTGTTCAGTGGTGCCTGTGTTCTGATCCAACATACGCAGGACACCACCTTCTAAGGCCCCCTTCTCACGACCATAACTGCTGCCAAAGTCTTATTCTGTGACGATCTCGCAATGGCTTCCGTTTCTTGTTTCGGGTGGCAGGCAATTATGCCTTCAAAGTCAGATCTGCGCGTGAGTAAAGCAAGGCGAAAAGTCAGGTATGCAAACGATTTCATGGCGTACCTTTCCCAGAGTTATGTGGTATTCGAAACATTGGCTCAACACTGTAAATTTCTCCCACGTCTGCATGAACACTCGCAATTTGAGTGCAGTGCTTGTGTTACGACCAGCGTTGACACTAGGACTTTACATGCCGCAGCCATGTTAATCTATTGCTTCTGTATGTGTTTTGGCAAATTGTGACATTCATGACAATGATGATTTGCAGTGTCAGTGTGTTGTTACTTCAAGCTCACGTTTTAACACACTGTGAAAATAATGGCGATTATTAACACACTGTGAAAATAATGGCGATTATGACAACATTGTGTGTAAATTGTTGCTTCAAATGATTTGAAAAAAAAAGGTGACATTTTTGACAATCATGACTGCATTATCACTTTTGGCATTACGACAGTCTGAGTTCGTGACAATCATGACTACCTTGTCGACTATCTTTGTCAGCGTCTTGTCACTTCAAGTGTCATGACAAACTATGACAATCATGACTATAGTACGTATCAGTGTATTGTTACTATGTGTACTGCGACAAAATGTGACAAAAATGATGACGATCCCGACGTTATAAGTACAAGCCATTGTCAGTGTGTATTGAGATTCTTCGTGTCATCTCAAAGTGTGGCAACAAGGACTTCACTGAGGACTTTGTTATTGTATGTGTGATGGCAAACTATGACACCGTGACAATCATGACTACATTGTCAGTGTAATTGTGATTGTGTGCGTTGTGACAAAGTGCGTCCGGACGGTCGAGACTGCGCTATCAGTGTGTGGTCAGTCTATATTTCACGATAATTGTGATACATTCTGGCACCATAACGATCCCAACATCAGCCCAAGTCCGTGTTTTGTTCATTCACCTGTTAGGGGAAGGAGGGAGGAAGAGGAGGGAAGAGGAGGAAGAGAAAGAGAATTTACAATAATTGTCATCAGGTCATTTCCTATTCATTTTCATAAAATGATTGATTTCTTTCAGTGGTCAACTCATTGTGTATGTGTTTTTATTTTCTATTTGTATTCCCCCTCATTCCCCCCCTCTGTCTGCCTGCCTGTCTGTCCTCTCTCTCTCTCTCTCTCTCTCTCTCTCTCTCTCTCTCTCTCTCTCTCTCTCTCTCTCTCTCTCTCTCTCTCTCTCTCTCTGTGTTTCTCTGTCTGCCTGTCTCTCTCATTTCCGTCTCTCTCTGCTCTCTCTTTCTCTCTCCCCCCTCTCTCTCTCTCTTTGTTGTGTGTGTGTGTGTGTGTGTGTGTGTGTGTGTGTGTGTGTGTGTGTGTGTGTGTGTGTGTTTGTGTGTGTAGAGAGAGAGAGAGAGAGAGAGAGGAGAGAGAGAGAGAGAGAGAGAGAGAGAGAGAGAGAGAGACAGAGAGAGAGACAAAGAGAGAGAGAGAGGCAGACAGAGAGAGAGACAGAGAGAGAGAGACAGAGAGAGGCAGAGAGAGAGACAGAGAGAGAGAGAGAGAGACAGAGAGAGAGAGAGAGACAGAGAGAGAGACACAGAGAGAGACAGAGAGACAGACAGAGACAGAGACACAGAGAGAGAGAGACAGAGAGAGAGAGGAGACAGAGAGAGAGAGACAGAGAGAGAGAGACAGAGAGAGAGAGACAGAGAGAGACAGAGAGAGAGAGAGAGACAGAGAGAGAGAGAAGAGAGAGAGAGAGAGAGAGAGAGAGAGAGAGAGAGAGAAGAGAGAGATAGAGAGAGAGAGACAGATGAAGAGAGAGAGAGAGGAGAGAGAGAGAGAGAGAAGAGAGAGAGAGAGAGAGAGAGAGAGAGAGAGAGAGAGAGAGGAGAGAAGAGTGGGTGGTAGTATTTTTTGTGGACAGAAAGGCAGAGGGAAAGACAAAGCCTACGGTAAACGTCAGGGATTTTCTGAAGTTTTATGTATTAATCACCGACTTTTTGTTTTCTGTTAGTCAGTTTGTATATTCCTGAGCAAGTTTTCCGAATACCGATGTTATCTAATATGGTTAGTCAAAACGTTGATTGCCTAACTACTTAAATAGTTTGCTGCAGAAACACTTCACTACTTCACTGATTAAATAATTGATTGATTTCTTTGATTCATGGATGGATGTTTTGACTAACCATATTAGATAATATCTATATGGTTAGTCAAAGCGTTGATTGCCTAACTACTTAAATAGTTTGCTGCAGAAACACTTCACTACTTCACTGATTAAATAATTGATTGGTTTCTTTGATTCATGGATGGATGGATTGATTGATCGATGAATGCTGGATGGCTGGATAGATAGCTTAACTGATTGAGTGAGTGAGTGAGTGAGTGAGTGAGTAAGTTATTGATCGCTTGTCTGCTTGCTTGATTAATGGATTGATTGGTGGATTGACAGATGAATGGATTGATTGTTTCATAAACAGGAAAGAGAACGACAAAGCCTTCCTGATGACAATGCCGATTTAGTGTTCTTGAGGAAATTTGGTCGGGTAAGGCTATCTTTGACTCTGTCTTTGTTTTACCCTTAAACCCCCATCTCTGTCCCTCTTTATCTCTGTCTCTGCCTGTCTGTCTGTCTGTCTGTCTGTCTGTCTGTCTCTCCCCCCCCCCCCCCCCCAGTCTCTCCGTATATGTCAGTAGAGACCAGAAGAGCGTCAAGATCAAAATGTCTGCAGACACCACGTCCTGATTATCGCCAGGGAGACTAACCTGGTCTTTCTTCTGAGGTACAATTAGTTCCCTTTCCCTGATTTGTTTCTTTTAAGGAGTCAGCATATCACATTCCAAGGCTCTTGACTGGTTCTTCAGTCTCTGTTGGAATTGCTTCGCTGACTACAGTAAACGTAAGTGCGTAAGCTACATGTAGCTCGCATGCCGGATCACTGCCTAGGCAAGAGACTCTTTTACAGTGAGCTACAACGAGGAGTGTGTTCCCATGGAGGTCAGAAGAAACGCTTCAAAGACACTCTCAAAACATTTATGCAAGCCTTTGACATCCACCCTGACGCATTAGAACAAACTGCCATGGATCGAGCTAGATGGCGCTATAATATCGACAAAGGCGCCTATTCGTGTGAACAAAGGACAGCTGTAGCACAACAAAAAGAGGCAGGAACGAAACTCCCTTGCCAGCAAAAATTAAGAGGACGTCTCCGACATCCCTTATCGAAGCTGTCACCGCACATTCCGTGCACGCATCGGCTTGATCAGCCGCCTGCGTACCCACGGATTGTCTCACTCCACCCCTTCCCCTTCCTGCACCGTTCCCCTCAACCCCAAGATGACTGAAGCGATCTTTGTCGATTCGACGGATAAATAACATCAGTGAGTGTTTCGGTTACTTTTCCTTTCTGCAGGAGGTAGCAGAAAGAATAGATCATGGCATCTGCCCCCACTCTACCTTGGGGAATGATCTGAGATAGACAGTAATGGCAACAGCCCCCACTGTGCCTTGGGGGATGATCTTAGATTGATAGCCATGGCATCCAACTCCGCGCTGTACCTTGGAGAATGATCTTGGATGGATAAGTTTCAAAACGAAGTGACTGAGGGCGGAAAATGAAGCAAAATTTAGAAAGAGAGGGGGTTAGTTACCACCAAGGACATAGACCAACAAAGTACAGGACAATACACAATGCATTTCGACTTCTTGGGTCTTCTTCAGGCAAAATCAAATCACATTTAGGACAGTGAAAACAAAGAACGAGAAACCATTTATCTTCTCATATTCGCGCATGGCCACCGGACGGAAACGAGGACACCCAGGAGGGGATCATGGGAGAGGAAATAGTGAAGGGGGGGGGGGGGGGGTTGGGGAGGGGTGAAACAATGGGCTTTGTAGCTTGTTTTGTAGAATGGTATGATATATTAGTGACGGTAATGATCATGGTGGATTGATGATACTGCTTAGTGTGGCCCAAAAAAGAAGTAATAAATAAATGAATTAAAGAATAAATAAATAGACGAATAAATAAATAAACAAACGACTTTAATGGGTGGTGATTAATGATTGTGATGATAGTGGTTATGTGTGGGTAGTTGTATGTGGGGGTAAAGGTAATGCTAATAATGACTGGAAGGGAATGGAAATGATCAATGGGTGATACGGTATCGTTGAGAGGGAATGGAGGGGGGGGGGGGGGAGGGCTATGGGGGAGGGGGAGAGAGAGAGAGAGGGGGGAGAGGCTCATATCGTTCCACCCACACATACTTTACATACGTATGTGGGGGTGGGGGTGGGGGATTCATGCAAATAGTGTTGTTGAAAAAGTAAACAATACTGTTGGATGGTGTTCATTGTAGCAGGTGAAATAATGTGTTGGCATTAGTATGATCGTGTTGGTTGAGAAGTCGTGATCTTGTAGTCATGATACCCACCCTCTGCACCTTGTAAAATGATCATGAGTAGACATGATACCCACACTGTGCACCTTGCAGAATGATCATAAGTAGTCATGGTACCCACACTGTACCTTGTAGGATGATCATGGGTAGTCATGATACCCACACTCAGAACCTTGTAGGATGATCATAGGTAGTCATGATACCCACACTCTTTGCCTTGTAGGATGATAATGGGTAGTCATGGTACCTACACTCTGTACCTTGTACAATGATTATGAGTAGTCATGATACCCACACTCTGTATCTTGTAGAATGATAATGGGTAGGATACCCACACTCTGTATCTTGTAGGATGATTATGGGTAGTCATGATACCCACACTCTGCACCTTACAGAAGGATCACGGGTAGTCACGATACCCAGACTCTTTTACTTACAGAATGATCACGGGTCAATATAGTACCCATATTCTGTACCTTGTAGGATGATCATGGGTAGTCATGATACCCGCACTCTGTACTTTGTAGTATTATCACGGGTGTTTATGACACCCCCATTCTTTACCTTGTAGGATGATCATGGGTACCCACACTCTGAACTTTGCAAAATGATCATGGGTAGTCATGATACCCACACTCTGTATCTTGCAGAATGATCATGGGTAGTCATGACACCCACACTCTGTACCTTGTAGGATGATCATATGTAGTCATGGTACCCA
>CM031622.1:55846269-55861269 GCA_018398815.1 Conus ventricosus | reverse complement strand
ATGCCCTGTCTACGGTTAGAGGGATGAATTTCTATCTTGTCCAGGATTGCAATCTATGATTAGGGGGATGGACTTGTATTTTGTCCAGGGTGTATTCTTGGTCAGTGTAACCTATGTGCCGACGGATGGACTACTTCTTGTTCCGAATGTCCTATATGTGTAGAGGAATTGACCACTATGTTGTTCAGGATGTTCCATATGTGTGGAGGAATTGACCACTATGTTGTTCAGGATGTCCTATATGTGTAGAGGAATGTAATACTGTCTTGTTCAGAATGTCCTATATGTGCAGAGGTGTGGACCGCTATCTTGTTCAGAATGTCTTATAATATTATGTGTCTACATACTGTCTTGTTCAGGATGTCCTGTATGTGTCTCTACATACTGTCTTGTTCAGGATACTGTCTTGTTCAGGATACTGTCTTGTTCAGGATACTGTCTTGTTCAGGATACTGTCTTGTTCAGGATACTAACTTGTTCAGAATGCCCTATATGTGTCTACATACTGTCTTGTTCAGGATACTATCTTCTTCAGAATGTCCTATATGTGTCTACATACTGTCTTGTTCAGGATACTAACTTGTTCAGAATGCCCTATATGTGTCTACATACTGTCTTGTTCAGGATACTGTCTTGTTCGGGATGTCCTATCTATGTTTAGAGGGATGGACTATTATCTTGTTCAGGATGTCTTATCTATGTGTAGGAGAATGGACTACTGTCTTGTTCAGGATGTCCGATACACGTGTAGATGGATGGACTACTATGTTGTCAATGATGTCCCATACATGTGTAAAGTGTGTGGACTGCTGTCTTTCCCAGTATGTCCTATCCATGTGTAGAGAGATTGACTACTATCTTGCCAAGGCTATCCTAGCGAGATGTAGAAGGACGTACTTCTGTCTTGGCCATAACATCATATCAATGTGTAGATGTACTATACGACTATCTTGTTCAGGATCTCCTATCTACTTGTTAGAGGAACGGATTTCTACCTTCTTTCCAATGAAATATGGTTACAGGAACGGACTTTCATTATGGCAAAAATGTTCGTTGTGTTAGTAGAAGGAACCTATTTTAACTTGTTTAGGTATTTCTATCCATGGTTCGAAGGATGGATATTTGTCTTCTCCGGAATCTCCTTTTACAGAATAAAAGGTTTCACTTCTAAATTCTCCAGTTTTGATATGTTGAACTAACGCTCACAACAAAATAACAATCAAAACGAAGATTCTCAGATTATTTGTTCGATCGTTGCTTGCAGCTTGTGTTGTCCTGTACTGGTTTGCTCTCTCTCTCTCTCTCTCTCTCTCTCTCTCTCTCTCTCCTCTCTCTCTCTCTCTCTCTCTCTCTCTCCTCTCTCTCTTCTCTGTATGTGTTTTGCCGCGACTTATTTCGTGCGTTGGTCTACATTTTTTTCTGATGTCTGCTTTTCTTTCATGCCACTTGAGCGGCATTACCCTTGCCACTCGGCTCGGGCTCCCGTCCACAGGTACACCCTGGTTTGTCTCATTGTCCTGCTCGGCGCCGGCAATCCACAAAGAGAGTCAATGCCAAGTCGTCATGAGGCAACCCACCAGAGGAGACACTGCACTGCTGCCGAACCACTTTGGTGGTGTTTTGAAACACCTGCTCTGATCAAACATATGCAAGGCAGCACGTGCTAAGCCCCCCCCCCCTCCCCCCCCCCCCCCCCCCCCCCCCCCCCCCCCCCCCCCCCCATTGATGAGAATAACTCTTTAGTCGCAAAGCCAACGTGAGTGAGCGTTCCTTCCGGAGGCGGCACCCGCGCCTCTCCAACAACATTCCTCATGAACGTGCCGATTCCTGCAGCCCGACAGAACCGGACCTCGGGCGTAGACGTAGGAAACAAATCAACACTGATGTCACGTTAGAGCAGGGCAAGCAGGGCCACAGAATTTAAGACTTTTTGTAAAAAAAAAGGCAGATCGCTCAGGATGAGAAGTTATGAAGATGATTGCAGAGAGTTCCATTCAAATCCTAAACCGCTTGACAAGACTGTACTCCTGCCATCAACCAGGCTCGAGAGATACAGACACCTGCAGTGTCAGTCAAGCCATTTGAGGAACATTTTCACAGACGCATCAACTGTGAAGACGAAACTCGACTGTATAAAAATGTTAGCGAACCGCCCAGAGAAAGGTGGACAAAAGAGTCACAAGACAAAACATGACGCGTTTCGACCTCTTAGGTCTTCTTCAGGCAAGATACAAACAAATAGGACAACGAAAATTCGCTTAGCTTTGATCGCCTCAGAGTTCAGCGAAAGGAAGGTTCGCTAACATTTATTTAAGATTTGTTTAGATTTCCGCCTGCAGTCGTCTCACCTTGCAACTAGACCTTTTCAATTTAGCCCCTAGCAAAACCCTACTACTGGTAGGACCCAGTCAGGGGGTCAAAGTTCCGAAGAGAATCGAACCCCAACCTTCTGGCCGGGAATCCGCGACGCGAACTGCAGCGGAACGAAAGCCGGTGTGTCGTTCTACGTTTTGCAAGCGATGCAATTCATAGACACCGACATAACCTTAATATCAAATGATGTATTCTGTTTATTAACATAAAAGCATGTCAACATGAGTACCATTTAATTAAATGGACCCGTATGTATGAGTGATGAAGAGTGTGAGTAGCTAAGTAAATAATTACATCTGAGTGTGTGAGTGTGTGTGCGCGAGTATGTGCATGCATATATATATATATATATATATATATATATTATATATATATATATATATATATATATATATATATATATATATATAATCGGAAATGAAATGAGGCAGGGAACAGTAAACGATAAACGGTGAACAAGCTAAGTAAATAATTACATCTGAGTGTGTGAGTGTGTGTGCGCGAGTATGTGCATGCATATATTATATATATATATATATATATATATATATATATATATATATATATATATATATATATATATATATAATCGGAAATGAAATGAGGCAGGGAACAGTAAACGATAAACGGTGAACAAGTGGGGTATTTTTTGCTCCCATAAGAAAACCTAACACAGAGTAACCTTTATTCAAGACTGGCACAGCCTTTTAAACTTGAATAAAGTCAGACAAATACATAGACGAACAATCTAAAAGTGGGGAAAAAAACAAGCGCAGGCCAACAACTGAACTGTCTTCATACTAATGACTTGGCAAAGATTTGGACTTGACTTTGGGGGGGGGGGGGGGGGGGGGGGGGGGGGGGGGGGGGGAGTTGGAAGATGGACAAACTGGGAACATGAAATTAAGAAAATTGTTAGAGATATGAAAACTCTTCATTAGCTGCATAAGGGAACCATCGCAATCTCTTTTGAAGGCAGATATATATTTGTATTGCCTGCTCCGAGGCCTTTCGTCCGCTGGGTCGGAACTCATCAGGGAGACACGGCTGATAGTGTTGCGCTCCTGGCGTCAAATAGAGACACACCACAGTCCATAATACTGTGGTGTTCTCACCACCAAGGGTGCAAAAAAAAAAGAATCCAATAGCACCCCCAAAGCAGCCAGCGAAGAGTAGTAAATGAAACCAAATGAAGTGTGGGGAGGAAAAAACGTTGCTGAAAAACTAAAGGCATTGTGCAAATAGTATGAAAGGTAGGGGACAATCTTTGAGCCTACGCTTGAGGATCCACCCAAAGATGCAATGGAGATCAGAAGACAAACACACAGACGGACAGAAAACAAATACAATTAACCTCAATTTAATCAAAACAAAATCGGAAATGAAATGAGGCAGAGAACAGTAAACGATAAACGGTAAACAAGTGGGGTATTTTTTGCTCCCATAGAAAACCTAACACAGAGTAACCTTTATTCAAGACTGGCACAGCCTTTTAAACTTGAATAAAATCAGACAAATACATAGACGAACAATCTAATAGTGGGGAAAAAAACAAAGCGCAGGCCAACAACTGAACTGTCTTCATAGTAATGACTTGGCAAAGATTTGGACTTGACTTGGTGGTGGGGGGGGGGGGGGGGGGGGGGGGGGAGTTGGAAGATGGACAAATGGGAACATGAAATTAGAAAATATGTTAGGGATATGAAAACTCTTCATTAGCTGCATAAGGGAACCATCGCAATCTCTTTTGAAGGCAGATATATTTGTTTGCCTGCTCCGAGGCCTTTCGTCCGCTGGGTCGGAACTCATCAGGGAGACATGGCTGATTGTGTCTGCGCTCCTGGCGTCAAATAGAGACACATCACAGTCCATAATACAGTGGTGTTCTCACCACAAGGGTGCAAAAAAGAATCCAATAGCACCCCCAAAGCAGCCAGCGAAGAGTAGTAATGAAACCAAATGAAAGTGTGGGGAGGAAAAATGTTGCTGAAAAACTAAAGGCATTGTGCAAATAGTATAAAAGGTAGGGGACAATCTTTGAGCCTACGCTTGAGGATCCACCCAAAGATGCAAGGGAGATCAGAAGACAAACACACAGACGGACAGAAACAAATACAAATAACCTCAATTTAATCAAAGCAAAATCGGAAATGAAATGAGGTAGGGAACAGTAAACGATAAACGGTAAACACGTAGGGTATTTTTTGCTCCCGTAAGAAAACCTAACACAGAGTAACCTTTATTCAAGACTGGCACAGCCTTTTAAACTTGAATAAAGTCAGACAAATACATAGACGAACAATCTGCCTCATTTCATTTCCGATTTTGTTTTGATTAAATTGAGGTTATTTGTGTTTGTTTCTGTCCGTCTGTGTGTTTGTCTTCTGATCTCCCTTGCATCTTTGGGTGGATCCTCAAGCGTAGGCTCAAAGATTGTCCCCCCCCAAGTCAAGTCCAAATCTGTGCCAAGTAATTACTATGAAGACAGTTCAGTTGTTGGCCTACGCTTGGTTTTTTCCCCACTATTCGTCTATGTATTTGTCTGACTTTATTCAAGTTTAAAAGGCTGTGCCAGTCTTGAATAAAGGTTACTCTGTGTTAGGTTTTCTTATGGGAGCAAAAAATACCCACTTGTTTACCGTTTATATATATATATATATATATATATATATATATATATATATTTAATTAACAGTATGTACTTGAGTGGGTGAATGGGGAAAAAATAAACTAAATGCTTCTCAAAATGATCCTTCAGCAAGCTTATAGTCTCCGAATCTCCAATAGTGAGGAAACTCACTAACATATAACTCCTGGTCAGATACCGGTATTTCGAAACCTGATTGTTTCTCCTCAGTGACCGCGGAAAGTGGTAATTTGTCTCCTCTGCCTTTTGGGTTTTAAGAAGAATGCTATCCAGAAAAGGCTGGTGTGCAATACGTAGTATGTTTGTTGAGTTTTCAAAAAACCCACCAAAGGTGCCATCTAAGAAGCAAAAGAAAATCATGAAAGAGCAAAACAAGCTACATTTTCTTGTGAATAGTAGAAAATATAAAAAGATAACTCTTAAGACACAAGTGCTGAGGGCCAGTTCTTGGAATGAATCCACAAGGGACTAAATTACAACAAACTAGTAAATTCCAAGGATAAGTACCGAGCACCGTTCCAGCAACTTACAGAGCAGCTTGGTGTTGCAACGACTGCAAGAAATATTGAATTATAAACAAAGCTTGCTCTTATGTCTTAGATTGAAGAAATAGGGGGAGATATGCATTCATATCTGCAGTGGTAGATGATTCTGCCTAAATAACAGTATGTGCTTGAGTGGGTGAATTGGGAGATTGTCTCCCCTTGGAGACTATAAGCTTGCTGAAGGCTCATTTTAAGAAGCATTTAGTTTATTCCCCCACCCCCCACCCCACCCCGTTACTCTACATCATGGTTCAGGATCGAAAATGTATATTTTACAGAGAGAGTGGCAGTTGTCAGCGTATTCGTCGGGGATTTTTCAGGGCACAATGAAGAGGAGGGGGTGGGGGATGATAAGGGGTGTGTGTGGAGGAAGGTGGGGGTTGGGGGTAGATGGGAGAGGGAGGCGCGGTTTCATAACAATTATTTCATTTATACGCATATGATACTCAACAGTGTTCACAAATTCATGTGAAAACATTTATCAATCGGTGAAGAATTGGTGATCTGTATCTTGCACAATGAACGAAAGTTTCTAGTATTCATGAAGTTTATCAAGATGATGTTGGTGATCTATGTCCTGCACAATTAATGAACGTTTCCAGCCTTCACGAAACTCACTCAGATGGTTTTGTATTAATCAGCTACCTTGACAACACCGACTTCAGTTGCAAACGGAAATTACGCATGGGCAATCGGGCGATGGTGGATGGGAAGTGTGTGACGATTTCCAGTATCGTCCATTAAACCGTGTCTTGTATATTCTTTTGGGTAAGGGCTCTCTCTCTCTCTCTCTCTCTCTCTCTCTCTCTCTCTCTCTCTCTCTCTCTCTCTCTCTCTCTCTCTCTCTCTCTCTCCCCCCGTCTCTCTCTCTGTGTCTCCCAATATATGTGTTCACATTTTATGTATTTATTATTTTTTTTTAACTGATAGTGCTGACAGTATTATCATTCATCGTTCTTCCTATTCTGTATTTGGGTGGAGTGGAAACGTGGCGTGAGTGAGGTGATGAGGACGCAACCGGGGAAGAGATGGGGAGGGAGAGTAGAGAATGAGATGTGGAGTTAGGGTAGGGATAGGAGTGGAAAGTAGGGGTGGGCAGGACGGAGATGTTGGGTCTAAAAAGAAACAAGCAAAAAAAAAATTGAAAAATGAAAAACAAAAAAAAAAAAAAACACGCTTGCGCTTACTTATCCCACTCGATAATGAAGACCGTGTTCCGTGTTGAATTGGTCTCTCTCTCTCTCTCTCTCTCTCTCTCTCTCTCTCTCTCTCTCTCTCTCTCTCTCTCTCTCTCTCTCTCTCTCTCTCTCTCAAGCACTCAGATGATTGAGAATATGGCTTCATATTTTGAAAGATGGCGACAGATGTTAGTAAATATTGCAAGAAGAAAATACAAAAATCTGACGAAGAGAAGAAATATTCAATAAGAATCTGCTGGATAATAAGATTAGATCTCTTCCGTTACAAACAGGGGTTTTGGAAAACAATCACAAGAGCTTCATTTAGAGGAAAATATTATAAGAATGACATCTCCATCGATGCATGGTATGAGCACTTTAAACTATTCTTGAAGAAAGATATTCCCTGTCATTATAACGTTTCTGTTGCTACTAATGAGGCACACGATGAGTGTTTTAGTCGCCCTGTCTCTAAAGAAGAAATTATGTTTGGCGTGCGGAAAATTAAAACTAGCCAATTGACAGGAACTGGTTTTATTGTTGGAGAGTTGTTGAAGTATGCAGGAGCTCAAGTTGATGATGTTTACGAGCCCTTTTCAATAACACTTACGACGATGGCATCTTTCCAGAAGACATGATAAAGTTTGTAACTTTGCCTTTAGTCAAGAAAGGCGACGTAAATGATTCTAATAATTACAGGAGTAACTCTTTGAATGACGTAGGTAGTAAAATGTATAGTGCTGTTGTTAACAGCAGATTACAGGAGTGGGTTTTAATTTAATGATGCTACGAAAGAACATCAAGATGGATTCAAAGGAGGTTATTCCTCTATTGATCATATGGTTACTCCTGTTGCGTTTGTGTCGAAGCAATTTTCTTTAAATTGTAAATTTTATGTCGGTTTTTTTATTTTGAAAAAGCCTTTGACTCATCAATAGCTCCAGATTTTGCGAAAAATATGAAAAATGGCATCAAAGGAAAATTGTTTAACTGCATGATAGCAACGTACAACGTTGTGAAGACTAAGGTGAAAGACAGTTCCAGTCTGATAGATCGTATTGCATTGTTGTAGTAAGGCAAGGTGATGTCTATAGTCCTGTATTACCTTCTATGTTCATAAATTAAACTTTCCATTGAGGTTATACGTTATGGCTTTAATGGCAGACGATTTCCAGATGTGTTAGAATTATTTATCGCTCTATTAGTAGATGATACAGTTTTGGTTTCAGAAACGATAGTTGGTTTATAACGTGAGCTAAATTGTCTGAGTATGGCTATCTCCTCGTTAGAGTTAAAAGTGAATATTCCTAAAACCAAAGTCGTGGAGTCCCGATAGGGAAGTTATTTGGCGGTTAGGAAAAGAGGAAAGTATGATAAACATGTTATACCTGTGCTGATTGTGTATAAATACTTGGGGATATATTTTTCTACACGCCTACCTTGTGAAAATCTTGCATCTATGGGGAAAGAATGCCTTGATACATGTTAGAAAAAAGATCGAATGGTTCGAATTTCGCTTAAGTTTTTTTTCAAATGTTTAATTCCCGAATACAGCATTCTATGGTGTAGCTGAAATTTGGGGTTAGATAATGCCGTTGTTCATTGTGAGGCTATGCTTGTATTTGCTTTGAAGAGGTTTCTTAGTTTCGACATGCGTTTTTTACAATGATTCTAGTGTGTGACGAGTCCATTATACATTCATTGCTCATGATTTCAGCCGTTAGATGTGGTGAGTATTGGATAAAGCTTTTCCACATGGATTATTGTAGACTGCCACGTAAAAATCATATGAAACGTTGTTTGAACTGGATGTAAAGTAGAAAATGGATTGTGTTCCAAATGTGTGTCTGTTCCGTTTTGTCCTGTTTCTCTGGTCTTTCTCTTGCCTATAGCCTCTGATCATGTAGTAGTTATAAACACGTCATGTGCACATTAAAATTCACCTGGACTCAAGTCACGGAACGAGTGACTCGGAGACGGATCAAGGTAGCCGTGGTTTTGGCGATACCACACACATGGCCTTCTGGTGTGAATCAGTGTGAACCTATCCCAGTCAACAGCAAGGGTCATATTGCGCATGCCGTTGACATCGTTCTTAATGTATCAACACCACTATGACGCAAGAGTCATATCACACAGACTATTCAAACCGTCCGGTCTGTTGTAACACCAGTATGAAGCAGAGTTCTTATTACATAGACTGTTGCCATCGTTCTCTCTGTATCAGTACTGGTATAAAGCATGGGCCATATTACAGAATGATGAGATCGTTTTGTCTGGATTAACTTTACTATAAAGCAGGGGTCATATTACAGAATGTTGACATCGTTTTGTCTGGATTAACTTTACTACGAAGCAGGGGCCATATTACAGAATGTCGACATCGTTCAGTCTGTGTCATTACCAGTATGGAGCAAAGGTCATATTACAGAATGTTGACATCGTTCAGTCTGTGTCAATAGCAGTATGAAGCAGCGGCCATATTACAGACTGTTGACATCGTTCAGTCTGTGTCAATACCAGTATGAAGCAGGGGTCATATTACAGAATGTTGACATCGTTCAGTCTGTGTCAATAGCAGTATGAAGCAGGGGTCATATTACAGAATGCTGACGTCGTTCAGTCTGTGTCAATACCAGTATGAAGCAGGGGTCATATTACAGAATGTTGACATCGTTTTGTCTGGATTAACTTTAATATGAAGCAGGGGTCATGTTACAGAATGCTGACATCGTTCAGTCTGTGTCAATAGCAGTATGAAGCAGGGGTCATATTACAGAATGCTGACGTCGTTCAGTCTGTGTCAATAGCAGTATGAAGCAGGGGGCATATTACAGAATGTTGACATCGTTTTGTCTGGATTAACTTTAATATGAAGCAGGGGTCATATTACAGTTTGTTGACATCGTTCAGTCTGTGTTTATACCAGTATGAAGCAGGGGCCATATTACTGTCTGCTGACGTCGTTCACCCTGTCAATACCAGTATGAAGCAGGGGTCATAATTCTGTTTGTTGACATCGTTCAGCCTCTGTCAATACCAGTATGAAGCAGGGGTCACATTACAGAATGTTGACATCGTTCAGCCTCTGTCAATACCAGTATGAAGCAGGGGTCATATTACAGTTTGTTGACATCGTTCAGTCTGTGTCAATACCAGTATGAAGCAGGGGTCATATTACTGTCTGCTGACATCGTTCAGCCTCTGTCAATACCAGTATGAAGCAGGGGTCATATTACAGAATGTTGACATCGTTCAGTCTGTGTCAATACCAGTATGAAGCAGGGGTCATATTACAGAATGTTGACATCGTTCAGTCTGTGTTCATACCAGTATGAAGCAGGGGCCATTTTACTGTTTGTTGACATCGTTCAGTCTGTGTCAATACCAGTATGAAGCAGGGGTCATATTACTGTCTGCTGACGTCGTTCAGTCTGTGTCAATACCAGTATGAAGCAGGGGTCACATTATATTACTGTCTGCTGACATCGTTCACTCTGTCAATACCAGTATGATGCAGGGGTCATATTACTGTCTGCTGACATCGTTCACTCTGTCAATACTAGTATGATGCAGGGGTCATATTACTGTCTGCTGACATCGTTCACTCTGTCAATACCAGTATGAAGCAGGGGTCATAATTATTACTGTCTGCTGACATCGTTCACTCTGTCAATACCAGTATGAAGCAGGTGTTCATATTACTGTCTGCTGACGTCGTTCACTCTGTCAGCACCAGTATGAAGCAGGGCTCATAAGACTGTTTTGATAGTTTAAATGCAGCAGGCATCTACAATGGTTTTTTTCTATTCCGTCGGCTTTGATAGTTTTAGTACAACTAGCTTCAGTAGATTGAGTGCAGTTGAGTTTGACAGTGTGGATACAGTCGACTTCAATCAGCTTCAATAATTGATATGCAATCAGCTTCGATCGCTTCGATTGGCTTCGATACGACTGGCTTCGATAGGTTGAATGCGGTTGGATTCGATAATTTTGATATATTTGTCTTTGATAATTTTGATGATATGGGCTTCAAAAACTGGTTCGATGGATATGATACAAAGGACTTCAATAGCTGTGTAACAACTGGCCTCATTAGTTTTGATACAAGTAACATCGATGGACCATACTTTAAAGCCTACTTTAAGTCGCTGTCGGTTTACAGACGGGTATAACAATTTATTTATACTGTTGTTACTATTATTTCGAAATAAATAACACAAGTAGGAATCATCATGCATTTTTTTATCATTATTATTATCATCATCATCTTGATTATCATATCTATATTATTATCATTACAGCATAAACTACGATTTCTCATTTGATGACGATGTTGCAAAGGTGTATGGGTTGTACCGTCTATGCCTTTGATCCGAGGTAATTCTTCCTCCTACCTTCCTTTCATCTTTTTCCGCTCTTTCTACTTTTATTGTTCTCTTCCTTCCCTCTGTTCCTATTTCTGTCTTCCTTTCATTTTTTTTTTTTTAGTTTCCTCCCCTCCTTCTCTCCATCCTTTCTTTTCTATATTTCTTGAGCCTTTCTTCGTCATTTCCCCTGATATCCTCATGCTTTTTTCCCCCCGGGGTTTCCTTCTTTCCCTCTCTCCTTCTTCCCTTCATTCTTTCCTTTCCCCCTCACCTTGTCCCACTTCCTTTCCTCATTCTTTCATCTATCCACGCCTCATGCCTTCTTCCTTTCTCTCCCTTTCTTTCACCCTGTTCTCCCTTCCTTCGTTTTCAGCATGGCACCACCTCTGACTTTGCAGAATCCAGCCTGCCTTTCAGAAATGATGGTATCTGATTGTGTCAGTACTTTATTCAGGATGATTTTAAGCGGTAAGTTGTCGTCGTGTCTGATCAAACCGATAGTAGTGTAGTTGCAAATGTGGTGGCTGCAGGTGGACGTCCATATTGCGCCGAATTTGATGAGATAAGTGACTGCTCGTTCTCAATTTGTGTTGTCCTGAGAGTTGTTTGTGGGGATACGTGACTGCTCGTTCTCAATTTGTGTTGTCCTGAGAGTTGTTTGATGGGATAAGTGACTGCTCGTTTTCAATTTGTGTTGTCCTGAGAGTTGTTTGATGGGATAAGTGACTGCTCGTTCTCAATTTGTGTTGTCCTGAGAGTTGTTTGATGGGATAAGTGACTGCTCGTTTTCAATTTGTGTTGTCCTGAGAGTTGTTTGATGGGATAATGTGACTGCTCGTTCTCAATTTGTGTTGTCCTGAGAGTTGTTTGATGGGATAAGTGACTGCTCGTTCTCAATTTGTGTTGTCCTGAGAGTTGTTTGATGGGATAAGTGACTGCTCGTTCTCAATTTGTGTTGTCCTGAGAGTTGTTTGATGGGATAAGTGACTGCTCGTTTTCAATTTGTGTTGTCCTGAGAGTTGTTTGATGGGATAAGTGACTGCTCGTTCTCAATTTGTGTTGTCCTGAGAGTTGTTTGATGGGATAAGTGACTGCTCGTTCTCAGTTTGTGTTGTCCTGAGAGTTGTTTATCTTGCCTGAAAAGACCTAAAAGATAAGATAAGATAATGTTGCTTATAGCCCAGCCGACCGCAAAGGGCCACATCAGGGCTGTCACCACGTTAAAATCAACTCACAAGTCATTCATTCATACAATTCTTTAAAATGCATCGAAAAACCATCCGAAAGTTTGTTAAAGATCTTTCCACTGTAAAAACTCAGATCCTAAAAGGCCAAACGCATCGTGTTTTGTCTTCTAATTCGTTTGTTCATGTTTGGCGGGTGTAGTACTTAAACTTTTTAAGACTCGACAGTAGTGTAGTTCTAGCAGTGTTGGAGATAAATTATCGAGTCCATGGCGCGCACCACGCGCCAGTGTGCTAGATTTTGTTGCAGAGGGCGGTTAGGATGTCGTCTTCTGCCTCTCCGCCATGTTTCAAGCGTTCAGCGGAGATGTTGCCGATGTCTGCAGACTTGAAACATCCCAGAAAGTTCACTGCTGCGATGACTTCTTCACAGAATATCTGAAAGTCATCTTCTTTTGATAGGAAACGAAATCTTGCACGAGGCAGGGAACAGAAAAAGTTACACTATTTGTTTGTTATTTACTCACTTGAAAAATTATTTACTGTTACATGGATCTGTTTTGCTCTGTTTGCTCTGTAGCTCAGAGCAGTACTCAGTCGATTCTATTATAATGTCTTCTTCTGTGCTGTGTGGGAAAGCCTTCACACTACCACAGAGGACAAACACAAACAAACTACTGGTAATGATGACCCAATACTCCTGAAAAGCTAAACCATTTCTTTACACGGTTTCCTAGATTGAACACTACTTCAATGCCTCAAATGAACACAACTAGGGTGTGTTCTACACCCTTTATAGTGCAGGAAACAGAAGTTCGGAGATTTTCAGGCAGCAGAATGTCACGAAGACTAGGGAACCAGATGGAGTATTATCGTCTGTTCTTGGTCCTGTGCAAATCAGATGATTCCTGTTTCAGTGATATTTTAACGACTCTTTCACAAAGCTAAGTGCCATCATGTTTTAAATCTGCAAACACTATCCCTGGTCTAGAAAAGCCACAACAGTCATTCTCAGTTGCTACAGAATGTTGTGCTGACATCTATCGTTTATGACAGTTGTTGAATGTCTTGTATGTGTTTCCTGGAATCTGCGACTGACCGTTAATTACAGTTCGCGTATCGGGCAAACAGATCTGCAGAAGACGGTGTATGTCTCTAGGCCTTCATTTTGTTCTCCAGCTGTAAGGGAAACCAGCGTGTATTCTGCATTCTTTTCATTCATATCAGTCAGACATTTAACACAACAGTCCCTTCCCAGCTACTCAACGCTAATTAACAGATAGTAAATCATTTAAGAAAAAAAAGAAGCTTCTAAATTAACTGCGAATCAAACCCACTACCCAAGTTATTGCTTACTAATAACCAGATGAATAAGAACCAGAGACCAATTAACAAATAACGACCTAAATAGCCAGCTGAATAGCCAGCCAGTCATATAAGCAATAAGTAAGGAGGCAACTAAGTCCTTAACTGACCAGCCGCCGTGGCGAAGTGGTTAGCGTCGCGGACTCCCGGCTGGGAGGTCGTGGGTTCGAATCCCATCAGAGTCATGTGGGTTTTTTCTGCCCCGACCGGCTCCTACCAGAGTTGAGTTTGCTGCGGACTCAGTTGGGAAGACTGGGACCACACAGTCGAGTTTCATCCACTTAATGGATTGCGTTTCTGAGAGTGTTGCTCAAATTTCCTGACCAACACTGCAGGTCCCTGTATCTCTCGGGCCTGGTTGACGCCAGGATATATTATGAAAGGAAGCGTAGAGTACAGCCCTGTCATGTAGTCTCAGACCGAAATGGAAATCCGTAGCATCATCTTAATCATCGTCATTCCCATTGATCAGCATTAAAAAAAAAATGTCTCAAGTTCTGTGGCCCTTCATGCCCTGCTCTCATGGTGACCTCAATTTCGATGTCCTCTCCACGTTTGTGGCCTTGGTTTGCTTCCGTCGGGGTCACAGGTATCGGCGGGTCCATGGGGGCTGTCGTTAAACGGACGTGGTGGCGCCCTCCGGAGGGAGAGCTCACTCACGCCGACTCCGCGACTAAGCAATTATTGTCGTCAGTAGGGGGCTTAGCAGGTGGTGTCCTGCGTATGTTAAATCAGAACAGGCGCCACTGAACACCATCGAAGTGACTCGGCGGCAGTGCAGTGTCTCCTCCGGTGGGTTGCCTCTTGACGACTTGACATTGACTGCTCCCTGTGGATTGCTGGTGCGGGGGCTGCGGCGGGGCCAGCTGGGCTATGGCTGTGGACGGGGTGTCGGAATGAGCGGTGTGGGGTGCACTGCCTCTGAGGTGGCGCAGAGGTTGGGACAGCAAAAAAAAAAAAAAAAAAAAAAGTCCTTAACTGACTATTCGTTCACCTATTTGTGGAGTATGGCCATCCATTATGTTTCATTGTGTCCAAGCGCACCTGTGCTCATGAAGTAATCAAAAGAGAAAACGGGGTGAAGGTTTGTATCATGCATGGACATCCTGCACAGTAATGCATGTGGCAGTTTGCTGTCTACGATGTCGTGCCAGATAGCAAGTCACGTTGTTTACAGCTCTGTCTGAGGCGGTCGTGTCTAGCAGGCTAAGTTCATTTACATATTTTTGACGTATCGCCAGAACGAGACTGCAAAAGAGCAGGGTTTTGGACACAGACACAGAACCACACACACACACACACACACACACACACACATACATATATACAGACAGACAG
>CM031622.1:55821269-55841269 GCA_018398815.1 Conus ventricosus | reverse complement strand
AAACGTGGTTGTGTCCTATCTTATACTGCTCACTAAAAAAACACACACAATTTCACCGAGGTGGTATCCGTCCTTTCACTTCCGTTTAATTTCAGTGGCAAAAAACTAAACCTTTGGAACACAGATATGATTGAATAAACGGTTGGGTTCAAACCAGAACTTCCAGCCAGTCAAATGATTATCAATTACTTGTTTTAGAAACTTGCTTTTGAACGATTCTTTTTAGAAAACAAAACTATTTTTAAAACGAAAACAGAACTAATTTTCTTTATTGAATTTACGCACACCTGAGATTTGATAACTTATTTTTAGACTGAAACGGAAAAGATAATTCAAACCAAGTTCTTTGATGATAAAGATCAAGCTGTAAGAAATATTGACATTAGCAAATATGTTCAACCTTACCACGGCAGAATAAATCAGAATCAAAAGATCAGAAGGGCTAACTACAAGTGAAGAAGCTACAGAAGCTTGAAGGAAGTGAATAATGGTAAGAGCCCTGGGACTTAGGGTATTACAGTTAACTTTTATAAATTAAAAAAAAATTGGATACTTTGTTGTTAGGTTACAGAATGGAGGTATCTTGAGAGGTGAAATGTCAGTTAGTCAAAGAGAAGGAATTATAACATGTCTGCAAAAGGGAGATAAAGCAAGAGAATTTTTGAAAAAAACTGGAGACCAATATCTTTGCTAAATGTTTCTTATAAAATAGGAACCACATGCATCGCAAATAGAATGAAGTCCTTTCAAAGATAATAAATCAACATTAAACAGGATTCGTTCCTGGAAGACACATAGGAGACAATGTAAGAATTATGTAAGATATTATGCACTATTTAGAAACAAAATCCCTTCCAGGCTTGTTAGTACACTTTGAAAAAAGCTTTTAACACAATAAATAAGGAATATATGAAAAAGGTTCTGAAAACTATTCGGATTTGGGGACGAATTGTGTAGCTATATCTTAGCATTCAAAATATAAAACCCCATACGATCATATAGAAGCGTGAAAGGAAAAGTCTCTCAGAGTTTGGAAATACAAAGGAGCTGCGGAAAGGGGGACCAGATTTCACCATATCTACTTATTTTGTGTTCAGAAGTACTAGTGTGCAGGATCGAGAAGACACTAACATAAAGGCCATGGCAGAGAGTTTGCAGACGACACACCGTTTATACTGGGCGTGGGGGGGGGGGGGGGGGGGGGGGGGGGGATAAGGAATCATAAAGAAAACTGTTTGAAACCATGTCTGCATTTGAGGAAATTTCTGGACTGAAAATAAACTTCGAAAAAACGACCAACGTTTGGCTAGGTCAGAATAAAAACTCGGTAAAGAAATATTTACCTGAAAAGAAAATGTGGAATCCTCCAAAATTTTGTACTTCTCGGCATATTGTTCTCAAATGATTTGTCAACAATGGCTGAACTGGATACAAAAGATAAACTAACTGAAGCGAAGAATCGATTTAAAATTTGGTCTGAGCGTATATGTACACCCCTGGGCAGGATGGCTGTGTTGAAATCACCTATAATTTGTGAGCTTATATACCTATGGATACACTTACCAAACCCCCAGACAAAGAAATAAAAGAAATGCAGTGTGTTTTGAATTTGTGTGGAACATGAAAAAGAGATAGGATTAAAGAAAATAGTCAGTGCATAACATCGACAAAGGAGGTAAAGGAATACCAGATATATGTGATTATGTACAAGCTCTAAAGATCACCTGGATTAAAAAGTTGTACTCTGCAAACCCAAAATGGAAAACATTAATTTAAAAACTGTGTGTAGATGTAGATTCATGGAATTTGTATGGCCCTAGAAAATGTCTTTCTCATAAAATCAACATTTTGGAAAGGTGTCTGTTTGTCTTATCAAAACTTTTATTTAAAAAAGTAGAATTAAGAAAATGTTCAAGAGGTCCTGGCAGGGCCACTTTTCTATTGTGATAAAATCAGTGCAGGTTACGAGGTATTTTGCTCCAAAGAGTGGATAAGCGAACGATTTCCTTTGGTAAGAGATGTCATTAACGAAAAAGAGGATTTCTTGGATTACAAAAGATACTGCGATGAATATGGAATTCACGTAAATTACGTTGAATATATGGAATTTATACAGTGAATAATTTGTTTTAAATGAATAAATATATTATAGTAAAGAATGGAGAATTACAAATGACAAAAGTACAACGAATCATATCAAACGTAAAGAAAGATTAAAAAGTCTACTATAATGCTCTCATGGAAGACCTAATCATATTTGATATTAACTCGTTTGCTCAATGGCAGTACAAACAAGGATTGGCAATTGACTGGGAAAAGATCTTAACACAAATTAGAAATACTAAGGAAATAAAACTCAGATGGTTTCAGATTAGATTATGCCATGACATTCTTGTCTCAAACAGAGTATTTTAAGGAAAAGGGGTATAAGTAATAGTGATGTATGTTCATTTTGCAAGACAGAATGATTCAATACACTAATTATTACTTATGTTTTTTTTTAAAGATTGTTCAGTTTCTGGTGTGAACTAAGGAGAATAATTAGAGAAAAATGTGAAACTGTTTAAGAATCAATTTTGATACAGAACTGGCACTGTTGGGTAATAATGATCAAATAAAAACAGACGAAGGGTTTGACGAAATTATCCTGTTTGCTAAATATTTTGTATATGAATGCAAAATGAATAAGATCCATCCTAATCTAAAACACTTTTGAATGAGTTGAGAGCAAATGCAAAATCGAAAACGTATGCATTGCATGGAAATGCGATTAAAAGAATTTAATAAAAACTGACCCAACTCCACCGGCTCGTCCCCCTTTTCACTCTCACTCCCCCCACCCCCCTATCTTTTTTCGCTAGACAATTTTCAAAATAGTTTTTCTCTAGATATGTTTTTTTTTTTCTAAAACATTTTCGTCATTTTTTTCCCCTCTCAGACATCATTTTTGCATCACCCCCATCCTTCGCCTTCTTTTGAAATTGTTTTAATTCTTCGCATGACGCCGTCTGCAAATTTCATGTCGTTTTGATTATTTTTATTCTTGTGATATTTTTCTTGTGTTTTTTTTCGCCTTCTGGTCATCCTCTCAGTCTTTACTTTATTCATAAGACATGCTTTGCAATTCTAATTTTCTTCAGACATTTCAATTTTTTTTTAGCGTAAAATTCTTCTATCCCCTTACCTTGTCCCCACTTCACCCTCTGTTCTGTTCCACTAAAACCTGTGACATTTCTTTTGAGCCTCAGCTTCCATCCTACCATCTACATCTTTTTCACCACAATATCTTTTTGACCCGCACTCCTTCTCTCGCCCCCTACCCAAAATCCCAATTCTTTTGCACACCTTTTGACCGATACTACGGCTTCAACTTTTATAACCCAACATCTTTAACGTACTTTTCAACCTTTAGTATTTTTCAGCTACATACTTTTCAACCTTTAGTATTTTTCAGCTATCATTTTCTCTCCCGATTTTGAAAGAAACAATAACATCTTTAACGTACTTTTCAACCTTTAGTATTTTTCAGCTACATACTTTTCAACCTTTAGTGTTTTTCAGCTATCATTTTCTCTCTCGATTTTGAAAGAAACAATGCTACCCACGCCTTTAACATATTTTTGAACCATTCTATTTTTCAGCTTTCATTTTCCTCCATATATCTTCAAACCATCATTTGCTTTTGCCATTTTTCATGAAAAGGCGTAATAAAGCTCACCAAACACAAACAGAAACATATTGACATAACCTTTGACCTGCAAACATATACACAGATATATAGATAAGTGATCTGTATCTATCTATCTATCTATCTATCTATCTATCTATCTATCTATCTATCTATCTATCTATCTATCTATCTGTCTGTCTGTCTGTCTGTCTGTAAGTCGGTCGGTCGGTCGGTAGGTCATTCGGTCGGTCGGTCTATCTGTCTGTGTGTCTGTTTATCTATCTATCTATCTATCTATCTATCTATCTATCTATCTATCTATCTTGTTATTTATAGAAATGTCCGAAATCTACATCGCTCTCAAAACTCACGACCATCCGGGACGACAACATTTCTCTCGATTCCAAAGTGAGAATGATGCACACAGTAGTTATTTCGGCCTTTCTCTATGCGTTCCAAACATGGATCCTGACCTCAGGTCTACAAAGAAGAATCCAGACAGGTTGAAATGAGATGCTATCGCTTAATAATAAACACCTCCTATAAAGATTATGTGACCGATGAAAAAGTGCGTAAAAAAATCAAGGCAGACGTTGGCAATCATCTCTACAGTCATATTGACGTCAGTCAAGAAGCAAAAACTGCAATGACACAGTCCTACCTCTTGTTCACCTGGATTTACGAAATCCATCTGGCAGGAAACAGAACAGGGAACAGAGAGGGAAAGAGATTTGAGGATAACACTGAGAATACACAGGCTTGATTTTTGGTGATTCCAAGAGAGACGCAAAGGACTGACAAGGTTTGGAGGAGGATCACTTTCAACCGCGACTAAAACCTCAAAGACCGACTTGTGTGTTCCAAACTGAACAAAATCTCCACATCTAAGTCGGCAGGTACTTTCCCCTGCTCAAAACCCAATTGAAAATTCTGCCGTCTCACCAAACCAGATACCACCCTGCATGGCCCCAAAGTCTCATTCGCAATTAATCGCACATTCTCCTGTCAGAGGTGCAACATTGTGTACGCAATCCACTTTAGCTGTATGGTAAGAAGTATGTAGATGAGATATCCCGCACACTTGAGATGCATATCTCTGAACATCTTGCTGACATCTGCTACCACTGGCCCAAACCAGTCGCTCTATATTTCAACCACCCTTAACACAACATCAGCCATGTCAAAGTCCTGACACTTTGGCAATCACAGAGTGACAACTTGGAGCGCCTCATGCAGGAGTCCAATCTTACTGCGAGGCTCGGAACCCTGCACCCTCATGGCATCAGCATCCAAAAGTAGCATGTACATATCCACCACTGCAATACAAACCCGCTATATCCTCCACCAATACACACACACACACACACACACACACACACACACACACACACACACACACACACACACACACACACACACACCCCTTCCACTATTTACCTCATGTAAATTAAGCTATCTTTCTTTCCCCTCTCCCTACACTCTCTCTATTTGCTTCGTCAATTTTTCTTTATTCACATACATTTCCACACCCTTTTCTTCATCTGGTTTTCTCTCAATTTCATATACTGTCTCCTCTACATGAGTTTCCCTTTTTTCTTTCCTGTACAGTCCAATAGTGATGTTAGCGTTTTACTCATTGATCATTTTCTATTCCAGCCACCATGATTATTACTAATATTACTACACTTATCATTATTATCCCATCCAATAGTACTGTCTGCTTTTTATTCATTGACAATTTCTATGCTTTTCTACCAACTATTATCGTTACTAATGTTACTTCTACCATTGATACTGTCATTACTATTATCATCATATCATTATCTCATTATTGTCATCATCATCTCATCATCATCATCATTATTATTATTATTATTATTATTATTATTATTATTGTTATTATTATTATTATTATTATTATTATTATTATTATTATTATTGTTGTTGTTATATTATTATTTATTATTATTATTATTATTATTATTATTATTATTATTTATTATCAACATTACTGATGTCATTGTTGTTGTTGCCAGTACTATCATAGTTACCACCACCATTACGCTTATAATTACTCTGTCCTATTATCACTAATGTCATCACCAGCATTAGCTGTAGTACTAATAGTAGTAATACTTTTATACAACAACTTAACACACACATAAAAAAAATGAGAGAGAGAGTGAGAAAAGTGTAAGTGTGTGTCCATGTGTGGTCCACTCTTCTTTCTTTCTTTATTTTTTTTACCCACCGCCCTCTCCTTCTCTGCTTCAATAATGCTGTTAGAATTTCATTCATTGATCATCATTATTCGTTTCACCTACAGTTATTATTATTAAAGTTACTATATTCATAATTCATTATTACTATTTCTGTCATAACTATCATCACTATCATTACTATTGCCACCCTGTTTTGATCCAGTTGCACTGTTGCTTCTACTCATTGACCAACTCTATTCCTTTCCACCAACAGTTAGTATCACAAATATCAGTTTTATTATCATTATTATTGTCTACTATCATTAGTATCAGTACTATCACCATCATCATTAAAAAAAATCGATTACTACCATTCTTACTTTCTTAGCATTAACATCACAATTACCATCATCATTATCACTATTGAGATAGCTGTTGTTACTATCACTATTACTTATTTTCATATTTTTACGATTATCATTCCTATAACTGTTGTTACAACTTTATAACTGTTTACAACTATTACATTTACTAGTATTATTAAGATTATCATTATACATTACTAAATTTCTTTCATTCCAACCTGCTGTTTTCCACTTCCTATTTCATTACTATCATTATTATATGGCTACAGTCATAATTATTATCATAACTATTAAAAAAACATGTAAGATTCTATCTTTCACAAATTTGTATCCTCCTCTTCCTCGTTGTGATTATCATTATAAGTATCAAAATACGTTTTAGATTCTATATTTCCCAAAATCTGTATCCTGCTCCTCCTCTTTGTTCCTCCTGCCCCCCCCCCCCCCCCCCCTCTCCTTCCTCTTCCTTCCTTCACAACAATAATTATGATAATGATAATAATATGGTAATGATAATGATGATAATAATAATAGTAATAATACTCATAATCATCATCACTAACACTTTAATTCATTATCATTATTACTATCATTATTACTGTTATTACTATCATCATCATCATCATCATCATCATATCATCTCATCATCATCATCGTTATCATTTTATCATATCATCATCATCATCATCATCATCATCATCATCATCATCATCGTCGTCGTCGTCGTCGTCGTCATCGTCGTCGTCGTTACTATTATTTCAAATTACCATTACTTTTATTATTACTATTACTGTTATTACAATTACTGTTGTTGTTTTTGTTGTTATTGTCATCATTATAATAATAATAATTATTATTATTATCATCATTATTATTATTGCCATCATTATCATTATTATCATTACCATCATTTTTACTATTAGCATCACCATCATCATCGACACTAACACTGTTGCACAACAACCATGCTGTTCGACAATCCTCTAATCTCTTTCCTTCTGTGTATAGCCACTATTCAAATTATAATACTATCGTCATACTTTTACCAGAAGTGGTAGTAATCCTGTCTCTATTATTAAAAAAAAAAAAAAACATCGTTATCACCACCACCACCACCACCACCACCACCACCACCACTACCACCACGATCATCATCATCATCATCCATCATCATCATCATCATTCATCATCATCATCATCATTATCGCTTTCATTGTTATCATTATCATCATTATCATTTTATTTCGCATTGTCTCCTTCCAACGGCCGCGTTTTCATTCATCGTCCATCTTGCGCCCAATTTGAGGAGATAAGTGATTGCTCATTCTTCCTTTCATTATCCTGAATGTTGTTTATCTTGTCTGAAGAAGACTAAAAGAGGTCCACAAGCGTCGTGTTTTGTCTTGTAATTTGTGTGTCCCTTTGTCCGGCGGAATTTATTATGATTTCTCCTTAAAATTGAAGTAAACAAGTAACAATCAACAAATGCAGTAGCTAAGTGAGGCGTTCACTAAGCAACCATTGCTGATGAGTAATCCTTAGTGTTGGCAATTTGAGGTGTAGCATCACACAGCTTAACACACAAACACACACACACACACACAAACACACACACACACACACACACACACACCACACACGGACACACGCACACACACACACACACACACACACACACACACACACAACACACACACACACACACAACACACACACGCACGCACGCACGCACGACACACACACACACACACACACACACACACACACACACACACACACACACACACACCACACACACACACCAAAACAAAGCAAAATAAACAAACAAAGAAAAAAACAAAGAAAACAAAAAATAAAGCAAACAAAATACGCAGGGCTATTATAACACACTACCAAACAAACACATGAAAACAAGCAAGGGATTCAAAATAAACCTCAAACCATAATCTAGAATCAGGCATTGGTGGGCTCCACATATCTCAGAGACTATCAAAGACTGAGAGCTCGCAACACGTGTGTTGATTGACTCCAGACTCAGACACGAAACAGCAGAGGTGTACGTCTTACACATGTATTCCTATCTATATATGTTTACACGATAAGGCCGAATCAAACTAAATAACACTACAAAATTTTAGTCAAAAAATTGGAGTGTGGAATGGGAACCCCCCCCCCAAAAAAGGCCCCCCAAAAAAAAAAAAAAACCCCAAAAAAAATTTTTAAAAAACCCCCAACCCCTTTTTTTTTCTTTAAAATTTTTTAAACCGGGTTTCAACGGCCCCCAATTTTCTTTTTTGTTTTCCCTAATCCCCAAATTAAATTTTTGAACCATTTTTTTTCCCGCTTAGCCCCAAACCCCCGGGGCCTTCTGAAAAATTTTGATTTTAAAACAAAGTTCAATTTGGGCTTTCCCCTTGGGATTTTATTTCGCCCCCAAAAGGGGAAAAGGAAAAAAAAAATTTTTGAAATTTTTTTTGTTAAAAGTTTTCATAAATTTACCACAGTCAAAATGGGGGAAACATTGGTCCGAATTTTGAAGGGCGGTGATTCTCACACATAGGCCCCCTTTTTTGGGCCATTTTGGGTTAAAAATTCTTCCCAAAAAGAAAAAAAAAAAAAATTTAGGGGTTTTTTTTTAAACCACACCCCTACAAAAACCCAACAAAAAAAAAACACCTTTTTTAACAAAAAAAACCAACACCACCAAACAAAACAAAACACACCCACATCCCAACCCCCGCTAACACACCCTCCCCACAAAAAAACCCTTCCCCAACCCCACACACACACACACACACAACCACACAAAAAACACAAAAATTTCCCCAAAACACACACACACACACACCCCCACACACCCACCCCCAAAAAACCCTTTAAAAAACCAACCACACACAAAAAAAACACCCCACACACCACCCCTTACACTCCCCCCCCCCCCCCCGCCCCCCAACAAACACAACACACCCCAACCACACACTTCACACACAAAACCACCAACAACACTTAAAAACACCAAAACAAAAAAGGGCACACCCAAAATAAAACAAGACAAACCAAAATAGCAAAACCAAAACCCCCACAACACACCACACACACACACACACACCACAAACCACCCCACCCCCCGCCCCCCCCCCCCCCCCCCTCCCCCCTTTCCCCCCAAAAATTTAATTTTCAAGACATAAAAATGAATTGCTCCAAAAAACACCCCAAAAAAACCGTAAACACTTTAACAAAAAAACACTTTCTTCCCCAACAAACACAAAAAAAAGACCAACAAAAAACCAACACAAAAAACCCCAAAAACACCCCAAATAAACCCAAAAAACCCCGGGCCCAGAAAACCCCCACAACACCCCACACACAAAACACACAAAACCCCACCACACACACCACTTAACACACACACACACACACCACCACAAAAACACACCACAAACCCCAAAACCAACACCCCACACTTAGGGCCCACCAAACCCCCCCAAAAACACAACCCCATCACTACCCCCAAACAAAACCCCACAAACACACACACACACGCACAACTTTTTAGGGCACATACACAAACCCCATTACCCAAAAACACCACACACCCCACACACAAACACACCACACACACAAACACAATTTTCACACACAACACAAAAAAACGCACACAAACCCAAACACACACACACACACCACAAAAACCGCCCCCACCCACACCACACACCACCACAAAACCCCACCACACACACACACACCCCAAAACCACCCCACAAAAAACCCCACACACACAACCACACTCCCACCCCCCAACAAAAACCCCCACCACCCCACACACACACAACACACACACCCCACACCCCCCCACCCCACACACACACAACACACAAACCACCCCCCACACACACCCAAACCCACCCCCTTTTTTTTAACACCCCCCCCCCCACCCCCCCCCCCCCCCCCCCCCCCCCCCCCCCCCCCCCCACCCCCCCCACCCCCCCCCCCCCCCCCCCCCACCTCCCCCCCCCCCCCCCAAAACCCCCCCCCCCCCCCCCCCACCCCCCCCCCCCCCCCCCCCCCCCCCCTCCCCACCCCCCCCCTCCCCCCCCCCCCCCCCCCCCCCCCCCCCCCCCCCCACCCCCCCCCCCCCCCCCCCCCCCCCCCCCCCCCCCCCCCCCCCCCCCCCCCCCCCCCCCCCCCCCCCCCCCCCCCCCCCCCCCCCCCCCCCCCCCCCCCCCCCTTCCCCCCCAAAACAATACATCTTTGACATGCATGCACTTTTTAAAAAATGACCCCTAGGTAGTGACCATGTGCCAATACTTTTATCTTTTAAAGAATCCTTTGGATTTTGGAGTTATTGGTTGAAAATTTTAATCCCCAAAATTTTAAATTTAAATTTAAAGGCAGATTGGGAAATTTTTAAAAAGTTACCTAAAGAGAAGACGGAGAGTGAATTTTTTTGTGAGGGGGTTAACTTTTTTTGAAAAACTTTCAGAAAGCTGTTCTTGAGGCTGCTGCTTTAGCTTTTTCCAAAAAAAAGGGCCCCCAAAAAGGGGGTGTGAAAAAATTCTAAAGGGAATTTGGTGGAATCGGGGGCTTGCGAGGGGGCCCTTTTAAAAGCAAAATTATTAGTTTAATATTTAAATTTGGGCTAAAAGTTAGAAAATTTCCTTTGGAAAATTTAAAGTGCAGCTTTTTAAAGAAATGTCAATACAAAAAAAAAAAGGCCAAACAGGGTTAAGCGAAAGAAAAAAGCCCAAAAACGGGTCATTTTTCTTTCTAAATAAAAGAAAGGGGACGGTAAAGACTTGAAAAAATGGGGGTTTTAAGGTGAAAGAAATGAAATCACTTTAAAACCCCCAAGATTCCCAAAAAAAAACAAGTAAAGAATTTCTATTTTCCCCAAAGAAAAGGCTGAGGAATTTGTTTTTGGGTACTTTTTAAAAACATTTTGGGTATGGAATTTTTTTGCCAATAAAGCAAAAGTCTTTTTAGTTTAAAAGAAAAAAAAAATGATAACTATAAGATCCTGAAACCAAACAACAATAGTACTGTAAAGGGATCAATATCTTTACGGGAAAGGGTCAGGAATGCAAATCCGTCTTTTGGGGGAAAAAAGGGGTTTTCCCGGTTTGGTTTGGAGGGGATTTGTACACTTTTGTTAAACCATTTACCAGAAAACGGGAAAAGGGTCATTTTACAAAAAATTATTTAAAAAATGTTGGGAATTGGGGAAACAAATTCCCGATATATGGAAAAACCGTCTTTTGTGACTCCCTATTCTAAAGAAAGGGCAACCCTGGGTCTGAGAATTTTAGCTATAGACCCATTTCAGTCATTTCCTCCAACGGGAAAAAAGCCCGTGGGAAAAAAATGGGAAAATTTTTTCAGAATGGCCTATTACTTTGAAAAAAAATGATGTATTTTTTTCACATCAATTGGTTTAGAAAAGGCGAAGTTCAATTGATCCCCTACAACAAACTATTTAAAAATTAAGAAAACATTTTTTCCCTAAACGTAAAAGTGTCCTTGTTTCCCTTCTTTGATCTTAAATAAAGCTTACGATGAGTTTGGCACAGCCCATTATATATAAATTAAAACAAATTTGGGCTTTCTGGTCACGTCTACAATTAAATTTAAATCCTTTTTAATTGGGGAGGGCAAATTTAAAGAAACCCAAAGGGTTGGGTACCCTTTTTTTTCCTCAAGAAACTTTTAAAATTTGGGAATTTTCCCCAAGGTTTTTATAATCTCCCCATTGTTTTTTCAAGTAATGATATGTTTTTATACATGGGTTTTTTATCATAAAAACCAAAGGGACTCAAAATTTCCAAAGACCCGCAATTTTGGGGTTAAGTATCTTTAAAAAAAAATATCAAATTTACGTCACATAAATTATTTTTCAGAACTCTTTCAGCACCAGCGGAAAAAATTTAAAAAGTTTATGCATTTAATGGCTTTTAAATTTTCTGTTTAAAAAAAAAACCTTTTTGGTTTTTCCCTTTTTCAATGGATTAAACCCCCGTAACCTGCCCATATTCCCTTTTTGGGGGGGGCCGGAAATTTTTTTTAAAAAAACTTTTAAGTAAAAATTTTTTGGTGTCCCACCTTTTCACCAAAATAAACGGAAAAAAACCCTATTGACTCAGTTGTTTTCAAAGCAGTCTAAAAAATTTGAATTTTCTAAAAATTGGGGTCATTCTCCTGGGGGCAGGGTCCCAAATTTTTTTTGCATTTAGCAAAACCCGTTTTGTTCGATCAAGATTGACTTACGGAAGGGGAAATATTTTTTTCTGCTTCGCGGGTCGCATTTAAAGAAACTTTTAAAGAATTGACATAAAACTGTAAAGTTTGGGTTGGGTGTACCTTTGCACACCCAAATCCCCTGAAGCCCTTTTAAGATAGCAGCCTTTTTTCCAATTTATGAAGAAAGGAAAATAAGTTTCTGTAAAAAATTTTTGGGGGACGGATTGCGGTGGGCGACCTTGAAGAGTTTTAAATACACGATCCCATATTATTTTTCGAAAAAAAGCACCCAAAAAAATTAAAATTTTTGAGAAGCTTGTTTATATGTTTTAAAAAGTTTTTTTTAATTTTATCCCCAAAAATTGACCCACACGGGTACCCTCGCGACTGGTTTCCCCGGCCCCCGGGGACCCCCCCCTTGGGGAAATAAAGGAAAGTAACAGTTAACAATTTTTCTTTTGATCTAAATTTAAAGCGATTTTTGCGGCATGTGGTAGCAGCATTGTCAAAATTGCCTGGAAGAAAAAAATTTACTAACTATTTTAAAAATAACAGAGGGCTCCGTTCTTGATGATGGTTTAGTGCGGGATCTGGCTTTGTAAATTTCCCGATTTCAAAGCTGAAAAATTTATATTATTTAGGTTAAAGGGTTATTCCATATTTACAGCTGAACAGTTTTTGTCCTGATGGCATTAATTATTTAATTTCCCTTGGCCCCGTCTCAATATTTAATTTCCTGTTTTGTGTTTAATTTCCCCTCAGTATTAAAAAGTTTGCATTTTTTTGAAAAAAACACAGAGAGAGGGAATTAAATTTTTTGAGATTAAAACATGGGTTTCCCCTGTCTTTACATAAAAGGGACTTTAAAGTTGTATTTTCTTGGGGTTTCCCTTTGCACACCTCCTTTTGTTTTTAATGATCAAGCAGATAGGGGCAGCAAAAAAGGGGCAAGAATATATTTGGTTATATTTAAAGGTTTAAATTTTCCCCCGTAAAACAAGGAAAATTAAATCATATTAAAACGAGAGGGATTTTTGTTCAATACAGTTCCTCATCAAAACCCCCCAAACAGCAAAATCTGGCAAAAAATTTTTTGTGCTTAGGCCGACCGGTTTCAAACCCCGACTTTTTTTACCCTTTTTTGTAATTTTCCCCACGATCAAAGTATTGCCAGACTGTTTAAGTGGTATGTGTGGGGATCTTTCAGTTCAAAAAATTGGGTTTTTTTATTTGTTACTAAAAAAACCCCTTTTTTGAATGGTGTTTTTAACCCAAAATTTAAAAACTGGCTTGGGAAAAGTGTTTGACTTTTTGATTCGTTTTCCCTTGTTTCTCTTGTTAAAAATTTAAAGAGTAACCCCCTTTTTTTAAATCCATTAAGGGAAAATTTTATAATCATAATCGTAAGTTTTAAATTTCTTTAGTTATTTTTTCCCCTAATTTTTAATAGTTATTGTCCCACAAAATTTATCTATCCCTTTTTTTTGTTCTAAGTAACCAAAAACGTCCCTTTTCTTTTTTGATAAAAAGTCTTAAAAATTTTAAACCTTTTTAATTTTAAATCTGCAACACCTTTATTGTTGGGGGGCGAGGGCCCTAAAAAAAGAATTCCCTTTCCCACACACGGGAAAACGTTGATGGGGGATATGAAATGCGGGGGATTCCATTTGTGTAAGATACTAATTTTCTTTTAGGGTTTATTTCAAAGGGCCCTCTAAAAACACTGGTTTTGTGAAAAAACCCCCTTAAAAACAAAACAACACACACACACACACACAACACCCCACCAACAACCCCCAACCACACACACACACACACTGTAAGGATGGGGTTTGGGGCCTGTTTTCTATGACTATCTGACCCCTCACTTCAAAACGTTTGGGGTGGGGGGTTACGATTTTTTTCCCTACATCCCACCCACAACACACGAACATGGGGGCAGCCCCCAACACCCCAAAAATTTTTTTTTTTTTCATTTGTTTTGCCCCCAACCCAAACAAAACATAAAAAAGCATATTACCAAAATTTTTAAATTTGACAGGGACAAACATTAAATTTTTCCCGCTTTCATAAAATTTTTTTTTTCCATTTTTTCCCCCCGGCAAACCCCGGACCCCCCTGAAAAATTTATATTGAACGTCAGAGTGGGCTGCCCTGGATTTATATTTTCTACAAGGAAGCGGCAAGGTTTGACAAAATGTTAAACCGGTTTTACCCACGACTTCAGAAACCCCAAAATGGTGCGGAGAACACTCCCCATGCTGCAGAAACTGGAAGCTCTCGGACTGCGGCGATTTCACACCCATATGAACCCACTTGGTCCATTGTCCAAGACCCTTCTTCCCGTGGGAAGAAAAAATTGTTATGAAGTTTATTTTGTTAACCAGCACCTTGCTAGAAAATTGTTCGCAGTCAATGGGGAAGAATAACGAGTATGGTCGCGAATTTCGAGGGTGTGCCGAGGTGAAGGGGTCAAGTAGGTAGCACCTTATTGATGACATTTTTGGTTCAAAATCATGCACACACTTCGCAACACTGCAAACACACGCTAACACACACACACTTACACACACACACACACACACACACACACACACACACACACACACACACACAAACACACACACACACACACACACACACACACACACACACACACACACACACACATACATACATACAACACACACTCACACATGCATCCCCTTACTCCCCCCCCCCTCCCTCCCCAACGCGTATGTGCAGAGAAACGCACGCACGCACACGCACACACACACACACACACACACACACACACACACACACACACACACACACACACACACACAAAGAGATACACACACAGATACACATAGACACACACACATACACACGCACACACACATATACACACACAAAAACACACACACATACACATATTCTTACATGCACATACACATAGACACACATATACACATACACACGCACACACACGCACACACACACACACACACACACACACACACCACACACACACACGAGACACACACACACACACACACACACACACACACACACACACACACACACACACATGCACATACACATAGACACACATATACACATACACACGCACACACACGCACACACACACACACACACACACACCACACACACACACACACACACACACACACACACACACATGTATATAGAACATTTTTCGCCGAAAGGCAACATTATTATTTGTGGCGATTTTAATGCTAGGACTGGAACATTGATAGATTATACGGAAATAGACTCAATTCATGATTGCTTTATCCCAGGTCACTACAATCGAATTAATAAAACATATAATAGATGTTCTATGGATCATGTTGTTCACAAAAATGGTAAGAGATTAATCAACATTTGTACGGACAACAGCCTTCTTATTCGAAATGGTAGGACATTGGGTGATTTGGAAGGAAAATACACTTGTCATATACACCAAGGTAGTAGTGTGGTAGATTACTTTTTATGTTCAGAAGAACTTACACAAAATATAGTTGAAATGAAAGTTATGGAACTAAACCATTTTTCAGATCATTGTCCAATCAGTATGACACTATATTTACCTATATTGAAAAACGGAACGAAGACAGGTTATTTCAGAAAGAGCACATTTTATAAGCAAACAAATTTAGTAAAAGGGAAGAAAAATATAAAATTTTACTGGGATGATAATTCGCTGTTGCTTTCTGTACGCTTTAAAACAAAGCAAATTAGTAAATCGCTACAAGAAATTAAAATTATATTGTTTGAACCATCACAGCTGATTTACCCACTCTTGTTTTGGAAAAGTTACCAATACATTTAAGTTTTGCTGCAAAATTGGCATTACGACTTTAAGCTTATAACTAAAAGGAAAATCGGGAAAAACGCTCCAAAAAATGGTTTGACCAAGATGCTATATTCAAAGACGAGATCTGAAATCTTTAAAGAAATGCACTGAACAAAAATCCACAAAATAAAACATTACATGAAAGTTCTTTCACAAAATAAAAAATATACAAACGTTTGTTGAAAAGGAGAAAAAGATTTATAAGAAACAGTTTAGTTAAGAGTCTGAATGAAGCATATTTACAAGATCCAAACAATGTGTGGAAAACATTAAAAAAATTTTACATGAAGCAGATTCTCAAACGGAAAAAACCCTGGAGCGATAAAGTAGTTACAAAGTGGCTAGACCATTTACAAAATCTTTTGGGTACAGAGGTAAATGTTGAGAAGGGGCCCATAACTAAAAGTAAATTCTAAATTGGAAAAACTCTCTTCAAAATTTAAAGTCACTCTGATCTTGATTTTCCATATCATCTAAAGAAATTTTAGATGCTTTAAAAATATGCGTAACAAAAAAGGGCTGGAGAAGAGGGGATTTTTAAAATGAAATAATCAAAAACCAGTTTACCCGATACAGGTGAAATAATTAGAAATGTATTTCAAAGTATTTTTTCTCGGGCATATCCAGAAGCTGGAAGGGGGGAATAAATGTCTCCATTCATAAATCAGGGATCCCTTCAATCCTTCAAATTATCGAGGTATAACAATTAATAACTCTCTCAGTAATTTGTTTTGCCATATATTAAATCCCCGAATAACAACGTTTTGGAAGAAAATCATCTACTGGCAGGAGAAACAAGCAGGTTTTCGCAAAGAACACAGAACATAAGACATCTATACGTGTTAAAGAAAATTGTTGATGATATAATGAAAAGCAAAAAAGATGCCTTTTGGTTGCTTTATCGACTTTGAAAAAGCGTTCGATAATGTTTGGCATGAGGCACTTTTCTTAAATTACATGAAATAGGCATAAAAGGGAAAACGTTTGAGAATTATTAGGAACATGTATGAAAATTCCAAAATATGCACAAAAACGAATAAAAGGTCTATCCCATAATATAAACGTACGTAAAGGAGTTTTAAAGGAAATGTTCTTAGCCACTCTATTTTAATATCTTCGTAAATGATATTCCAAAGTATATTGGGGAGACAGTTTAGTCCTTTATACCGATGAAAAGACCCCTTTTATCATGTTAATGTATGCAGATGACCTAGTTTTTTTTTCTAAACAAAAAAAGGTCTTCAAAAAGCTTGACAAATTGAATAAATATTGTTTAACTTGGGGTATGAAATTAATGTACAAAAGTCAAAGGTATTGTTTTTACCATAAAAAACCCAAAATTTCCATCTATTTAATTTGGTACTGAGATAATTCAGACAACTGATCTGTACAAATTATCTGGGAATAACTTTGCATTCTGACGGCTACTTTATTTTGGCGAAACTAAACTTGCCAAGAAGCAAGTAAAGCTTCACATTATTTATATCGATTAATCAGAGGAAACCAACATTCGTTTTGATACAATATTACAACTGTTCGATACTTTGGTTACTCCTATAGGCAACTTATGGAGCAGGGAAATTTGGTTGCCATGGTCTGAGAAAAGTACTATGTCCACATGGACTCATTTGTTATATCTGATTTTTTTCAAATAGTATTTCTTCAAAACATCCACATGAAAACTTACATGTGAAATTCTGTAAAGTCTTCTTGGTTTACACTCAAAAGCAATTAATTTTAAAGACTCTAAGTGAACTAGGAAGATTTCCATTGGGATTCACATGCTTGTCGAACCATTGGTTTTTGGCTGCATATTTTAGATAAGTCGGAAGAAACATTTCTTAAAAAGTGCATAAACGACATGATGAATAAAGACAAGGGAATTCAATATCCATGGCTCTTGTTTATCAAAAAATTGTTTACAGTTTAGGATTAAACCATGTTTGGTTGAAACCCGTCAACATTTAGTAAGCATAGACTAAAATTCACTATACAACAACTATTGAAAAACCCGGTATATTGAATATTGGGCAAAGGAAAGACGAAATACAGCCGTTTAGAGTTTTACAATGCCATCAAATCATCTGAATATCATATTGAATATTACTTGTTGACTGATATGGAGAGTACGAAAAAAGCACTATGTAAATTGCGTGTTAGCTCGCATCGACTTAAATGTTGAGAAAGGTCCCTTATGCAGGTATACCACGAAATCAAATATTTTGTATAGCATGTAATGAAATAGAAGACGAATTTCATTTTTTAGAAATTGTAGAATACTTTTGACTTAAGAACAAAACTAAATACACAAGTAGAACAGATGCAAGATCTAACAGATGCCCCGGAAAAAGAATATTGTGTGCCAACGACTTCCCAAAAAAAGTACTCTACTAAACTCCAGGGAACACCAAGAATATTAGCAAACTTTGTTTTTGAGGCATTCAAAGCCCGGAAAAATTGATAAAAGAGCACTTTTGTTGTTGTTCTTGTTGTTGTGTTTTTTATGTGTTTTGTGCCAAAAATCTTTCAAAGGTGACGGCAATAAAGGGAATTGTTCTTGTTTTGTTGTTGTTCTTGTTCACAACACACACACACCCTACACAAAATACACACACACACACACCACACCCCACACACAGACACACCCACCACACCCCAACACACACAACACATACACGCACGCCTGTTACGGATGGGTTTTGGTGCTGTGTCCATGACTATCTGACTCTCACTTTCAGAAGTTTGGATGCGTTGTAACGATTTTTTCCAACCACCCCCCACACCAATCGAACATGGACAGCCAGGCACCACAGGTTAAATTTCTTTCATTTGTATGCTGCCTGAACCATCAAAACATAAACTACATTACCATAATTTAAATTGACAGGTACAAAAATTAATATACGTCACCACCAGTAAGGGTGTGCGATTAAAACAGGGAGTTTCAACCATCGCTTTCAAAACTGAACATTGAATACCTTCCCACTGGCACCGTCAGTAGTGTCCCAGCAGACCTGCTGGGCTGCAACAAGCCCAAGTCCAGTCTTCACCGGCAAACAGAGCCGCTCACGAATACAGTGCAAAGTCCCATAGGTTCACCCAACAGAAGTCACGTCGGACTCTGACCTGGCGGTCAGCCCCCCCACGTCGTCTGACGGAGAATCCCCAAGTCACAATCTTCACGCGGCAAGCAGAACCCCACGAATGCAGTTCGAAATTTCCACTGGGTACACACACACACACAACACACACACACCCCACACACACACACACACACACACACACACAGAAGATTTGCGTCAGCTTTCCGACCTGGCGGTCAGCCTTCCACGTCGTCTTGACGGAGAATCCTCAGGCTCTTTACTACAAATTTACTACTGACCTGGCGGTAGACTCTCCCCGTCGTCATGAGGAGAATCCTGGGCCCTTCACTACACAATTCTACTACCGACCTGGCGGTCCTCTCACGTCGTCTTGACGGAGACAGCGGCTGGGGCACAGGCTGTACCTCCCGCCTGGCGGTAGTCAGTTCCAGGCCCGGGCTCAGGGGCCCCACCGTTTTTGTTTTCCCTCGCTCTCCCTCGTTCTTTTTTTCATTTTTGGTCATGTTCTTAAGTAATTTTACGTTGACGTCACAAATTACGTTGATCTCTCTCTCTCTCTCTCTC
>CM031622.1:55805346-55817846 GCA_018398815.1 Conus ventricosus | reverse complement strand
CAAATAAAAGCAAACAGAGTTACAGCGCAAGCAAAAAGACAATACTGGTCACAGTTCTGTCTAAATGAAGTATCTGACTGTAAAGACTTGAAAAAGGTGTGGGTAAGGGTGAAAGAAATGAAATCGAGTTTAAAACCCCAAGATTCCCCAAATCAAAAACAAGTAAGAATTTCTATCTCCCAAAGAAAAGGCTGAGGAATTTGCATTATGTACGTTAAAACATGTTGTATGGAATGTTTGCCTAATGACAAAAGTCGTTTAGATTGAAAGAAAAAAATACTGATAACTATAGAGATCCTGTACCAAACAACATAGTACTGTAAATGTATAAAATATCTTTACAGGAAGTCAGGATTGCTATCCGTCTGTTGGGAAATAAGAGGTTTCGGTTGGTTTGGTTTGGGATTTCGTAAACCCTATGTTTAACCATTTACCTGAGAATGGATAGTCATTTTACATAAATTATTTAACAATGTTGGGAATGTGGACAATTCCGATATATGGAAGAGTCTATTGTGACTCCTATTCTAAAGCAGGGCAAGCCTGGGTTGAGACATCTAGCTATGACCCATTTCAGTCACGTCTCATACTGGAAAAGTCGTGGAAAAAATTAGTAAATTTCAGAAGGGCCTATTACTGTGATAAAAATGAGGGTTTTTTTTCTTCACATCAATCTGGATTTAGAAAAGGACGAATTTTCAATTGATCACCTGACACGACTAATATTTAAAATTAAGAAACAGTTTTCAAAAACGTAAAGTGTCCTTGCTTCCTTCTTTGATCTTACTAAAGCTACGATAGAGTATGGCACAGCGATTATTATATAAATTAAAACAAATGGTCTTTCTGGCACGTCTACATTATGTGAAATCCTTTTTAAGTGGGAGACACATAATGACCAAAGTTGGTGTGACTTTATCACCCTCAAGATCTAAATAGGGGAATTTCCCACAAGGTTCTATAATCTCCCCATTTTTTAATCAACGAAATTTGCTATATGACTTATAACATGTTTTTAAATCAATACCAGGTTTGCTCAATTTTGCTGAGACATCGCAATATGGATTAATTATCTTTAAAAAAAGATCAAATTTACGTCACATAAATTATATTCAGAAGCTCTTTCAGCACGAGCTGGATAAATAAAATAGTTATATGCATTTGAATGGCTTTAAAATTCTCTGTTGAAAAGACACATTTGGTTCTCTTTAACAATGGATTAACCCAAGTAACCTGCCTATATTCTTTCTGGAGGAGGGGGAAATTTTTTTTTATAAACTGAAGTAAAATTTTTAGGTGTCCTATTACACCAAAACTAAACTGGAAAAAACATATTGACTCAGTTGTACTAAAGCGTCAAAAGTTTGAATTTTCTAAAAATTGTCAGTCATTCTCCATGGGACAGGACCCCAAAATTTTTGTTGCATTTAGCAACCAGTCTTGTAGGGATCAAGATTGACTTACGGACAGGAAGTTTTCTTTTCTGCTTCGCGATCGCATTTAAAGAAATTTCAAAGAATTGACAGTAAAGCTGTAAAGTTGGCTCTGGGTGTCCCCTGTGCACAAAAAGTCCTTGAAGCTTATAAGATAGCAGGCCTTTTGCCACTTGATGAAGAAGGAAAATAAGTTCTGTAAAATATGTAGTGAGACGGATGCGGTGGACGACCTTGAAGAGTTAAATACACGACCCGATATTGATTTTTCGAAAATGCACAGAAAAATTCAAATTTAGAGACGCTTCTTTTCATATTTTCAGATTTTTTTTAAAATTCATCAAAGATTGACCCACACGAGGTAGCCCCTCGCGACTGGTTCGCCGGTACCCCTTGGGAACTAACGGAAGAAACAGTTACAATTTTTCTTCTGATCTAAATAAGCGATTTCGCGGCATGTGCTAGCAGCATCTGCAAAATTGACATGGAAGAAAGTTTACTAACTATTTAAAAGTATACACTGAGGGCCAGTTCTTGATGATGGTAGTGCGGGATCTGGTTTTGTAATTCCAGTTTTCAAAGCTAAAAAATCATATTATTTAGAAAAGGGTCATTCCATATTTACAGCTGAACTAGTTGTTGTCCTGAGGGCATTAAATTATTTAATTTCCTTGCCAGTCTCAATATTTAATATCCTGTTTTGTGTTGATTCACAGTCAGTATTAAAAAGTTTGCATTGTTTTGAAAATACACAGAGAGAGGAATTATTATTTGAGATTAAGTACATGTTGCACTGTCTTTACATGAAAGGTACAAATGTTGTATTTTCTTGGGTTCCATCGCACACCTCCTTCGTTTTTAATGATCAAGCAATAGAGCAGCAAAAGGGGAGCAAAGAATATATTTGGTAGTTTTAAGGTTGATTGTCCTTTGTCATACAAGGAAATTAGTCATATAATCGAGAGGGTTTTCTTGATTCAATACAGTTCCTCATCAAAACCTCATCAGCAAACTCTGTCAAACTTTTGTGTCGCTTAGCCAAACCGGTTTCAAGCCTGACTTTTAGACTTTTATGTAATTCCCTACGATCAAAGTTTTGCCAGACTGTTAAGTGCGTATGTCGTGGGGATTTTTCATTCAACTTGTGATTTTAGATTGTGAACAAACGAAACCCTTTTTGAATGGTGTTATACCAAGGCTGACATGAGCATTTTAAATTTGTGTTTGACTTTTTTAGATTCGTTGCCAGTTGTTTCTCTTTTTAAAATTTAACGAGTAACCTTTTGGGAGTCCATTAAGGAACATTTTATAATCATAATCGTAAGTTAGATTACTTTAGTTATTTTTCTCAAATTTTTTAAATTTAGTTATTGTCCTACAATTCATCTATCCTTTATTTTTGTTCTAAGTAACCACATCGCCCTTTTTTTCCCTTTTTGATAATAGTCAAAAATTGTAAACACTATGTTATTTAGACGTCTGCAATCACCTAATGTGTGACGGGGACGTAAAACAGAATTCCTTCCTACACACAGGGTATTACGTTGATGGGGGATATGAAATGACGGGGTATTCCTATTTGTGATAAGATACTAATGTCATTCAGGTTTGATTTCAAGGCCCGTCTAAAAAACACGTTTTTGTGAAAAGACGCTAAATCAAACAACACACACACCACAACCCCCACAACACACACACACACCACACACACACCCCACACACCCCACACCACTGTAACGGATGGTGTGGTGCTGTGTCTATGACTATCTGACTCTCACTTTCAAAACGTTTGGATGGGTGTTACGATTTTTTCCCTACATCCACCACAACACACGAACAGGACAGCCAGCCAACACACAAATTAAATTTCTTTCTTTTTGTATGTGCTGCCAAAACCCAAATCAAAACATAAACGCATATTACCATATTTTAAATCGACAGGTACATACATTAATTTCTCCACGCTACATACATTTTTTTCTCCATTTTTCTCCCCCAGGCAACCCTGGACCTTCTGAAAATTGATATTGAACAGTCGAGTGGGCTCCCTGGATGATATTCTTCTACAAGGAGAGCTGAGCAAGGGTTCGACAACGTTGATCGATTTTTCATTTCGACTTCAGACCCGAGATGGTGCGGAGAACACTCCCCATGCTGAAAGAAAACTGGAAGCTCTCGGACTGCGGCGATTTCACACCCATATGAACCCCTTGGTCCTTGTCCAAGACCCTTCTTCCCGTGGGAAAAAAAAATTGTTAGAAGTTTATTTTTTTTAACCAGCACCTTGCTAAAAAATTGTTCGCAGTCAATGGGGAAGAATAACGAGTATGGTCGCGAATTTCGAGGGTGTGCCGGGTGGGAAAGGGGGCAAGTAGGTAGCACCTTATTGATGACATTTTTGGTTCAAAATATGCACACACTTCGCAACACTGCAAACACACGCTAAACACACACACCCCTTTCACACACACACACACAAAACACACACACAACACACACAACACAAAAACACACACACAAACACACACACACACACACACACACACACACACACACACACACACACACACACATACATACATACAAACACACTCCACATCATCCCTTATCCTTCCCCCCCCCTCCCCCCCCCAACGCGTATGTGCAGAGAAAACGCACGCACGCACACGCACACACACACACAACCACACACAACACACACACACACACACACACACACCCACACACACAAAGAGATACACACACAGATACACATAGACACACACACATACACCACGCACACACACAATACACACACAAAAACACACACACATACACATATTCTTACATGCACATACACATAGACACACATATACACATAAAACACCACACACACGCACACACACACACACACACACACACACACACACACACACACACACACACTGAGACACAAACACACACACACACACACACACACACCACACACACACACACATGCCATACACATACACACATATACACATACACACGCACACACACGCACAACACACACACACACACCCCACACACAACACACACACACACACACACAACACACACACACACAAAGTATATAGAACATTTTTCGCCGAAGGCAACATTATTATTTGTGCGATTTTAATGCTAGGACTGGACATTGATAGATTATACGGAAATAGACTCAATTCATGATTGCTTTATCCCAGGTCACTACAATCGAATTAATAAAAAATATAATTTGATGTTCTATGGATCATGTTGTTCACAAAAATGGTAAGAGATTAATCAACATTTGTACGGACAACAGCCTTCTTATTCGAAATGGTAGGACATTGGGTGATTTGGAAGGAAAATTTCACTTTCATATACACCAAGGTAGTAGTGTGGTAGAATTCTTTTTATGTTCAGAAGAACTTACACAAAAAATAGTTGAAATGAAAGTTATGGAACTAAACCATTTTTCAGATCATTGTCCAATCAGTATGACACTATATTTTCCTATATTGAAAAACGGAACGAAAGACAAGAGTTATTTCAGAAAGAGCACATTTTATAAGCAAACTAATAGTCAAAGGGAAGATTATAAAATTTTACTGGGATGATAAATTCCGCTGATGCTTTCTGTAAAAGCTTTAAAAACAAAGCAAATTAGGGGAATCGCTACAAGAAATTAAAAATCATATTGATGAACCAATCACAGCTGATTTAGCCACTCTTGTTTTGGAAAAGCTTACCAATACATTAAAGTATGCGCAAAATTGGCATTACGACATAACTTATACTAAAAGAAAATCCAGAAACGCTCCAAAAAATGGTTTGACCAAGACTGCTATATTCAAAGACGAGATCTGGAAATCTTTAAGAAATGCACTGAACAGAAATCCACAAAATAAACATTACATGAAAAGTTCTTTCACAAAATGAAAAAATACAAACGTTTGTTGAAAAAGGAAGAAAAAGATTTTTTAAGAACAGTTTTTGTTAAGAGTCTGAATGAAGCATATTTACAAGATCCAAACAATGTTGGAAAACATTAAAACAATTACATGAAGCAGATTCTCAAAACGGAAATAACCATGGAGCGATAAGTAGTACAAAGTGGCTAGACCATTTCAAATCTTAATTTGGGACAGAGGTAAATGTGAGACAGAGGCAAAACTAAAAGTAAATTCTAAATTGGAAAAAAATCTCTTCAGAATTAAGTCACTCTGATCTTGATTTTCCAATATCATCTAAAGAAATTTTAGATGCTTTAAAAATATGCGTAACAAAAAAGCGGCTGGAGAAGATGGGATTATTAATGAAATAATCAAAAAACCCTTTACCCGATTTCAGGTGAAATAATTAGAAATGTATTTCAAAGTATTTTTTCTCAGGAGCAATCCAAAAGCATGGAAGGGGAATAAATGTCTCCCTTCATAAATCAGGAGATCCCTTCAATCCTTCCAAAATTTTCGAGGTATAACAATTAATAACTCTCTCAGTAATTTGTTTTGCCATTTTATTAAATCACCGAATAACAAACGTTTTGGGAAAAAAATCATCTACTGGCAGGAGAACAAGCAGGTTTTCGCAAAGAACACAGAACACAGATCATCTATACGTGTTAAAGAAAAAATTTTTGATGATATAATGAAAAGCAGAAAAGATCGCCTTTATGGTTGCTTTATCGACTTTGAAAAAGCGTTCGATAATGTTTGGCATGAGGCACTTTTCTTAAAAATACATGAAATAGGCATACAAGGAAACGTTTGAGATTATTTGGAACATGTATGAAAATTCCAAAATATGCACAAAAACGAATGAAGGTCTATCCCCTAATATAACGTACGTAAAGGGTATTACAAGGAAATGTTCTTAGTCCAACTCTATTTAATATCTTCGTAAATGTATTCCAAAATTTTATTTGGGGAGACAGATAGTCCATATACCGATGAAAAGACCCCCATATCATTCTTAATGTATGCAGATGACCTAGTTATTTTTTCTAAAACAAGAAAGGTCTTCAAAACAAGCTTGACAAATTGAATAAATATTTTTTAACTTGGGGTTTTTAAAATTAAGTACAAAGACAAAGGTATTGATTTTTACACATAAAAAAACCCCAAAAATTTTCCCTCTTATTTAAAATTTTGGGGATGAGATAATTCAGACAATGATCAGTACAAATATCTGGGAATAACTTTGCATTCTGACGGCTACTTTATTTTGGCGAAAACTCAACTTGCCAAGCAAGCAATAAAAACTTCACATTCATTATATCGATTAATCAGAGGAACCAACATTCGTTTTGATACAATATTACAAATGTTCGATACTTTGGTTACTCCTATAGCAACTTATGGGCAGAAGTTTGGTTTGCCATGGTCTGAGAAAAGTACTATGTCCCAAAATGGACTCATTTGTTTATCTGATTTTTTCAAAATAGTATTTCTTCAAAAAATCCACATGAAAACTTACATGTGAAATTCTGAAACGTCTTCTTGGTTTACACTCAAAAGCAATTAATTTAACGACTCTAAGTGAACTAGGAAGATTTCCAATTGGGATTCACATAGCTTGTCGAACCATTGGTTTTTGGCTGCATATTTTAGATAAGTCGGAAGAAACATACTTAAAAAATGCATACAACGACATGGGGAATAAAGACAAGGGGTTCAATATCCATGGCTCTTGTTTATCAAAAACATTTTTTACAGTTTAGGATTAAACCATGTTTGGTTGAACCATCAACACTGAGTAAGCATAGACTAAATTCACTATACAACAACTATTGAAAACCAGGTATTTGAATATTGGGCAAAAGGAAAAGACGAAATACAGCCGTTTGAGTTTTTCAATGCCATCAAATCATCTGAATATCATATTGAATATTACTTGTTGACTGATATGGATAGTACGAAAAACAAGCCCCTATGTAAATTGCGTGTTAGCTCGCATGACTTAAATGTTGAGAAAGGTCGTTTTTGCAGGTATACCACGAAATCAAATATTTTGTTAGCATGTAATGAAATAGAAGACGAATTTCATTTTTTTGATAATTGTAGAATACTTTATGACTTAAGAACAAAACTAAATACACAAGTAGAACAATGCAAGATCTAACAGATGACCCAGGAAAAGAATATTGTGTGCCAACGACTTCAAAACAAGTACTCTACTAAACTCCAGGGAACACCAAGAAATATTAGCCAGCTTTGTTTTTGAGGCATTCAAAACCAGGAAAAATTGATAATAGAAGCACTTTTGTTGTTGTTCTTGTTGTTGTTGTTTATGATGTTTTGTGCCAAATATCTTTCAAAGGTGACGGCAATAAAGAATTGTTCTTGTTCTTGTTGTTGTTCTTGTTTTAAACACACACACACCATACAACACACAAACACACACACACACACACACACACACACAACACACACACACACACACACAACACACAAAACACACACACATACAAAGCACGCACTGTTACGGATGGTGTGGTGCTGTGTCCATTTACTATCTGACTCTCACTTTCAGAAAGTTTGGATGCGTGTAACGATTTTTTCCAACATCCACCCACACCACACGAACATGGACAGCCAGCAACACACAGGTTTTAAATTTCTTTCATTTGTATGCTGCCTGAAACCATCAAAACATAAACATACCCTTACCCTAATATAAATTGACAGGTACAAAAAATAAAATAAAGTCACCCCCAGTAAGGGTGTGCGATAACACAGGGAGTTTCAACCATCGCTTTCAAAACTGGACACATTGATACTTCCCACTGGCACCGTCAGTAGTGTCCCAGCAGACCCTGCTGGCTGCAACAAGCCCAAGTCACAGTCTCACACGGCAAACAGAGCCGCTCACGAATACAGTGCAAAGTCCCATAGGTTCACCCACACGAAGATCACGTCGGACTACTGACCTGGCGGTTTAGCCTCCCACGTCGTCTTACGGAGAATCCTCAAGTCACAATCTTCCGCGGCAAGCAGAACCGCCCACGAATGCAGTTCGAATTTTTCCCCTGGGTACACACACACACACACACACACACACACACACACACACACAAAACACCACCAAAACACACGAGATCGCGTCAGCTACCGACCTGGCGGTCAGCCTCTCCACGTCGTCTTGACGGAGAATCCTCAGGCTCTTTACTACACAATTCTACTACTGACCTGGCGGTCAGACTCTCCACGTCGTCATGACGGAGAATCCTGAGGCCCTTCACTACACAATTCTACTACCGACCTGGCGGTCCTCTCCACGTCGTCTTGACGGAGACAGCGGCTGGGGCACAGGCTGTACCTCCACGCCTGGCGGTAGTCAGTTCCAGGCCGGACTCAGGGGCCCCACCGTTTTTGTTTTCCCTCGCTCTCCCTCGTTACTTTTTTTCATTTTAGGTCATGTTCTTAAGTAATTTTACGTTGACGTCACAAATTACGTTGATCTCTCTCTCTCTCTCCTCTCTCTCTCTCTCTCTCTCTCTCTCTCTCTCTCTCTCTCCTCTCTCTCTTCTATCTCTCTCTCTCTCCTCTCTCACACACACACACACACCGCACACACACACACACACACATTCACACACGCACACACACGCGTGCACTAGCGCTTGGGTGCGCACGCGCGCGCACGCGCACGCACACACACACACACACACACACACACACACACACACACACACACACACACACACACACACACACATGCACACTCAACAAAGACATGCTGTAAGAGGTGTGCCGATTTACATTATAACCCACACGAGCTTTGGTGTCTTTTTCTAAAAGATTATAGCATTCCTTTACAGACAAAGGAATATGAACGTTTTCACAACGAGTTCTTTGTCCTGCATCTCCTCTAGCTACTCTGTCTGCCCATTCATTTCCATAAATACCACAATGCGATGGAACCCAAGTAAATGTTACACTGGAACCCTTATGAATTAGAAAATGTATGAGATGATTGATTTCAATTACTAAGTCACATCCGTCTCTAGACTTCATGGATTTCAGTGTAAGTAAGACAGACTTAATGTCAACACAAAAAGTATTGGAAATATAACCATAGGAAGATTAACAATGTATCCCAGAGCCATGAGAATGGCTACCAGTTCTGCGGTGAAAATAGAATGACCTGCACCAATTTGAAACTATTTTTCTTCTTTAGTCCAGGTATTACAAACCCAGCACCCGCCACATTAGTGTCAATAAGAGAACCATCGGTATATACCTTCAAATGGTTAGAATAATTTGAATGAACATGAGATCTAAAAGAAACAGCAAGTAGATGAGGGTTATCACTCTTTTTTAAATCGTCATTGGAAAAGTCAAAATCTGCTCTGTTCAGTTCCAATGGAGGAATTGGAGACGTAATCGAACGCTTACCTATATCTTTAGTTTTCAGATCTAATCTACTGTGAATATCTGAAGTATAAGTGGCTATTGTTGTCAAAGATTTTATGGCCCTTGCTCTTTTTAAAAATTGAAGATCTGATCTAAGTACATTTTCATTCACGTTGACATTTTCAACAGCACTGCTTTTTATTATTGCTTAGCTGAAGACAGTTCTCGATACTCGTTCAAAGGTAGAACACCAACCTCCCCATACGTAGCAATAGTCGGAGTGTGGACAGGAACTCCCAAAGCTAATTTATATTTTGTGTTTTAAGACTTAGATATAATTAATTAAAATGTAAATATATTGATACTGCAAAATGCATATGTGGGGAAAAAAACCTTTTGACATTTCATGTACTATTCAATTGTCCCATTATGCGGCAGTACCTATCCAATTTTCAGTTACCAAATAATCCAACAATTGATGATTTTAAGACTATAATTTCAAATCATTCATTTTTGGCTAATGTATCAAAATATTTACTTCGCAGTCCTATTGGTACATTAGTATGAGATTTCAGTATTTTTGAAGCAGACATTGTTTATGTTGTTCATGTTCACTGATTTAATCTTTATTTTTAATTATGTTTTCATTTGTATAATAATATCAATGTCATCGTGATGTGTATCATTTACAAATATCACAATCGTCTAAAAACACACCATGTGAAAAGACGTAAAACTAACCAAACAAACAAACACATGCACATGCCCACTCACGTGCATGGAATGTGGAATCGCACCTTCACCCCCACCCCCACCCCTCCTGTCAAAAGTAAAATTTCTGAACCATTTTATACTGGGCTTAAGCACTCTAATTTCTTCCCCACTACATACATTTCTTTCTTCATTTTTCTCCCCCAGGCAACCCTGGACCTTCTGAAAATTGATATTGAACAGTCAGAGTGGGCTGCCCTAGAAGATATTCTTTTACAAGGAGAGCTGAACAAGGTTCGACAACTGTTGATCGAGTTTCACTACGACTTCAAACCGAGATGGTGCGGAGAACACTCCCCATGCTGCAGAAACTGGAAGCTCTCGGACTGCGGCGATTTCACACCCATATGAACCCACTTGGGCCATTGTCCAAGACCCTTCTTCCCGTGGGAAGAAAAAATTGTTATGAAGTTTATTTTGTTAACCAGCACCTTGCTAGAAAATTGTTCCCAGTCAATGGGGAAGAATAACGAGTGTGGTCGCGAATTTCGAGGGTGTGCCAAAGTGAAGGGCTCAAGTAGGTAGCACCTCATTGATAACATTTCTGGTTCAAAATCACGCACACACTTCGCAATACCGCAAACACACGCTAACACACACACACACACACACACACACACACACACACACACACACACACACACACACACACACACACACACACATACACACACGCACGCACGCACGCACGCACGCCTTAAACTTCACGTTTCTAAAAGAAGAACTTCTACAAAGGAATGAAAACAACAACAACAACAACAAAACAAACAACAACAACTGAGAGAGCAAGCACAAAAGGCAATGCTTTCTTTGATCCATTCTGCCAGACGTCAAAATTAATCTGCCTGAATAGTGTCAGAATTCCATCAAACAAGAGCCCTTCTTGTTCTACTCTTTTTGTAAAAGTTATGGTTACGACAATTTGAATATTATTGTAAAATTTCAGACATATAGCTGGAAGCATTTGTTTAAATTACAAAGAAGCGTAATGATTGCTATATTGTATAGGGAAACTGGTTTATTTTTCGTTTCTGTATTTGTTTACAGCATGATGGTTTGCTTTTGGTGTACTCTCAAGTGATTCCAAATGTTCTTTTGGATTACATTCTGTACTTTATGACTTACATGCTTATAATGTCTATCATTCACCATAGATTGACCACAGCTGTAATATTTTAGTTAATGTAGGTTTTAAATGCGTCTTGGAGTCACAACTCTTCTCTCCAAAGATGCAGTTTGTAAAAATGCTACTTTTACCTCTTCAAGATGACTATAGACGTGTGTAGGAAACTGAGTTAGAGTGATGTACTAATCTAAAAGAAAATTTCATTCTAAAACGTCCCCAATACTCGGAACTAAGGATGCAATATAAACACGAGATATATGTCTAACTTAAATCAACGTTTGATATTTGCAGTTTCTTGTCAACTGGAAAAAGTCGGGCTAAAATTTGGAGAAAAAAATGATTCATTTCAGTAAAATGGCACAGCAGCTTCTGGCCTGCTGTTGGCTAGATTACAGCTTTGAATGCCATGGTATAGTTTTTATTCATTTATTCAAGTTTTTGTTGTTGACAGATTTGAATTTTCACGCCCATAACAGATCCATGTAAACATATGAGACTTTGCATTTTCTTCTTAATCAATCTTACCGTTAGTGAAATCTTACTAAACTCTTGTCCTTGGCCTAATTAGGCTTAAAGGATTAATTAAACGTGAAGCATTAAACTTGTGATAGTTGCAGTTGCTGAACTCGGATAGAAGTCAACACTGGTATAGTTATTCATAGTGTTTTTGCAGACTGCTACGTCTTTTTGTTGCTTAATCAGGTATTGGAACAGTTTCTTGTGTAGCGTGTCAAAGTGACATGTTGATGCAAATGCATTTTGCTTTTGATTATAAGTGTTCCTTTTGCAAATATGTGCATTTATTTTTTTTTCTTTGTATTTGTTTTAGGC
>CM031622.1:55767846-55800346 GCA_018398815.1 Conus ventricosus | reverse complement strand
TGCTGATCTTGATACTTTCTTTCAACATGAAAATCATGTGTACCCAACTTCACTGGCGGACAGAGACAAAATTCGAGCAGGCGCGAAGAGTGATCTGTTGCCTTGTTTGCTGAGAGCTGAGCATGCAGAAGTCCAACCGATTCTTGGGGATCTGGAATCTGTTTATTAATTGGATGAAATTGACAGTATAGACACTGAGGACACAGACCATGCTGAAACCCTTGCCGAAGTGCCTGCAGCTCTGTTAGGTACCTCACAACTGACACCAAACGTGGAAACTGTTAAAGCAAAAACTGATACAGTTGCAGTGGTTGAATCCCCTGTCATGTCTGACGTCAAGGTGCTGGATGGTACTGCTGTACTTCATTTTCTTATCCCCTCGTGGTAGCTCAACATTTGATGATTTAGCAAAAGATGTCTTCCTCCCATACGTATCTCAGCAGCTGGAGAATACGAAGAGACTAGACATAGTGTGGGATACGTATGCTGAAAGTAGCCTGTTTGAAAAGCAAACCAAGATCCCGCACAAATGGCAAGACTTCCTGAGAACAAAACAGAACTCATGAATTTCCTATCAGTTGTCATTGAAGAAACTCACTTCCATCCAGAGAAAGTAGTAGTTGTAAGCAGAGGGGAAAAGGTCATCGTTCATGGTCCTAGTGACGGTATCTCAGATTGCCATCAAGAAGAAGCTGACACTCGGATCGTGTTTCATTTAACTGATGCAGTGAAGAAAGGTGCAACTGATTGCCTCGTTCGGACTGTTGACACAGATGTTATCGCAATCCTTCTAGGGAAATTCCACAGTCTACAAGTGATCTGTCCAGAATTAAGCATATGGGTTGACTTTGGCACTGGAAAAAAACTTTACACACATACACATGAATGACATTTTCTCAAGAATCGGTCAGAAGCTTTGCCAGCCTTCCACGCCTTTACAGGATGTGACTGTGCGTCAGCTTTCTTTGGCCGAGGAAAACGCACAGAATGGGAGGCTTGGCGCTGCTATCCAGATGTTACCAAAGCTTTCCAGAAACCAATGAAGAAACCCTTCTGCCATCTCCAGGAAGACTGTGAGGAATTCAAACTGCTTGAACGTTTCGCTGTTGTCATGTATGACAAACCCAGCAATTTGGACACAGTGAACGACTGTCGAAGGGCTCTAGTCTGCCAGAAGAAAAAAGCAATAGAAAATGTTCAACCCAGTCAAGCAGCTTTGTTGCAACATGCAAAACGTGCGTTGTACCAGGCAAGTATCTGGGCAATCTGCGATGAGACCCGGATGACTTGCCTTCACCTGAGGACTGGGGCTGGACCAAAACCCAGTCGTCAAAGACATATCAACCATACTGGACTTCTCTAGAACCAGCTGCAAAAGCATGCAGAGAACTGATTTATTGTGGATGTAAAAGTGAATCTGGTTGCTCACAGACTAGCAGATGTTCATGTGGGGAACTGGGTTGCACCGAACTCTGTTCATGTAAATGCAAAAAATAATGACTTTTTTGCCACATTATTGACAGTATAGACTCCGCTATTTTGACCTAAGTAAAACAAACATTTGAGATATTTAACTTGAACTTTCAAAAGTGCTTGCAGAGGCTTCGTTAACATTAAGATGTAGTCAATGTGTGCACTTTAGACCTGAACAGTCAAAGTATTATGCACTTAGAGAGGCTTCAAAGCGTGCGCACGAGGTGACGCATATGTAGCAATGTTTGCATCACCCTTTCAAGCGGCACATCAAAAGAATGACTTGGGTCCGGATCCAGATTGAAAGGCAAGGGCCTAAACTATCAGCAAAAAAAGTCGGTAACTTTTGTCCAGTAAATAAATGTTCTTGACACTGTGGGCCCTGCTATGCAGATAGCTAGCTAGACAGATACACAGATAGATACATTGGTGGACACATAATTACATGCAGCCATAAAACCATCATTAATACTGATGTAAGTGTCTACGGTCAGGAGCCAGAAACTCATCAACTCACTATCCTGCGATCCATCATTGGCATTGAGGAATCTAAACTAGAAATCCTCTGGAGGGCAGAAAGGAGGACCGCAGCAGAGAGAAAAAAGAGTGTACATACGGACAAGAACATCTCAACAAAAAACAACAACAAACCTAGACAGGCTCCTGTGTACACTGGTATCTTCAATCTTCCTGTATCCGTGTGAGGCTTGGAACCTTCACAGCAGATCAGCAGATCAAGAATCCCAGCCAGGAAATGTGTCTCCGCAAGGCACTCAACACCACACACACTGACCCTATCACCAATCAACAAAGAGTGTCAGACCATGACGCAGCACGTGGAACCATCCGAAGATCTACTGACAGTCAAGAGAAGAGATCACTATGTCGGTGTGGCCATGGAACAAGTTCCAATGGCTTTGCTAAAGCACCCTCTCCGAGGAACTGTTGAGGAAGGGACACAGAGGGGAAGACAGAAAAAACCCGATGTACTGACAACACTGCAGAGCGGAGAGGTGAAAGCTATAGCAGACACACTAGCCTTGGTACAGAACTGAAAGGACTGGGGGAAGCTGGTGAACTGTTTTCTTTTCACAGTGATGCTCCAAGGATTCCCAACCGAGTAAAGAAGAAGAAAAAAAAATCTGCATCTATATCTGTCTGTCCATCTCTCTCTCTCTCTCTCTCTCTCTCTCTCTCTCTCTCTCTCTCTCTCTCTCTCTCTCTCTCTCTCTCTCTTCTCTCTCTCTCTCTGCACATCCGTCCGTTCGTCCGTCCGCCCGTCAGTCTGTCTGTCTGTCTGTCTCTCTGTCTATCTGTCCATCTGTCTGTCTGTCAGTCTGTCTGTCCACCTGTCTGCCTGTCTGTCTGTCAGTCAGTCTGTCTATCTATCTATCTATCTATCTATCTATCTATCTATCTGTCTCTCTATCTATCTACTACCTACCTTCCTCTCTCTCTCCTCTCCTCTCTCTCTCTCTCTCTCTCTCTCTCTCTCTCCTCTCTCTCTCTCTCTCTCTCTATTCGTTTTAATTTTTTAAAAGTCTTAATCATTTGATGTGAATTTTTAGTCTTTGTTTTTATTCATCGATCTTTTTGTCAACTTTCATTCCTGTCCAAATGTTAGAAACACATTGCTTCCTACCTTATTTGGCAGAAAGAACGGAAAAAAGAAGCAGAACAAAGCTAACTAACTAAACATTTATGAAAGCTTGCCAGTATAACTTTAGAAAACTATTGAAAATTCAAAGCATATCAAGCGTTAATGATGATTTAACTGTGATTATTAGTGAGCCGAATCGGACACAGTACAAAATATACATAAATCTTACAAATATATGGTGGTATTCGTGTCCATATATGTTTATACCACGATGGGACTATATCAATGTAAACAACACAGCAAATTTAGATCACGAATGGAACGTGAAACGGCAACAACAACAACAACAACAACAACAGCAGTAGCAACAGCGACAACGACAACACTAGGACTTCTACGATTGCTACTAACCTGGAACCATTACCTCCTACTCCACTCATACCCCAGTATAGGTTTGGTTTGGTTTGGTTTGGTTTGGTTTGGTTGTTTGGTTTGGTTTGGTTTGATTTGGTTTGGTTTGGTTCGATTCGGTTCGGTTTGGTTGAGTTTTGTTTAGTTTGGTTTAGTTTGGTTCGGTTCGATTTGATTTGGTTTGGTTCGATGTGGTTTTGTTTGGTTTGCTTTGGTTACGTACATTTTTTTTTCTTTTTTTTTTCTTCTTTCTCCAGACAACCCTGGACCTTCTGAAAATTGACATTGAACAGTCAGAGTGGGCTGCCCTGGCAGAGATTCTCCCACAAGGAGATCTGAGCAAAGTTCGACAACTGTTGATTGAGTTTCACTACGACTACAGACCCGAGATAGTGCGGAGAACACTCCCTAAATTTGACTCTGTAAGTTGCTGGAACGGTGCTCGGTACTTATCCTTGGAATTTATTAGTTTGTTGTATTTTAGTCCCTTGCGGATTCATTCCAAGAACTGGCCCTCAGCACTTGTGTCTTAAGAGGATATCTTTTAATATTTTCTACTTTTCACAAGAAAATGTAGCTTGTTTTGCTCTTTCATGATTTTCTTTTGCTTCTTAGATGGCACCTTTGGTTGGTTTTTTGAAAACTCAACAAACATACTACGGTATTGCACACCAGCCTTTTCTGGGATTGCATTCTTCTTAAAACTGAAAAGGCAGAGAAGTCAAATTACCACTTTCCGGGGTCACTGAGGAGAAACAACCAGGTTTCGAAATATCGGTATATGACCAGGAGTTATATGTTAGTGAGTTTCCCTCCCTATTGGAGGATGTCTCCCCCTTGGAGAATATAAGCTTGCTGAAGGCTCATTTTGAGAAGCATTTATTTTATTTTTCCCCATTCACCCACTTAAGCACATACTGCTAGTTAGGCAGAATCATCTACCACTGCAGATATGAATGCGTATCTCCCCCTATTTCTTCAATCTAAGACATAAGAGCAAGCTTTGTTTATAATTGAATATTTCTTGCAGTCATTGCAACACCAAGCTGCTCTGTAAGTTGCTGGAACGGTGCTCGGTACCTATCCTTGGAATTTGTTAGTTTGTTGTATATATATATATTTATATATATATATATATATATATATATATATATATATATATATATATATATATATATATATATATATATATATGTATGTATCAGTGGCGCAAACAATATCAGGCAAGCACCCAAGATCTAACCTGCGTACTGCGGTGATGCCCAGGTCAGACCTCTGTCAATGTATATCCTTGAGACCCTCGTCTTAATTCCTGTCGTCTTAGCGTTTAATATATCTATCCATCTGCTGTAAATCCTCTGCATTGCGGTCTTGTAGATTAGCGGGTCTGGTGTGGGGTGTACTGGCTAGTCGCACGCAGTGACACCTGGTTGATTATACTGGAACATCAATCATCACAAGCAGAGGATTATGAGGACTGGTTTGTTATTTTAGCTGTTTGGTCTGTCCTTGCTTAACGAATATTATTGCTCAAGTAGTCAAGAGAAAAAAGTGCAATGACGTCGCATGTCAGCTCATGTCAATTTTCGTCAGTTAATAACTTATGTTTGGGGAAATGGTGCTTTATGATATATTTGCAGTTGTGAGTTGGGAACATCTGGATATAAACCATCTTTGATGAAACCATATTGTGATGAGTTTGTTGAGAGAGAGAGAGAGAGAGAGAGAGAGAGAGAGAGAGAGAGAGAGAGAGAGAGAGAGAGAGAGAGAGAGAGAGAGAGAGAGAGAGAATTTATTCAATAAGGCCAAAGCCCCACGTGAACGAGGGGCGATAACAATAGTTACACGCATTATCACGCAATCTAAAGCAGAATTCATAGTCCATTACAACCATGTTTTCCACCACAAATCACGAAAGAAGAGTTTGTCACAACTGAAAGGCTTTATGCTGATACAATGCTGATTTACGTACTCTTCTTTCATCTTTCGATGCCATAAGTAGACAAAATCGAAATAAACATGGATTCATATAGAATTTCGCTGGAATATATTTCACACGAAGATCAGTCAGAACAGAACATGTCAGAACAAAGTGAAGTTCATCCTCATTAGACTCCTTACACAATGAGAGAGAGAGAGAGAGAGAGAGAGAGAGAGAGAGAGAGAGAGAGAGAGAGAGAGAGAGAGAGAGAGAGAGAGAGAGAGAGAGAGAGAGAGAACGAACGAACGAAAATTTTAAATCAATATAGGTCATGGCTCCTGATGGGGATACAATATAACAATAACAATAATGATATTTCATACAGCAAGGCAGCATATTGTAGTTTGACAAAAAGAAACGGACAGATAAGCATACAAAATGTACACAATAGATACTACAGTTGGATTCATTTAACTGACCATAGTTGTGCGCCTTTTAAAAGCCTTATGTAAGTAAATGCATGTGCTCTTAAGTACTTCTTCATTTTGATTTGCCATGAGCAAAGCAGCTCGGAATAAACATAGGTTTTCAGAGAATTTCCGAGGAATTTATTCATACCTTAACTCTTGCAGGACAGGACAACAAAGCAGAAAATGCAATTCGTCTTCATTTGCGTTTTTGCATAAAGGACATAGCATATCAATGTATTTAGTATTTGTATATCGGTACTGATACACTTTGATGTATGTAATTCCTAATCTAAATTTATCAGGTAACTTATGATATGCCTGTCAATATTTTGTAAGAGATATTTTTCACAACTTGCAGATGTCGTAAAAGTTCTATAATCATCTATAAAACGAATATCGCTCACTGTTCTGGATGTTTTCATGCCAGCTTTGCCATCGATTGTCAGTTAGTCTTTGACGGAGTTGTTTCAAAAAAGTATTTACATGTCCAACCCCTTGATACATCGAGACACACCCAAATCCATTATAAAACAGAAAACCCAAACACCTGAAACCCATGACTTTTTACCACGCGATTCCTATCCCAGCAGCATATCATATGCTTTAAGTGGTAATCTATTGTCATCCATTCGTACAACCCTCAGCCAGTATCTAATGCACCGTACAGATGAATTGATATAGATAGGATAGCGGTTTGTTTCCCCATAAACACATTCATTCGGTGTTTCCATGTGAACCCTGAGAAATTTCTTAAGAGCAAATGAATGATCTTTTTCCATATGAATAGCAGATTTATCTAAGCCCCAAATCTCAGCACCATTTTGAGCAACTGGTTGAACTCGGGCATCGAAGAGTTTTACGAACGCTGTCAAGGAATTATTATTTAACATGTTTAATTCTTTACAGATACACAATAAGGCATTTTCGCTCTGTTTGCTAGGTCATGACAAGCAGCTGTAAAGCTTAGGCGTGTAGAGAAATAGATGCTATCTGTCCATTAAAAAAATCTTTCGCTCACTTCCAAGTAACCTCCTTTTCTAAAAACCACAATATTTCTCTTTTTCATATTTACCTTTAGCTGAAGTTAAGAGGCCGCTTTGTACAAATTGTTTGACTGCGTCTGGAGACCAGTTGGAGTCTCAGATAATAGAATAATATCATCAGCTGGTGACAAGATGAGTAGTTCAATAAAATCAGGAGAAAGTGTTGCACCATGTTTTACTTTTGCTATAATTTCTACAGCTAGTTTATTTATAAACAATGAAAAAATGAGAAAATAATAGGGCTACAAGCATCACCTTGATTTACACCCTGTGTACGCAAAATATAGTCAGTAAGTTCTACAGCAGATCTGACTCTTGCTTCAACGTTATAGTACATACTTTTAACACACTGGTATAATCTACCACTAATACTGTTCTTTTTCAGTATTGGCCAGACTAATTGTCTAGAAACGGAGTCAAACGTTTTCTCGAAATCAAGAAAAGCCACATATAGCTTACGATCACACGAAAACTGCTTTTGAAAGAGAGACAAAAGAGTTAACATATGATCTACAGTAGAATGAATCTTTTTAAAACCAGCTTGATACTTACCAGTAATGTTACTTTGATCAATCCATTTTTGGTCTACACTATTATTTTATTCACATTTACCTGCTCCACAAATACCAGGTGTGGATATAGGTATCTGGGTAAAAAGGAAAGTAGTATGCAGGTGGTACAGGAGATGGCTATATTAGTGAGTAAATCAGTCTGGGTTACCTTGACTTTTCAGGTGAATTAATCAAAAACTTAAAACAAGTTATAGGCATTTGTTTCATTACAAAATATTACAGAGTGTTAAATCAAAGTAAAGCACTGGCAACTCAAATCAACCCTAATGACTGATCAGTTCAGGATGAGATTGCAACCACATGAGAAATTTATCTTCGTTCAACTTTTTCCGCTTTTTCGCCAGTGTGTTAAATGTGTACATGAAAGGATTTACTGCAGAGTTTAAGGGCAGAATAAAAACAACCAAGGCAACGTTGAGTTCGCCAGGAATTGGAATACCAGCCAGTGCCAAGATTCCACACATTCCAATAGGAAACCAGCACATGAAATCTGTTACTGCAATAGCAATCAACCGGCGAGCTATTGTGACATCTTTCGACATTTTTGTTGTGCTGGTTTTTAATGAATTCACTTGCACAGACCAGTAGATGAGGGCCTGGCCAACAGAAATGAATAAAAACAGAATGAAGTTAAAGACAATCATTACAGTGACTGAATACGCTTTCCCTTTAAACTCTTGTCTCGTGACTGGCAGTGGGATACAGATACCAGTCTGACTATAAAATTCCCAGTGCGAAGTCATTGGAAGCAATGGTAGTAGAGCAAAAGTCCAGCCCAAAACCCAAGTTATCACACAAGCCACAGATGCTTGTGTTCTCTCAAATCGTAATGAACTGAAGGGAAAATGAAGAACAATGAAACGGTCAAGTGTAATGAGCCAAATGACCAGTGCTGACACCTCACTGGACAACAGAGACAGAAAGCCAGCCACCTTACATGTCACACTGCTTCTCCATTTCTCGTCATAATGAAGATATGCACCACGGAAACTTTCATCTGCCACTCCAATGATAACAACGTAGACCCCCATCAAAAAGTCAGCCATGGTAAGGTTGATAACAAAGACACTAAAGCCACTTGAAGAAGCCGTGGTCCTTGCAGAGAAACGTGCACAGAAACAGAAGAGATTTCCAGTCAATGACAGACACGTTATCAGCCACAGAAACCCGCGATACGTCCACGAGTGCAATAAATCTTCACATGAGGCAATTTCATTTTTGGGGCATAACATGAGGACTCATCAAAGTGAATGGGAAGTATTTCACTGCAGCAAAGTTTGTAGTTTGTTGTGAATATAATTTGTAGATGAGTTAGACCTTTAAAAATATCAAGTGGAAATACTTCCACCGGGCTGTTATCCATATTTAACTCAGACAGATGTTGAATGGAACGAAACCCTCTTGAGCTGATAGTATGGATAGAAGTAAAGTTGATAATTAATTTTCGTAATTTAGCAAATGCTATGAAGACTTGAGTTTCTAATTCTGTCAGAGACGTGAACGACAAATCCATGGTTGTTAGGGTGTGTTGTTGGAGACCAGATGAAAAATCAGCAGAGAGTGAGATGAGGGGGTTGTTGGACAGGGATAACCCTTGAAGATTTTGTAAACCAAGAAAACATGTTACATTAATGTGCTGGAATCTGTTACTGCTGAGGTCAAGAAACCTTAAATTCAGGAAGTTCAGTTTAGGTACAAGGATCAAATAACATTTAGCAAAGATCAAATGAATAAGGTTCTTATGATTATTAACATCAGTTAATATCATTCCAGAACCTGTTGCATCCAAGTACCGGATCTGAGGGAAATGTGTTATAGAAAAAGGCTGAAAACACAGGAATGTGTGACCTTGACAGAAGCAGTCTGTTGGACAGATCGTATCACACAACAATCCATCATCACGCAGTGGACAGTGAGGCCAGCCATCACACAGGTGGTCACTGTGTAGGCAGATCGTGGACACCCTGCACCTGAAAAACCCTGGACAGGTTAGATCCTCACATCCTTCTTCGTCCTGATGGTCAATGCAGTCATAGACTTGATTACACCTTGTGTAGACAGGTAGACAGTTATTGAACTCACCATGACAGCGATAGTGGCTATCTGGACAGGTCTCATTGAGGTTCATAGTTTTGGACAGGAACTTATTCACACCATCAAAACTGATTAAAGTAGGGGAAGGAATGCATGCATATGTAACCGCCATTTTCCTAGTCATTTCACAGTTTATTTCATCTGATTCATCCTGACAATGTGAAGTAACATCACACACTTTACTATAGGACAGACATTGACCATCGTCGCAGGTAAACGCTCTGTCACAAACAGAGTATACACAGTATGATTCATCACTCTTATCATGACAATCATCTACAAAGTCACAAACCAAAGTGAATGATAGTGTGGTTAATTCGTAAATGCACGTGAACGTAGGGTATGAATTGCCATCGTAATTCAGTGGCTGGCTTGCTTTCTTTATGTATGGAAATTGCTTAGAAAAAACACATGAGGTGCTTTCTTCTCCGCAAACGTTATATTTGTTAGACCCACACAAGAAAAAAGTATGAGTTACATGTTCACCATAGCATGTTTTCAGAGAGTTTTGTCCCGTGGACCAAAGGCAAGTGCTGTTTAGCTGTATAGGTTTCATATACGAGGAGTAGTTTGCTCTTTTGTTCGGCCTGATGTCACAAGCTAGGCCATAATAATCTTTGTTTAAGATTTTGTCCGCACAGTCAACAGTTCTTAGTGTCGACCCTTTGCCGGACCTGAAACATTTTTTTGTTATTCTTTTTCTTAAGCGGGTGTCAATGACAAAATGATTATAATAGGCTGAACGTTTGTTCATTAGTTCATATCTGTACATAGAAGGCAACGACAAATCATTAGACCAAAAGCCAGCGCAGAGCCGTTGCAGCCTAAGATCATGCATTTTTGTTAAATTTCTAAGCGCACCAAACCAGTCACACACACCGAATGGAAAACCTAACTCGCCTCCATGCGAACTGCATTCTATATTACCGATTGTCAAGATATCCGTTTCTTCAGGTGTATGGAGACTGTTCATACCCCTAACAAATTTATAGCACCTAGTATAGAATGACACTAAACCCTCACAGTCTGCACTGCTGAATGGACAGTGTTCTGTTTCATCCCGTCCATCTTCACACTCTGTCTGATGGTTGCAGGCCACGTGGTGATGGAAGCTGGCATAGTGGTCTACAGAACAGTACCATAAACCACTGGCTAGTCTTTGTGGTGAGTCCTTTTCAGCAAAGTAGGAGAAAAAAAGTTTAAAGCAGTTTGCTTTTGCTTTTATGCAAGAACTTCTGAAAGTACCAATAAGGAATCTTGTGGCATGGAGCACGTGAGCAAAATCAGAAACGACATCATTACGTCTGTCCCAGACTTGAATTTCTAGTTCTTTAAAATGGTCAACAGAATCATCATAATCCAAGAGATGATACAACAGTTTGATATCTATCAAATGTGCCGCCAATTCTTTGTAACTGACCATGACTGTTTGTCCTTGTGGGACAGCCACTTCCCTTTCCATGTACATCTGATCAGACAGACTTATATTTGCTCCTGCTGTGATGTAGCCCGATGATGATGACGTCATTACCACAACCAGGTTCCCTGACTCTTTGTGTCCTATAACAGATAATAAAGACAGACTTGAAATGAAGTATTCACCAATGCACTAGTGCACCAGCTAGCACACAGGATTACAATCAAGCACTCATCCTAACAGGCCACCAGTGAGACTAATAGGCAAGTAATCAAGCAGCCAAAGCCATCGACAATGAATGAACCATTCAGACATTTCAAAATAAATCATTTCAAAGTCAATCCTCAAAATGACAATTTCAGATTACAAAGTGATTTATCTACAGCTACTCCCTCTCTTTCCCTCTTACAGCCTTTCTAATTCGCTATGGTATGTGGCCTTTCTGGAACAAATCAGATTCTGAGAGAGAGAGAGAGAGAGAGGAGAGAGAGAGAGAGAGAGAGAGAGAGAGAGAGAGAGAGAGAGAGAGAGAGAGAGAGAGAGGGAGTGAGAGGGAGTGAGAGAGGGAGGGAGGGAGGGAGGGAGTAAGGGAAGAAGGGGAAGAATAGAAAGAAGATTACAAACAGATCAGATATACTAAAAAAGTTCACAAGAGACTCAAAAATGAAAGAGTAAGTGGGAATGGTAAGAATAAACCAGTCATATACACAACATTCATATCTTTGCATAACTTTGCATACATCAACAAGAGTAATTAATTGCTTACGGCTGTTTTAAACAAAATATTGCACACTAAGGAGTGGCTTACATCAAAGACATAATCACTTATCTTCACCCTTCCCCAAAATGGAAATCTCCAATACCAGCAGGACTACTGTCCAATTTGTTTGATCAATTATGCCAGCTAAGCAATGATGAAAGTCATTGATTAGAGTATCAAACAGATACCATATCGCTGAAGAACAGGGTGGATTCTGCAAAGGCAGAAGTACCATCCAACAGATCATGACTCAAACATTCTTTGCAAAAAAAAAACATATCTAGCAGCAGAGTTATATATACGTTTTCAAAGACTTCCGAGAATGCGTTGTACAGAGCCTGGTAGAAGCGCTGTAAGCCACAAGAAAGATTTTTGACGATGGGGCAGAACCTTATCAGTGTCATCAAGCCACTGACCCCCAAAACAGTAGTGCAGTGCTCATGTCAGTGCTTTTCAGAGGGAGTCCGTATTTCAGTTCAACTTCGTCTGGGTCATTTTTTTATATATACCACACTCTTCAACATATTCAAAGAACGCATCATGACTAATGACTTAAAGATCGTGTCAGCGATGTGTCAACAATGGAGGAAGAACCACCAAACACGTTCAATTTGCAGACAATGGTCTGGCAGTCAGAGAATAAGACCGAGCTTGCCGGAAGACTAAATGAAACATTAAAAAGGGCATGACATGGAAATCAGTGCAAAGGAGACCAAGTTGATTGGTAACCGTGTCACATCCATTAGTATTGAAATAACTGTGTATTGGCAAAAGCTTGACACTGTTCAACAGTTCAGTTAGCTGTAACTCACAATAAGTACTAAGGAATCCAAACCAGAATCCTTTCATGGGCAGCGACATCAACGATGTTCAGACTCAAACTTGTATGAAAGGAAAATAACAACTATGAAAAACACATGATCAGGGTTCCTGTATGGAGAGATATACACAATCTTCTCGTGTGCGTATGAGACTTAGCTCTAAGACGTTATTGGTTTTGGTGATGTTGTATGATTTCCTGAATGTGTATGCATGCAATATTGAACTAATTTGAATCGCGTTGTGTGCTGTGGTCTCCTGTAGTAGAAACCATTTGTATTTGGCAATAATTCTAGCAAGGAAACAGCATTATGACGTGTGCTATCTACAGGGAGAGTCGGAAGAAACGTTTTAACATTATAAACTGCAATAGAAGCACATCTGTAGTGAGGAGTATTTAACTTTCAGATCACAAACGATCAATAGAGTTTTCCATTTGTATAAATTAAACGTGGTCGCGCGTAAAAATGCTACAAATCCCTCTTGGTGTCCTCAAAGCCATGGGGACAACAGGCTAGAAGAATACAGTGTACTTTCTTCTGTTCAGTGAGAAGGGGGAAAAAAGAACATTAGTTGATGATCATTGTCATTGGTAGACACTATAGGAGGGCCTGAATTGTTATTTGGGATGTGTCGTTTGGTACCAGATGACTGGGATTATCTAAAGGGTTCTAATCATGTCACACTGGTGTATAGTGACTTTCTGCCGGGCTTGCCTTGTCCTGTGAGAATTGTGTAGGCCCAGCAATCGGCCACGTATGTGTTAGCTTTCTCTCTCTCTCTCTCTCCTCCTCTCTCTCTCTCTCTCTCTCTCTCTCTCTCTCTCTCTCTCTCTCTCTCTCTCTCTCTCTCTCTCTCTCTCTCTCTCTCTCTCCTTTAAACTGGTCACATTTATTAGGCTGATCAGCCATTTTTGTGTTTGGTAGTGTTGTGCTTTGAATCATATAAATGTTTTGGTAGTGTTGATGTGATGGAATGCTACATATTCCCATTGGTATGGGCCTTAAGCTGCCAACCATGAGGTTGGTTCCCAAAGGTACAAAATGAAGCGTAGAACTACAGAGGAGGAACTAGTTGGGACAGATTTTAGGAGGGCGACAACATCACACTGCATGCATTCCGCCCCCTAGTCCACATGCATGCCTCTCTGCATGCATCAGTTTCTCCCCTCCACTCCGCTTTCTTTTGGCATCGCCGACAGGCTGAACACGCTTATCTAAACTCACACGGAATCAACCATCCACCACCATGAGGAGATTGCCACATCAGAAGCAGCTGAAGGATTGAGAAGCCCCTTCATTGTGTGACGGTGGAAGGCCGTGGGAGTGACCATCATCGGGACCGAGCGGCCGTGGGACAAGCCAGGCCATCTGCAGCAGGAATGTCCGTTGCATCGAGAAACATCTTAAGACTTATCAGAGGATCTTGCGCCGAATTTGACAAAGCTAAGTGATTGCTCTTTCTTCATTTTCCTTGTCTTGGGTGTTGTTCATCTGTGCATGAAGAAGACCTAAGAGGTCGAAACGCGCCATGTTTATCTTGTGATTCGTTTGCCCGCATTGTTCTTTTTAAGATTTGTTTAGATTTCCGCATGCAATGGCCTCACTTTGCAACTAACTCATTAGATAAATTGACAGTGGAACTGTGCATGTGCTATGACAACAATCAAAAGTAGGGAAGAAAGCCCAAGTGCCAGTTCACGCACGTTTGCAGGTGACTGATGACAGTGACACCTCTAAGTGGTTCTATGACACAGGGCTCGCCTTGTGCTGCACTGAATAGCTTTTTATCCCCTCCCAGTTGTGGCAATCAGGGCTTGTCATTTCTTACCTGTGATATTTTAAGGCTATTGTTCTGCACTGAACTGTTGTTTTGTTTCCAGCTGCAAGCAATGCGTGGGCTTGACATTTCTTACCTGGGATAGTCTGACTCCTCTTCTCTCTCTCTCTCTCTCGTCTCTCTCTCTACATCTCTCTCTCTCTCTCTCTCTCTCTCACTCTCTCTTCACTCTCTCTCTCATAGTGACCAGAGACAGTGTGGACTGAGACACTGACCCTGTTCTCACGAAGGCGTGTAAAGCAGACGATACTATGGCGTGTACACATACATCAGGTGAGGGAGGGTGCGTTACTGTGGGTGTTTTTTTCTCACAGAAATCGTATTTTCTGTTTCTGATATCCCTTTTTTACTGTGGATTCCATACTCAGTGCATTGATACACATATAATAATAATAATAATGAATACTTATATAGCGCCTATTCTCGGCTAGAGGCCAAGCTCTAAGCGCTTTACAATCAACACTAGTTTACACAACGGGCTGCCTACCGGGTAGTGCCGACTGAAGAGCTACCAGCTGGCGCTTCATTCAGTCGTTTCCCGTGTCATCCAGTCAGTATCGTTCAATATCGATCACTCATTTTCCTTACTTCCTTCATTCTTTCAATTTCTCACGCAGGGTGCATGCTATGTGTAACGTGTCATCCATACCAACGGCCAAACTGGCCTACTCTTCCGAAAGTTGGTGATGGGATTTTACGTGTGTGCAAGATGTTTATGCGTGCGTTCACACACGGAACCTCGGTTTATAGTCTCATTCGAAGGACTGTATGGGAAAAGGAGTCAGAACCAATGTTAACTCCGAGGGAAAAATCCCCCTGTACCGAAACGCCCCGGCGGAGTTCGAACCCGCAACCCCAGGATCACCAAGATTACGAGTGCGGCGCTCTACCAACTGAGCTATTGAGATATTTGTTATTAATCAACAGAAATGCTGAAAATAAACGCATGCTACTCTATTTGGGACTTCTGTAATGTTACGGCTCCACTGTCGGCGTAGTGGGTCCACACACGTGTCTGTTACAGCTGTAAGCTGATCTTTAAACAAGAATCCATCAATCGCTGATCCAGCTGTTGAACTTATGTAAACCAACTCACCCATTAACTACTTAACCCAATAGTTGATTGTTTGATTCGATGGTCAAAACAAATACTTTGTCCGATGACTGCGTAAGTTATCCATATATGTGATCCTTTCAAGATGCTTTATTATATAGTTTGTCATGGACAAGTCGTGATTTTAACACATCTATTAACTTCTTTTCATTTGATATTACTCGATGCTGCGTGGCCACAGTCCACAGGTACAGAAGTGGGTTAAGAGCAGAGTTGAGAGGCAAAACGTATACAACCAAAGCGCCAAAGATATTGCCAGCATCAGTGACACCTTGTGAAGACATTAATTTGACTGGTCCCAATGAAAACCAACAGAAGCCGTCTATTAATGTCAATTTCCACAGGAGATGAACCGAAGAAAAATAGTGTCTCTTCGTATAATCGAGTATTATTCTATATTTTGGAATTCGTCCAAGACTTAAAATCTGACCAATCAAGATAGATAAAAACAAAACGAAATTGGCTGCTATGGCAATCGTGAACCATTTGATTTTATGGTTTTGTGTATGATGATCAAGTAAACCCAGACGACACAGGCCTGACTGGTGACTGAGACCCCAGTGTGACAATCCAGGAAGGAACGGTATTAACGACACTAAAACCCCAACAAGACATGCTACTGTGCAAGCTGCAGCCGTTGATCTTTTATTAAACTTCCATGGACTCTCACAGAAATGAAGGATGAGCGTGTGATCGGCAACGATTAATCCAGTAATCAGGACTGAACTTTCAGTGGATAAGATACAAAGAAAACCCGTGATTTTACAAGCCACACTGTTGCTCCACGCCTTTTCATTCTGGATGTACTTTCCATGCAACAGATTGTCTGCCACAACTACAACACCTACATGAAGACCCATACACATGTTAGCAAACTGCAGAAAAGTAATACTTGCTGTAAAACTGCTTCCAAACACATTTCCACGCACAAATGAAATGATGAAAGAAAGAATATTCCCCAAAACGGCACACACACAAACCAAACAAAAGAAAGCCCTGGAAAGTTCAGTCGGTATTAGCGTTGTGCAGGAAGGAAATATCGTGTTAGGCGTCAAACATCTGAGTTGTGTCCCCTGTCTGGGGAGTAAAGTCTCACAACAAAGTCTGTAGTTTGACGACAAAACTCGTTTTAAATGATTCAGGTCTGACAGCATATCTAAAGGAAAATATGTCAATGGATTTCCTTGTAAATCTAATACATTTACTCGTGGGAAATTTTTAAAACCTATGGACCCAATAGTTTCCATTGGTGACATGGATAAATTTACATGTACTGCATGAGGAAAGTAGACAGTAACCATATTCATCATTTCAATTTTTGTTTGGGACATGTCGAATTCTGAAAGTGTATAATGTACATTCTTCATAGTTGTATCTTGTAATTGGCTGGGTGGACTATTAGTTAGTTTGAAGTTCTGTAAATTTGGTAAATAGGAAAACACTTCCATGCTGAGAGTTTTTACTTGATTACCGGTGAGATCAATGACCTTCAAATTATTAAGTTTTGTATGTGATATATTAACAAGTGAACAATACGCCAAACTCAGACGTGTAAGATATTCATTCTTTACAAAATGGCTTAGAGACATGTGTGAACTTGCGGCATCAATGTATCGGAGATTAGGGAAATCTTCTGCAGGAAAAAGTTACGGCACAGGAAGGAGTAACCTTGACACAGACAACCAGACAACCTCGAGGACAGGTTAAATCGCACATCAGTTCATCATCTCGTTGTGGACACTGACCCCAGCCATCACAAAGATGATCCCCGTCCACACAAACTCTGGAAGCTCGACATTGAAAAAAGCCAGAACATATCACCGTTTCACAGTTCTGTTCATCCTCTCCATAGGTGCAGTCAGAGAATCCATTACATCGAGTGTAGAGAGGAAGACAGTTCAACAGTTTAGCTGTGCACTGGAAATGAGTGTCAGGACAAGATTCATTCTTTTCCATCTCCTGGTATGTAAAATAACCAGTACCATCCAGGTTTATATAAAACCGTCGTTTTGAGTCTTCCAGACTGACCGTGATGCAATACGGACACGGATTTCTCCAGACCTCTGGACAGTTCTTTTCGTCTGAATCATCCACACAGTCTGAGTATTCGTTACATCGTTGACTGTGCAATACATACTGACCATTAGAGCACACAAACCCAGGACGTGAAGGATGTTCACAGAACGATTCATCACTGTTATCTGGACAGTCCTGGTAGATGTCGCACACCAACGTGTATTGTATTGTTGTAAATTCATCATCACATTTAAACATAGCATATCTGAGGGATGTGAACATGCCATGAACAACTGTGTGGCCATTTTGTTGCTCAGTGTTGTTTGAGAAGGGCCAAGACAATGGATAGTTTATTGTCCCACAGATGCTTTGGAGATCACATGATAAAAATGCGTGTGATATATGATGGTTTCGACAAACAGTTAACAACTGTAGTGTATTTGTTCCAATCAGCTGAGTTGAGTTTAATCGAGCAACTAGAGTAGCAGACGGAAAGACGCCAGGATGGTTTAACTTAAATTCACACAGAGCGCTGACAAGTTGTCTAGAGAAAGGAATTTTCTGTTCAAAAGTTAAGAGATTAAGTACAGGAAGATGCCGATATGAAACAGTTCTTCTCGGGGAAAGCTGTCCATAGAGAATTCTGAAGTGATCTATGAAATAGATCACGGTGTTGTCATACCATTTATTAAATCTACTGTACATGAAATGCCCCCTGTACCAGCCTACTGCAATACCTATAATCAATGGTATTGTGTAAAACTTTGTGATGATAGGAAGCAAGTCTTTCTGCTCCTTACTGGTTTTTAGGGAAGCCAGGGTTCCACCAAGACTTTGACAATTGAAATCTCGCATTTGATGAGACGGCGATTCCTTCATTAGTGCTAACTTGAAACATTTGTGACGTGAAGCCACCAGACCCTGGCATTCAGGACTGCTGAAGGGACAGTGTCCTGTTTCATCACGTCCATCCTCGCACTCTGGCTTCTGATTACAGTGGATGTGATTTTGAAATTGTATGTAATGTTTTACAGAGCAGTTATACTTCCCACTGGCCATTATTTGTGGTCGATATATTGAAGGCAAAATTGCAAAATATATTTTAGTATGGGCATGGATGTGTTTCACGTACTGAAGAAGAATTGTCAGAAATGAGGTTACAAAGACAGAAGATGGAGAGAACACGTCGATGCAAATACGGACACTAATGTCATGAGATGTATTTGGGATTCTGTAAGTCAGTTTCAACTGCCATCGATCGGAGCACTCATGATGCTTAAATGCCTGATCAACGCTGACTATGAGCACATTGTGAGCAGGCACAGTTACTGCATGTTGCACGTGGTACGAATACGGTAGTCTTGGCACAATAATATAACCAGAATGTTCACGAATGTGTTTTGTGACTATACCAATGTTATCGACAGGCTTAATATCAACTTCGATGAAAGAAGTGTTTACGCTTACTATACACATATAATTTAAATTCAATTCAACAAATATTTCCTGAAGAAGAGGCTCACAGGAACGAATAATATTACCTGAAGCTCTGTGTTCTGAACCGCATTTTTCTATGTACGTATACCATGTAACACCGACATCACACCTCAGTGACAGCCGTTTTACATGAGCTCGCACATGCTTACCTTGTGGTACCTGTACTTTCGTAAGACAGTAAATGCTGAAATCATCACACATCCCGTAAGCAACTGCTTGCGGTGCTGAAGTGTGTGGAAGCAATCGTGAATCGTGGCAGTGTGATATGTTGCCATTAAGAATGGTGATGTTTTTGTTGGTCTGGTTGAAGAGGTAGCCAAAACCACGGCAGACGTCACTGATTTTCAGAGAACTATCGGCTGTGTTACTCTCTCTTGCAACGAATTCACCTCTTTGAACTGCATATTCCAAACCAATGACACAATGCGTGCAGAGAGAGAGAGAGAGAGAGAGAGAGAGAGAGAGAGAGAGAGAGAGAGAGGAGAGAGAGAGAGAGAGAGAGAGAAGAGAGAGAGAGAAGAGAGAGAGAGAGAACGAACGAACGAACGAAATTTTATTTCACCAGGGTAATGAGATAAGCAAATTGATCATGCTTTTTTCCACCCAGCCCTGGGGGGAAAAAACAAACAAAAACAAACAAAAAAACCCCCAAAAACCAAAAACACATGGACAAAAAAAACAAACCCACATGGACAACACACAAGTCAATATGGCAACAAAGAGGAAAAAGTAAATATACCAGTCAACTTGCAAACTGTAAGAAGTAACAGACTAATACTACAAAAGCAAACGACAAGATCGTGCAAGCATCCATATGCGAGAGAAAGAAAGAAAGAAAAAGAGAGAAAGAGAGAGAGAGAGAGAGAGAGAGAGAGAGAGAGAGAGAGAGAGAGAGAGAGAGAGAGAGAGAGAGAGAGAGAGAGAGAGAGAGAGGAGAGAAAGAGAGCGGAAGCGGGGGTATGGGGTGTGGGTGGGATAGGGGAGGGGTGGGGGGGGGAGAAAATACATGTAAAGTACAAATACAAACGGGGAAACAAGAGTCAAATAGACTTGAATACACTCAATACATCAAATAACAAAATGCTAGTTGAGCGATATCATCAATGTAAAACATGTCAATTAGCTTAACCCATTATTGCTGTGGTTCAAATGACACGTGCAAGATTTCCGTCTAACACAGGCTTGTAATCGTACAGTATTTTATTTCTATTCACTGAGTCTTTTAATTGATTTAGGAATCAACTAGTACAGTTTTTTTAATATATATCTTTTAACTTACTGAACAGATATCCTTTTAAGCGCTCTTTGAAAATATTAAGACTTGAGATTTCTTTCAGAAATGGAGGCAAATTGTTCCAATACGTACCACCACTGTATACGAGGCTTGATTTGTAAAGGTCAAGTCTGGGCAGAGGCATTATTAACTTGTGGACGTGCCTATTTTCATTCGTCCGGAAACTGTTTACAATGGAGGGAGGTGCATTTCCATTTACCACTTTATGCATAAATATAGTCTTATTATATTCGAGTTTTTGCTTTAGGGGAAGGATATCCAAGGATTTATAATCGTTTAGAGTTAATAACTAGATTTTAAGAGAACTAATTTTATTGCGCGCCTATGCAATCTTGCTAAAGGTTTCAGAATGTTTGCGCTGGCTGAATCCCATAAAGTAGAAGCATAGTCTATAATTGACTGTATATGGGCATGAAAGAATTGTTTTCTAGCATGCATATTCAGAAAATGCTTTATTTTTGACAACTGGAATATTTTTTGGGATATTCTTTTGCATAGGTAAGCTACGTGATCGGACCATGATAAGTTGTTATCAATGACAACACCCAAAACTTTATGTGTTTTTACTTCTTCGATTTTTTCACTAGAAACAAGTATTGAAAATAAATCAACAGGCATATTTTGACTTTTTGTCTGCTAGTAATGACCATGCATTTAGTTTTTTTTGCATTAAGAGACATGTGATTGATTTCCGCCCATTTGACGGCACTGTTTAAACTATCTTGTAGATCGGACGTCACAACCTGCAAGCAAGGGTGGTTAGAATGCATAGAGTTGTCATCAGCAAATAATTCGCAGTCACATCGGATACGTAGCGGTAAATCATTTATATAGATCGAAAAGAGTAAAGGGCCAAGAACAGATCCTTGTGGAACACCATATTTTACTGGCTGCAAATCTGATTTTAAGGAATTAACACATACTACCTGTTTTCAATTAGAAAGAAATGAGGACATGAACTGAAGAGTATTTTCAGAGAGTCCGTATAAAGCCAGCTTTTTTAGGAGAAGAGAGTGGTTTATGATATCAAAAGCTTTAGCTAGATCAATGAAGACAACTCCTGTAAGTTCATTGTTATTAATGTTCAAGAGCCATTTGTCAATCATTTGCGTAAGCGCGGTATGGCAGGAATGGTTTCCCCTAAAACCTGACTGCTTAGGATGAATCAAATCATATTTGTTTAAATGGATAGCCAAATATTTTTGGATATGTTTTTCGAGCGGTTTTGAAAGAATTGACAGAACAGATACAGGTCTGTAGTTACAAGGGTTGGACGGATCTCCAGTTTTGTACAGCGGGACAACTTTTGCTTGTTTGAAACATTCCGGAAAACAGTTTTTCTCTATACATAGGTTATATATGTAAGTAAGAGAGTCTGTTATGACTGGTGCAGACAACTTGATTATGTTGGGATCCAAGTCATAAATATCTTTGGTTTTCGATTGTTTCAGTCACATTAAGTATGCAGATACTTCGGGTATTGTTATGTAAGGAATTGACACATAAGATTTAATATTCTTTGACTTACAATATTCAGTTACTAATTCTAGATCATTTTCTTTCCATTCATCATTATTTATTAAGTTTTCAGCAATGTTAACAAAATAGTTGTTAACTGCGTCAGGGGTAATATCTTTACTGTTAAGTTGTGTTTGTGAATACCCTTTGTTTGTCAATTTGTTGATTGCATTCCAAATAGTTCTGGAGTCTTTTTTATTGGATACCATTTCTTGAAAATATTTGTACTTTGCTTTTCGTTTCATTGACGTAATAATAATAATAATAATAAGGAACATTTAGTGCGCTTAATCTTAAACAAAAGCCCTAAGCGCTTACAGTGATAAGCCCTAACACAGACACAGACACACACACACACACACACACACACACACACACACACACAAACACACACGCACAAACACACACACACACACACACACACACACACACACACACACACACACACACACACACACACGCACACGCACAAACACACAAACACACACACGCACACAACCACACACCAGCGAAATTATGTTTTGAAGAGAGTAGTTTTGAGGGAGGACTTGAAAGAAGAAAGACTGTTAGAGTTCCGGAGTGCATAAGGAAGACTGTTCCAGCAGGAAGGAGCCTGAAAAGAAAAAGAACGTTCACCAAGTGTTCTGGTCCGAAAACGAGGGATTTGCAGAATACGAGTGTCATAGGAAGAGCGAAGCTGTCTAGAAGGAGTATAGGGCGACAGAAGTTCAGAGAGGTAAGATGGAGCGAGGCCGTCCAATGCCTTGTAACAGAGCAAAGAAAGTTTGTACTTGATGCGTTTTTCAACAGGAAGAGAGAACAGGAAAACACCGATTCTAACTCACCCTAGCCCCTCACCTAGGTTCGGGGCTAGGGCGACCTAGAATCGGTGTTTTCCTGTTCTCTGACAAGTAAGACTTCAATAACCAAAAAAATAACGATTATCTACAAACAAACATACTGTGTAGGATTATCCGTTTTCAAAACTAATTTACTAAACTTTTCAGATTTCAGTTCATCAAATGCGTCTCTGTCTTTAATTGTTCTCTAAAGTCTTTTAAAATCCGCACACTTATCCTAACATAATAAATCTTATAAAACGAAGTAGATAGACAGACAGACAGACAGACAATAGGAAATTTTCCCACACTGCCAGAATACTCCACAGACATGGAAATACCGAGACCCGTTATTAGGCCGACACCCGATTATTTAATTTGTGTTGTTGTGTCTTCTAACTTGGCAAGGGTTCGTGGATTGTGGTGTCAGTCGGCGTCAGTCCGCGTGGCCCCTTGTGATACCTGTAATTACCCAACTACAACCCTCCGCAGGTGGGACAGCCCACAGACTTACATTTATAGCTCCGTGGGACAGCCCACGGTCTGCAGAGTGCACGGAACCGCTATTCACACACGACAAGAGAGCTGAGCAACAGTAGTAATAATGTCAAAGCAAGTTCTGTGACTTAGTTTTCCTTGCGTGACATATTTCTAGTCGCGTGACATTGTTTCTTTTACTATGACCTGTGACATTGTTTTTTAGTGTTGACATTGTTTCATGGTGTTGACATATAAAAAGGTATTGACCTGTTTATAGTTATGTGTTCTTGGAGACATGCAGTTAGTTTCAAAATGACGGATCAGGCAACAACATCGGGAACACCAAGAACTGTTCAAAATTTTTTGGCCAGCATTCCATTTAAAAAAGAACATTTGGAAGAGCAAATAGCGAAAAAAGAGAAAAGAGTTGAGAAAGATAAAGAGACAAAGAGCGAAACAAGAAGAAAGAGTAAAACTAGAAGGACAAAAATTAAAATCATTGACTGATAAAGAAACAAAATTGAAAGCTGCTCTTGATGAATTAAATACTCAATGGGATGCAGCAGAGGATTCACAAGACATTTAAGGTAAGTTTATTATTTTTTAAAATTATAGCGTGCAATCATGTTTGTAATATGCTGTTATCGTTGTTGTTGTTTTGTTGTTTTGCTAATAATAACTATATCATATTCTGGACATCCGTTTCTTATAAATAATTAAAGGCGCGCGCACACCCCCCACCCCACCCCACCCCGCACACCCCCACCCCACGCATGCACTCAAGTCACTTCTAAGTTCTTAACTCAAGTTACCCAAGTCACTTCTAAGTTCTTACTCAAGTTGTCCTCAAGTCACTTCTAAGTTCTTAACTGAAGTTACCCCAAGTCACTTCTAAGTCATCCTCAAGTTCTTACTCAAGTCGTCCTCAAGTTATCCTCAAGTTACTTCTAAGTTCTTAACTGAAGTCGTCCTCAAGTCATCCTCAAGTTCTTACTCAAGTCAACCTAAGATCATAACTAAGTCATCCTCTAAGTACAACCAAGTTCTTATTCAAGTTATCTTATAATTATCAAAAAAACATATACAATCTATGTTTTTGTCTTAAATAGTAGATGTCTAATATAGTACACACACGCCTCAAAAAATGCGTCATCGCTGAGAATATCTTGCTCAGCGTTGTCTGCGCAAGATCGGTTGGCATAGATTTTAATGAAGTTCTTACATCCTAAGCAACCGCATTGATTACAATTCTGGTCTATGGAAATGTTTTTTATAGACTCCATGTCTTTATTTATTGACTCCATCATTTTATAATACGCCATGATCTATTTTTATCAAAAAAATTTTAAAATTAAGTTCTTAAAATATTATTACATTTCAAATGGATCAAAACGATCTTTTGTTGTTGGCGGTTCTGGCGTGCTGTTGTCTTCTGTATTTAGCGGTTCAGATTTTTTTGACTGCTTTGGTTCTTGTTGCCATTGTTTATATATTTTATAACAGTAATAACCGCCCCAGCAGCAGCAAGGGCGCCAAAAATGGCAACAGTTTTAAGTTCAATATTCCATGAAGACTTTGGCGCTGTAGGTCTTGAATCATATGGAGTTTTTATAGCTGGCATTGAATCAACTTGTTCTGGCGTTGGCGGTGTTATGTTTTCATGATGAGTTATATTCTGTGATTGTAACTGTAATTTTTTTTGTTTGTTCCACTCAGCTAATTTTTTTCCTGCTGCAATGCGTCCAGGATGAGGTGTTTTAGTGACCACTTTCACCTGATTCAATGTTTTCTGATTCAGCGTTTCCTGATTCTGCTGTTTTTCTGGCTCGGTCATTTTGAAGGGAAATAAAATCTATATGATTAAAAGTTATTAATCCCATGATTAACGGCGATAACAATGTTCCAAATCTGTAATATAGATCACATCCTAGAGACTCTAATGACTTTGTTAAAACTGGATCCTGCGTTAAATCATACAATAAATCTTGTTCAGAATCAATGGGAGCAAATCTACTGACTAGTTTAGTGTACAAACTAAGAACCGTTTGCCCCACACTTTTTACCATTCTTGATCCTAGTTGCGCTTCATACCTGTTATGATACTTTATAATGTCTTGTGGCGACATCTGTTGAATCTGTTCAATGCTGAATTCATTTCCGAGGAACTGTTTTGTTTTTCCACATGCTGCCAAAGAATACAACCTCTCCTTTTGGGGCATAACAGCTTGGTCATCAACTTCTTCATTTGTAAGTCAAGACGGATTAGGCCGCCTGTAGCTGTAGTAGATCATCACTGTTCATGTTTTTTATTAATTATAATTATTTTATTTTTAAAAATGAGCGCCGAAAAAAAACTGTCGCCAACCTTGTATACCATTCTGCTGTTATTGGAGGACTAAGTGTAGGATACACGATGCTTGGTAAAAGCCTGTTAAGAATTAAACCAGCGGATCTTGACAAACTAGACTTTGAGGATTCGGCAAGCTGATTGCTATCATTGCAGCTTCATTTGCTACGAAAGATTTTCTAGTTAAGCAAGGAATAATTCCTGACAGTATCAATATGTAAAATTAAAAAAAATACATTTATAAAAATGGCTTCATTCGTAATGATGATAGGTGGCGCTGTGGTTAATGCGCTTGCTTTTAGCGGAAGTAATTACGCACTTAGTAAACTGCGGGATGATGGGGAGAGAAAAAGACATAACAAAGCTGTGGAGCAACTAGCTGCAGCACAAGACGCCTATGAAAAGCAGAGAATTAAGCAGTTAGATTTCATTAACGATACCCTGAAAAAACAGGGACATGCAGCTTACACATTTAAAGATGTTGATCAAGCAATAAAAGAATATTATCTTGTGACAGGCAAACCAATCGAGACATTGCCCCACCAAAATTCAGTGACTTTTATCAGCCATCAGAAAAAACAAAGATGCAAGAAATCGTGTTTGTTATCTTTGGTATGACTGTTGTGTATTTTGTTGCGCATAATATTGGTTGAATAAAAATGAACAAAATCTATTATTCGCCAAAAGGATATTGGAAGGGAATCACGGCAATAAAAAAGCTAAGCCAAGCAGCTGGAGTCAGTGAACAAACAGCGAAGGAATGGTTATCTAAACAAGCGATTTGGCAAATTTATTTACCTGCACCTAAACGAATACAGAGACCACACTTTGTGAATACAATACCGAACGACACCCATCAAATGGATCTTCTATATTTACCCATGATACGATTAGACGAAAAAGATTTAAGTACGCACTCACAGTCATTGACATAGCTTCAAGATACAAAGATGCGGAACCATTAACACAAAAGAGTGCTTCTGCTGTTGCTGTCGCTATACAACTGATATACCAACGAGGTCCTTTAACTTATCCTCGCATGATTCAAGTCGATGATGGAAAAGAATTTAAAGGCCGAGTGAATCAATTATTGTTAAAACATAGAGTTACCATTAAAAGAGGCATTCCGGGAGTTCACAGATCACAGGCTTTAGTTGAAAACTTTAACAAACAGTTATCTGAAAGACTTTTTTCCTACCAGTATCACAGAGAGCTTATTGACAATTCTCGCAACACAGAATGGTTAGAAGACTGCCCTCAGTTCTACGAGCAATGAATAATGAAGAATTTAAAGGGCTAAAACCAGTACAAGCAATCAAAAGAAAAACAATAAATGTTGCTGAAGGAGGGTCTTCATCCGGCAAACTATTGCCATTTGGTTTGAAAGTAAGGTACCTTTATTTACCGGGGGAAGCAGAAGGGGACACTCGCATCAGGCCAACCGATCCAGTTTGGAGTGTTGATCCATATAAAATAAAAAGAATTGTAAAAATGAATCCGCCTGTGTATTATTTACGAGAAACTGACACAACAAAACAACCAGCTCCTCAAAGATCTTTTGTGAAAGAAGAACTGCAGATAATCCCGCCAGACACAGTTCCGCTTTAATTAATTTTAGGTTCTATAATGCCCAATTGCATATGAAAACTCTGGATTAACAAACACACGTTTTGTGTTTGTTCTATCTAATGACTTCTTTGTTACAACAGTTGTGCTGATCTCATGTAGATTAGATCGCAGTTTTACGTTGTTATGATGAAAAGTCTTATTGTCAAACAATGCTTCTTTGTAGTTGTCATGTGATATGTTTGACTGCACAACACTGCGAGATATTCCTTTGCTTTCTTAATGGTTTTCTCCTGGCTAGAAATACTGTACATTTTCGATCTTAAACCAATAAACTCTGGATACAAGGGTTTAAAGTAGTCATAAAGAAATTCTAACATCAAAAGCTTTGATAATTCTAAAACGGTAAACCCAATAAATACAGGTTTGTCCAATTTGACTTTCTTTTTTTTCATCATTATGCCAAAAGCTGATCATGAAATCTTCTGAAGTCCTGATAATTAGGTTTTGAAGTCAGCTTAATTGCTTCTTTCTCTTTGGTGACTAATCTGACATCTTTGCGCTTGTGCGGATTCTCCATAGTCTTTCCAAAACAGCTGTTGTTCATCAGCTTGAAAAAGTCTTTTTCTGAAGCATCTGCGGATTTAGTTCTGAGATCAGTGTTCTTCATGATGTATGGTTTCATGAACTGTTCTTGATCGAAAGCAATTATACGATGAACGGCTGTCAACTTCAAACCATGCCTTAAATAAAATTGTAGAAGCCTGTAATGACAGACATAATTTTTTTTTGCCTCGAAGATTGGGCACAAGTTTAGGTGGTTCTGTTTTTTGCCATCTTTAGGCTTTCTGCAGCTAATGGGTAGTCATTATGCAGGTCATGGAGTTCATGAGGATATTCTAAGTCAATTTCTAGAATGAAACCACGCTGTTGACCCGGCGTCAAACTGCCCAACCACTTTAATGCCTTTTGAATGTTTTTCGGATTGACGCTTGTGTGCATTTTAAAGTTGCGTAACGGAAGTGATTGCGCCATAGCCCATCCATACAGATTGTTTGCATCTAAATACATGAGATAGTTAGACCTTTTTACTTGGATCATAATCATCTAGGTATTTGTTGTTTGCTTTACAGTAATGATGCGACACCATACTAATTCCTCCACGCAATCCGTTTTCAATCATCTGAATCATTGGTAAATCTGACAATAAATCAATCTGTACTCCAGTAAACTTTAAGAAAGCGTCCCAGCTCATCCCAGGCGCAGAAATGTAATGCGCAGGATCCAGGCTATAATGTTTCATGCAGGTCTTTCTATAATTTTCAAAAATATCCGCCAACAAACAAACGTCAGCATTAAGTATGAATCATGATAGTCTCCCATCGTTTTACAATCTAACTTCTGCCATGCTTCTTGAGCATGCTGGTAATCTGAATCACTAATACCCTTTCCTCTAAGACTAGAAAAGAACGCGCCTTTAGGAGGAAGTGTATCTTCGTCAAACCTTTCCCAACTGTTCATGTACTCATAAGGGTAAACGCCCTTTCTAACGAGAGTTGGGTCAAAATATTCTTCCGTTATTGGGCAGGACTTTAAGGACATAGCCAGTGACTCTAATGATCCCATCATGTGCTGCATAGAGTCATAAAAAGACATGTTATTTAAAGTGAAACACATGTACTTTTCTGATGACTGTGCAATGCATTGTTATCCTGAAGGCGTCGTCTACTGCTTTCATTATAGGTGAGAGTCATAACCTCGCAAGTTATGAAAGAATACAGCAGCTTCCATGTCTTAGGATCAAACTTTAGTTGAAGATTGCATTTACTGTGTGCTGCTCCTCTAAACTTTCCGCTAATGTGATCATGGTCTCTTACCCGCTGGCCGCCAAGGCCACCTGTTGGATTCGCTGCGTCTGATGAGAGGCCTAAACCGCAAATCCAACAATGTGTGGCTGAGTCATACTGTTCTTGGTCTTCAGGCGTCATCATGATTTCAGATAAATTCAGATTATTAGAACAATCATTTCGCACTTGCTGCATGCGCTGTAAAAATCTTCTGGCCGCATTTGGGCCTCTGTATAATTCTGGCGTTGAATGGGCGCCATCCGACCTGACAACAATGAAAGCAAATGAAAAAATCTGATGATTACTCACAAAGGCTATTTTTGGAAGTTTCTGTGGGGTTGGTCCCTCATAAGAAACAATGAGTGATTCGAAGTCTGCGTAAACAACATATGGAGAATTTTGCAGCCGTTTCCAGTTCATAAAACTAACTTTAGATCCGGGTGGGGGGTGTAGTTAGTTCTGTATGGCAATCTACAGAACTTTTACAATGTTTTTTATGTTCAAGCGCGGCTGGAACGGATGGCATTCTTGTTAAACATTTTCTACAGAATTCTTGTTTATGCCCAATTTTTGAAGTATGAGCCAATAATCTACTCATTGTGCGTATCAATGTGTAATGCGGTAGCCCTGCTGGCGAAAACATCAGTAGTAAGTCAACATGATTTTTGTCTGATTCGCCAATCGTTGGACTGTTCTTGGACACTTTAATCGGCTGTAGATTTGTTTCCTCATCCCATGTGTAGATATTGACAGTTATTGGTTTGTTTTGTTCTTCAAACTGATCAATGGAATCCACGCTAACGGGGAAAGGATATTCCGCTAAAGTTAAGATCATTGATGTAAGGGTGATAGTTAGACACTCTCTCCGCGTTTTTGCGGGCGTAATGCAGCCTTGCGAGAACACACCACATGAAACATTTGTTGTCTGTATTCTTATATTTAAAACTGCTCTTTTTGCGACTAATGCTGGAGGTAGTGGAATGTAAGACTTACCAACAATCGGTGCATACTTAGCCTTTTTAATCTGATCTCTAAGACTTCGCCCTCTGACCAACCAGAGCCTCTCATTTTGGCTTCTTCAGCGGCCGCATCAAACTGTGCAAGCAGTTGGTCTGCCCAACCAGGTGTTAAGTCATTATGAGAAAGAATAGTCTGTTGTTTAGTCGAGACCCAAACTTCTAGATTTTCTTCATTTATTGTTACATAGTCGATTAAAACAGCTAACATTACTTTAACCGGTGGGTCTATTGTTAGTTTACTTGGGACTTGAGAAATAGCATGACCAACACTTGCCCGTACGCTTGCGAATCAATGACTTCTAGATCAATATCATTTAAAGCTTTTGATAAACGCTCTCCTCGAGCATTCCTTCAAACAATTCGTCCGGTCCTTCATATATCTTATCCATGCTGAGTTTCTTTTCTAACTCAAAATATTTATTTAAATCAAAAAAATAAATTAATCAATATCAACGGTCTTTTTGTGCTTGGACTCATAAACTAAAGTATAAACACCCTTTACGTTGTTAATGTGAGCTGTTTAGAGCGGGTTTTAAATGTTTCGTTTACTTTTTTTAAACATTCCTTTTTTATGATCAGTGTCTGGCTGTTGAGAAAAACTTGCCCTCGCCTTTTTTTGAAGATCAAACTTTTGTCTTTTATAGTCATTAAAATCAGCCTGTAAACGACTAAATTCTTCATCCGTGATGTTTGAGTCAGCTAGTGCTTTATTATTATCAGATTGAAGGAACTAAGTTTAGCTGTTATTAGTTGAACCATGGCTGTGTGCTTTTGGAGTTTAGTTTTATTTTTTTGCTAGCAGCACCTACAGCTAATGAGCACAGGCCGAGAGCTAAAGACAACCCGCCTAGAGGTAAAGCTGCAGGTGCGCCTATGCCCGATTGCTAAGAGACCTACACTCGTTCCTGCTGATCTGGGGCTTATAGTCGATGCTCCAGTATTAACATAGGTAACAGCATTAAAGACAGCAGAATACCTTCGTTTGGCTTTGTTGTATTTTAAAAGGTCCTGCTCTAGTTTTTGTTGCATTTGTGTAATGTTTGTTAATCTGAAGGTTTTTACTTCAGCAGCAGAGACGACCCTGGGGTCAATGTTGCCTTCTATAACAGCAGAGTTGCCTACTATCTCTTCTTTAGGTACTTTTGGATAAACTCAACAGACATGCTTTTTTAAAAATGAAAAAATAATTTAGTATAGTGTACTTTGTAATTCGTTATCTTCAATATTCAGCTGCGCATCATATAATAAAAACAAATACACGTTAAGTGGATTTCGGCCTCTTTTTCTTTATCAATTTGAATGTTTATTATGTCTCTAACCTTTCTCCCACTTCTATACAACTCATTATCCTCTGTCGACCTTAGGTCAATCCATAAGCCGTATTTCGTTGTTAAATAATGATCAAGTCTAACGCTGTGAAGATGTAGATCTTTAGACACAAGGTCAACTTTGGATTTCTACATCTCCCGCCTCCAAACAGTTTTCTTATTTCATCAAAATGAGATAAGGTTTAAGCCGCTAGCGTAGATTTGGTTAGGACTGCCCTCAATTGTACATTGCACTTTCGTTATTTTAGGATTAACAAAATTTCAGTTTGTCTTTTGAATGGTTCTTCATCTTCGCACAGCAATAAAATACCTTTAAGCGAATTTGCTGGGGTGTTAAAACTAAAATTCCATATAGTGTCTGCCCTGCTTTTGGGATTATGTTGAATGATGATGCACTTCTTTCGTAATATATTGCTAATCTTGACTTATATTGTTGCTTAATCAGCCTGCTAATTTAGCGTTGCTAACAAGTCAAACTCTAACGAGATGTCAGAAATGCTGTACTTTGCTTCGGTGTCTGATGATTTGATAAGCGTTTGTATTCATTAAAAGTTAGTTCATATGTCAATCTGTCTTTTAAACGCTCCTTGAAAGTATGGGCATGCGCTTTTAACAACTCAAAATCTAAGGGTATGGAAAAGCAATTACCATACGCATAACTTACAGCTAAAGCCTTTTTGCTGCTTTTAGCATCTGCAGGGACTTCGGCGTCTATTCTAAGTTTTAGTTTCTTCTTCATTTTCGATTCCTTGAAATGCAAGATCCTCCCTTTCATTCGCGGTTAGCCATAGATCAGAATAGGTTAAAATATTCTGCATTGTGTAAAGAAAATACTTCTTTCCCCTCAAGTTTTATAGAAATTTTCTTAACGATTGCCCGCCCCAGATTCTGGACAACTGTCCTGTTTGGGTCTGTTTCTGATTTGAGTTCTATTTTGAAAGTAAGTCGCGCAGAGCCTGGCACAATCACATCATCCGCTCCTAGGTCTGGAAATCTAACAGTAAGAATTTGATCCGCATCAATAGTAGATGGATTATTTGGAACAGTAATATTCCGTTTATTTCCCTGTATGCCTTGGGGGTCTTTCGTTTTCTATACGGGTCGAGAATCGAGCCATATGCTTGTGACATTTTATAAAACAAAATAAAAAGTTAATTATTTAAAAACATGGGGCATTGATATGAAGATTAGCTGTTTTGGATTTGGCCTGAGTACC
>CM031622.1:55750577-55767746 GCA_018398815.1 Conus ventricosus | reverse complement strand
TTCTGAGGACTCTCTGCTGCCACCTCTCACAGTTTCTTCTACGGAGGGAATGGGTGGTGATTGTTAGCAGCGGATGCCATGTTTCGGTACTTGTTGTCATTGAATACTATACAGTCCAGGGTGTGTATTACTGAGGGAATGGTGTGGTGATTGTTATCAGCAGAATGCCATGTTTCGGTACTTGTTGTCATTGAATACTATGTCTTGACTTCTAATGGGAAAATGCCATACACTAAGTGTCTTCTTTAATAAATATTGCTTGTTGTTCACAGATGATTCCGTTTCGCTTTTTCTTCTTGTCTTCACTTGCTTTTTTTGCTTGTTTTTCTTGCCTTTTATTGTTGTTGTTGTTTGTTGTTGTTGCCGCTGTTGGCAGTGGTGAGGTATTGTGTGTGTGTGGTGTGTTGTGTGTGTGTGTGTGTGTGGTGTGGTGTGTGTGTGTGTGTGTGTGTGTGTGTGTGTGTGTGTGTGTGTGTGTGTGCGAGCGTGCGTGCGTGCGTGCGTGTGTGTGGTGTGTGTGTGGTGTGTGTGTGTGTGTGTGTGTGTGTGTGCGTGTGATGTGTGCTGTGTGTGTGTGTGTGTGTGTGTGTGTGTGTGTGTGTGTGTGTGTGTGTGTGTGTGTGTTACCTTAGCCTCTATAACACATGAAATACTACATGTTTGCTACTTGTTGTTTCATAAAATGCACTGCAGAAATATTACATTCTTCACGCACGCATGCATGCACGTGCGCACACACACATGCATACACACAAATACACACACTCATATATCCACAGATGCACACACATCACACAACAACTCAAGAAAGAGGGCGTCCTAAGCTCCAGTAGCTCTTGATGACATGAATCCAAAAAGGAAGAAAGAAAGACAGACACGGACAGGAAGCACAACAGGACAATTACCACACAGCAGCAATGACAGGAAATAGGTGAGGGGGCACATCAACCACTACAAACACACACGCTCACACACACACACACACACACACAACACACACACACACACACACACACACACACACACACACACACACACACACACACACACACATACATACATACACAAATACACACACTCATATATGCACAGATGCACACACATCACACACCAACTGAAAGAAAGAGAGCGTCCAAAGCTCCAGTAGCTCTTGGTGACATGAATCCAAAAAGGAAGAAAGAAGACAGACACGGACAGGAAGCACAACAGGACAATTACCACACAGCAGCAATGACAGGAAATAGGTGATGGGGCACATCAGACAACCACACACACACACACACACACACACCACACACACACACACACACACACACACCACACACACACACACACACACACACACACAGATGCACACATGTGAAAAAAACAAAACAGGACAGACGCGTGCGTGCGTGTACACACAACCACTAACACACACACGCGTGCGCTCGCGAACACACACACACACACACACACACACACACACAACACACACCACACACACACACACACACCACACACACACACACACACACACACACACACACACACACACACATTCATGTAACAAATATGTAACCAGAAGTCTTTCTATATCAAATTCAGTAACAAATGAAATCTTTCTTGATTCCAAATCGGATTTTCCTAAAAGGGCACAGAATATTTCTTACCTGCAGCCCATTCGAAATTATACTGATGATTTATTTTAAAAATGTGACATCGATATTGCATCCATTTCAAAACCTCCAACTATGCCCACAGTTCCTCAATGGGAGCATATATAGATTATACTACTCTAAAAAAAAAAAGAAGACAATATTAATTTGATATCAGTGGAAGCAAAAGAACATCTTGAAAACACATATCCACAACATCTTAAAATCTACACGGATGGTTCAGTTTTAGAATCTTATACAGGAGCTTGATTTGTAATTCCAGATTTAAAAGCAAAGAAATCATTTTGTTTAGGAAAGAACTTTTCAGTTTTCACTGCTGAGCTAAATGCAATCCTTATGGCCTTATCTTGGATATCTGATCTTGATGTGGCAATTTACAGCATTCTTATCTGTGTTGACTCAAAATCTGTTCTTTATAGCTTACGAAATTGGGATGCAAACGTAAGGAAAGACTTAATTTTTGATATAAAATGTATGATGCATTCCGTTATGGCGAAAGGAACTTTTGTAGAGTTTTGCTGGATCCCATCTCATTGTGGTATCTATGGAAATGAAATAGCTGATAAATTAGCAAAAGAGGGTGCTCTTAGAAAAAATCTAGAAAGTAGATTAAAACTGGATAAACATGAAATCATTTCTCTATTAGAAAATTGTATGAACAATGAAAATCTTCCTGCAAAAACGAAAGTGTTATTATGTCAAAGATCATTGTCCAGTATAATTTATAAGATGCGCTTAAACTCGTGGAAAACCAAATTTTTTAAGGATGTAGATTGCGCTTGTGGTCTCCCATTATCTATTCATTTTTGAATGTCCAATTCTAACATCTTTATATAATATTCAAAGGATAGATATTGGTTCCTTAGGGGCTTTACAAGAAATTCTTTACAGCCCCAAAATGATTGATATAGCAAAGGCTATATCGAGTTCTGTTATCATTCATTTATTGTAATTGATTTATCAATTTAAAATTATTGTTTGGTCGTTAATAGGCAAACTTTCATGCATTTGTGTCCGTGCGCGCGCGCGCGCACGCACACACACACACACACACACACACACACACACACACACACATACACACACACACACACACACACACACACACACACACACACACACACACACACACACACACACACACACACACACATACACACACACGGGCGCGCGCATGCATGCGTGCATGCACGCACTCGCACTCGCAAACACACACACACACACACACAACACACACACACACACACACACACACACACACACACACACACACACACACACACACACACATACACTTTTTTATTTCATTTTTATTTATTTACTTTTTTTTTTTTAGTCTAATGTCACCATTGTTGTGAAGAGACTCTAAATCAAATCAATCGCGCGCACACACACACACACACACACACACACACACACACACACACACACACACACACACACACACACACACACACACAAAGAAACGATAAAAAGATGCCTGTCAATAAGTAAGGGAAGTAAGCGACCATAAACATTCTGAAAATAAAACCACACTGGGTAATGTACTCCTTTTCCGACTTCGACGTTTTTCCAACAGGTAAAGGGGAACAACTGGATGACGACGGTCAGAGGGAAATCCATGTCAACTCTATCGTAGAAAAGTATGTGTTGAGTTGGTGGAGGGAGGGGGGGAGGGAGAATCGGTTGATCTTTACGGTCGTTTTGTTGTTGCTTAGTTGCTGAGCGGTTGTTGTTGTTGGTTTTTTTTTTTCATTACTTTATTTCAATAGTTGTATTTGTTTTGCTGTCATGTTAATCTGTTTTTATTTATTCCATGTTAACATTCCTTTAATGTAATGGAAGATTGTTGTGTTGGTTGCTGTGTCATTGCCACGTTATCGTAAAATCTGTTTGTAGTATTGTTGTTTTGTTAGTAGTTTGTCTGTATGTCTGGCTGTCTTTCCAGGTTTTTGGCGATACTGTATTATCTGTTTCTTGCATAATTGCTTTCTCCACACGGTCTACTCCTTGTCGTGGTGTGGGAGCTTGTGTACCTCTATGACCCAGAGAGCTATGCCAGCGGGAGCTGTATGCTCCTGGTAGGGCCCCCCAAGCTGGACAGGTCGAAGGGTAGAGGTCAGACTAATGTAGACCAACTCACCCGGAGGTTAAACGGTTTGTGTGGGGCTACCACCCCTTCTTGGGCAGATGGGGCTCATTAGTCTGGGAAGACAGCCTGCCTAAGAGAAGGAAAACTCTGATCTCAAACCTCCGCTGGCCTTGCGGCTATACCCACTCTTAGGAAAGGCTTCGGGAGTCAACCCTGAGGAAAAATCCGGAGTCGGAGTCCCCAAGGCAGTCCGAGGCTGTATACAGCAACGTTCTGGCAACTCCTGCGACGGCACTGGAACCATGTGTATCGCGTTTGCCTTTCCAATGGACCATTCCAGCGACGTGGAGAGGGGGGGGTGGGGGGGGGGGGGGGGTCTGCTGCATGGGTAACAGCTTGCCCTCCATACTTACTTACCCAGGCTTTGCGCTCTGGAGAGGTCACTCCAGCTTCGCTTTACTGCTAAATTCTTCATCCGTGATGTTTGAGTCAGCTAGTGCTTTATTTATTATCAGATTGAAGGAACTAAGTTTAGCTGTTATTAGTTGAACCATAGCTGTGTGCTTTTGGAGTTTAGTTTTTATTTTTTGCTAGCAGCACCTACAGCTAATGAACACAGGCCGAGAGCTAAAGACAAACCGCCTAGAGGTAAAGCTGCGGGTGCACCTATGCCTGTTGCTAAGAGACCAACACTCGTTCCTGCTGATGCGGCGCTTATAGTTGATGCTCCAGTATTAACATATGTAACAGCATTAAAGCAGCAGAATACCTTCGTTTGGCTTTGCTGTATTTTGAAAGGTCTTGCTCTAGTTTTTGTTGCATTTGTGTAATGTTTGTTAATCTGAAGGGTTTTTACTTCAGCAGCAGAGACGACCCTGGCGGTCAATGTTGCCTTATATAACAGCAGCGGTTGCTACTATCTATCTTTAGGTACTTTTGGATAAACCTCAACAGCCATGCTTTTTTAAAAATGAAAAATAATTTCGTATAGCTACTTTGTAATTCGTTATCTTCCAATATTCAGCTGGCATCATATAATAAAAACAAATAACCGTTAAAGTGGGGATTATCGGCCTCTTTTTCCTTTTCCAATTTGGAATGTTTATTATGTCTCTAACTCTCTCCACTTCTATACAATCTTATCCTCTGTCGACGTAGGTCAATCCCCCATAAAGCGTATTTTCGTTGTTAAATAATGATCAAGTCTAACGTTGTGAAGGATTGTAGAATCTGTAGACACCAAGTTCAACTTTTGGATTTCTACATTCCGCCTCCCAAACAGTTTTCTTATGTCTCAAAATGATGATAAGGTTTAAGCCGCTAGCGTAGATTTGGTTAGGCTGCCCTCCAATTGGTACATTGCACTTTCGTTATTTTAGATTAATACAACAATTTTCAGTTTGTCTTTTGAATGGTTCTTCATCTATGCACGCAATAAAATACCTTTAAGCGACTTTGCGGGGGTGTTAAAACTAAATTCCATATAGTGTCTGCCCTGCTTTTGGGATATGTTGAATGATTGAATGCACTCTTTCGTAAACTATTCTAATCTTGAATTATATTGGTGCTTCATTCCGGCTGCTATTTAGCGTTGCTAACAATGTCAAACTCTAACGAGATGTCAGCAATGCTGTACTTTGCTTCGGTGTTGATGATTTGATTAACGCGTTTGTATTCCAATCCACGTTAGTTCACTATGTCAATCTGTCTTTTAACGCTCCTTGAACGTATGGGGCATGCGCTTTTAACAACTCAAAATCTAAGGGTATGAAAAGCGTTACCATACGATAACTTACAGCTAATGCCTTTTTGCTCACTTTTAGCATCTGCAGGGGACTTCGGCGTCTTTCTAAGTTTTCGTGGCTTCATCATTTTCGAACTTTCCTTGAAATGCAAGATCTCCCTTTCATTCGCGGTTAGCCATAGATCAGACTGTAAAACTATGTCTGCATTGTGTAAAGAAAATCACTTCTTTCCCCTCAAGTTTTATAGAAATTTTCTTATCGCATTGCCCCGCCCAGCTTCTGGACAAAAACTGTCCTGTTTGGGTCTGTTTCTGATTTGAGTTCTATTTTTGAAAAGTAAGTCGCGGCGAGCTGGCCCAATCACATCCTCCCGCTCCCTAGGTTGCAATCTACCAGAGAATTTGATCGGCACAATACGTAGATGGTTATTTGGACAGAATATTCCGTTTATTTCCCTGTATGCCTTGGGGCTCTTTCAGTTTTCTATACGGTCGAGAATCGAGCCCATATGGCTTGTGACATTTTTATAAAACAAAATAAAATCGTTATTATTTAAAAAACCATGCGGGCATGACTATGAAGATTTAGGTTTTGGATGCTGAGCACAACCTGAGTGAAACGGCTCCATTGATAAAGCACCGCTAACGCTCTCATTGCAGCGTGATAAATTAACCGAAAGTACGGCGCCGCATTATATAAAAGTTTTAGGCATGAACCTCCCCACTTTATAGACCTGATTTGAAGTAAAAGGTGGCACTTTGTTTTGGGAACTCGGCCCCGACCGAGAACAACGTGTTCAGCTTACAGATAAAACGAAAAACCCATCAAAGTTTGTACGTTGAATACAATTAAACAAAAAATACTTAGGGCGGAAGATCGACATCCGGCTAGGCATTGTTAACCCAAACCAGCTAGGGGGCGAACGCAGCTGATAAAAACATGCAACAAGACTCAACAGTCCCCAAAACATAGAACTTCAAGATTTATTCCATAGCCTCGCCACTAACAAATGTCACGACGAAGAGAAACCCGTTTTTCAGAAGACAACAGCATTAAAACCAATTAATGATCCCCCCTAATACCCCCGCAAAAATTAGAGGTATTAAATCATGCTGTAAGGAAAATTCGCGGCGAAATTAACAGACACTTTAGCCAAACTGGAAAACTAGATGAGGATCTACAAAAGGCACAACAAAGCACAAACAAATCGTTCTGAGGCTGACCGACTGCCAACTTAGGGCGTGGTGTTTAAAGAAGAATACCCAAAGACTCAACACTGATCTTGAACCAACACAGCGCCAGCAAGATTAAGCGGCGTCTACTAATCGGACAAGTACGAACTCAGTGATTGAATCCGAGAAACTATCCCAAAGGAATTTTTATGAAGACACACCGCTAGCAGAAAGGCATAAACAAAACACCTGTTTAGAGAGCAGGGAGTTTCACCCTTAGGCAAGGTTATAAAACTGCCTTAGGATTGCTCTATGTACACTGGTGATGGCTCTTCGGGGTGGTGGAGGGCCAAAGTTCAGTTGCCACCGCCGCCAATCGCCTCCCACCTGATACTCATGGTAAAAACACACACTTGATCATTTTGACGCGTTTATTAAAAAAATTAGCGGTTAACGTATAGACTCTTTGCCAGGTATATTAGGGGAGTATCGTTAGCTGGCTTTTGTTTACTGCAGGCAAAGAGTTGGTTTATGGCTGAGCACTTATGGGCATTAGTTCTCTTAATAGTGGGGTTAATATTTAGTAAGATAAAGGCCGAGTAATCCTAGGCCAGTTAATCCAATAACAAGTGCTGTCTTTTCATATTTAATGGTCATTACTTTTTTTGAATCACGGGCTCTGGGCTTTGGACCTTGGGGTTGGATGAGTAAATCTTGGGGGGTCATCTGTTTTTTTATTGATTGTAATCTTTACTGGGCCCAGAGAATTTCTTCCGTTTTTCCCGACCCTTCTGTTCATTGCCTGCACAAAGATTTCATTGTTGTAGTTTTTATTATTCCTACCTGAGTCTAAGGTCAGAGGTAGCATGTATAAACCAGTGCCAAACCGCCCAAGTCTACTTTCGATTCTTGCGTATTGTAAAACCATTTTGTTACCTTGAAAATACCTTAAGATACATCATCTGTAGAATTAATGGCGTCCTCTAATTTGCTACAGTATTGTGTTGGGCACTCCAAACCCAGTGAGGATCAGTTATTGCTCGATCTCGTTTGTGCTTGCGAACCTAGCAAACACCAAACGTAAGTACGAAATGAGTCGTCGCTTTCGTTCTCTTCCTGCTTTCGGTTAGGCCCTTAGAAGTGTTCTACGATAACTGTGGTCCATGCAGTTTTATGCTCTTCTCTATGGATCCGAGTTGGAACAGTTGTGGTCTGAAGAGAAAGATGTAGAAGGTGGATTCAAGTCATAGTTATATTTCTGTGCACGCCCCCCACCAATAAAGGGTGCCTAAGGCATGATTAAGAACCGACTTTTGTCTAAAGTCTGTCGTACATTAATATTGAATTCGTTACAAAATCCTTTCAAAAGCCTTCATGTCTATTCTGTTGCTAAAATGGATTAAACGTTCTGTCATTGGGTAAGTGCTTGCCGTTCAGTCAAACTTACGTCTGAAGTGTAAAATAAAAATGACATCTGTACATGCACCTCACCCACAGGATCAGGATGAATTGAAGTGATCAGCATACGACACTCCCACACCCAGTGCTGCACACAGACCCAGCAAAGTTTTAACTGGTTCTGATAAACTGCATCGGATGACCTAAACCTACTACTTTTGGGATGTAGTCTTTTTTAATGGAGGGTTAAATATCTGTTTAATGGAGTACTCACTTTTTATGAAAATAGTGTCAGTCTGGGTCACCAGAAATGACAAGAGTTATCAGTTGTTTTATTTTTAGATTGTAGTGCCGGCCCAACAGAATATTTTGCATCAGTATATTTAAACGCATTCATTTTTATGTCGTTTTTCAAAGATGTTTTGTAACAATAAACAACTCAAGATCCGTCCTTCGTTTTTAGAACATGCTATTGTAACAATTGCGGGGCCAGAATGGTTGCACTTCATGACATATTTTACAATTCGTATGGTTTAATATCAGCCCCCCCCCCGACACCATAGAAAGAATGATACGATTAGCCAAATATATGACAGGGACGACAACTTAATTAGCCAGTTAACAATACCTGATGGGTATTACGGGTTTTGCTCACTAAAAGAAGCATTGAGTAACTTTGACATCACTCTCAAACTTAACAATGCAAATCTAAAAACAATATTAACATTCAAACCTGAAGAAGCAAATTACTTTTTTGATAAAGAGCTAGCTAAAATGTTAGGCTTTGAAGCTAACACTCAGGACACTCAAAGATTTATTGTTACACCAGACAAAACTACTATGAGGGGGAAAGTCCGCTCGATCTTGCATTACATTCATTACTCTATGTTCATTTAGATGAGCTGAGCACTGATGAAAACTTTATGATGGAAGGCCCTCAACTGTTTTAAGAGCTCTTCCGTCAGGGAAAGCTGCATATTGCGATTATGAAATTATACAATTCCCTAATTTACAGTTTAAAAGATTAGTTTGTGGGAGGGTCGGATCATTTAATATAAAAATCACAGACAAAACGGGGAAAGTCGTAAAATGTGATAACCTGCACATTGTTTTAGAAATAAAATAATACGCTACTAAAAATAATGTCGCGTGGGCCAGAAGAACCAGGAGTTACATTAGCGCCTGTGAGGTGTATAACTTTAGAATTAAAAGACCTTGCAGACGTTGCGGACTTTGAACAGAACGGTGAGATAGGCACTTTGTATGGGTTTGAGTACACTAAGATGGTGATTATAAACGCAAAGAGGTTGGCGACAACAAAAAGTTTCCTAAACTAGAGCAACTGCGCAATCTAGAAGCAAATAATGTTGGCCAGTATGAATATAAAATAGTTCGAAAACCTGACCTCAAATGGCACTTGGAACCATATTTAGAATGGGACATAAATTTGAATTCATAAGCCCATTTACATTTTTTAACCATCAAAAAAAATTCAGAAAGCATTCAACTCAGGTCCTTTACATGTAAGTCTTATGCCAGAGGACAATAGTCGAAAAGAGATTGAAATAAAGCCGTATGGGAATAAACAGTACATCCTCCACAGAAGAGAAACGGTTTTAAAAGGAAGCTTCTACAAAATTACAGTTCATTCCCAAATGAAATTAGAAGACACGTTCACAATGATATTTGAAATTTCTGTCTTAAAGATAAGGAGAGGGATGGGGTTGTGGGCGTTAGTGACGTCCTTTTTAAAGGAATTCTAATTAGCTGGCAAAACTTAGACGTTGACAGTCTTAGAGTTACTGTCGTCATTCTTCACAATGGCGAGGATATTAAGGTCATAACAACAAGCAAAAAAATCAATATTAGTCTAAATAGAAACAATCTTACAGCACTGAATTGGGTTAATCTTACGCATTTAGACCTTATGGATTTTTTTTACTGAACAATTTTTGGGACAAGAGCATGATAAAAACAAATAAGGGATTAGATTAAATTCTAGTATAAAACTAAGGAGCAGTTAAACTTTATGACAAAAACCCCTCATTGTTCATTGATTTTGTGGACAGGTTGTGGAAAAACAATATTTGTCCTCGACCTATTACAAACATTTTATCGTTAAAAATTTGATCATAATAGTATTTTCTGTCCAACACTTAAATGGAACAAAGCATATCATGATAGAAGGTTTATATGGACAGATGATGAAATATATTTAGTAATCCTAGCAATAAACTGAGTGAGTGTTTAGAACAGTTTTATAAACTGTTTGAGAACGCAGACACTATTTATTAATAGATGACTTTGGGCAGAAAGAGACATAGTTAAAAAGAGAAACACTTTGCCCAAAACTAGCCTATCTAGTGGAAGACAGTAGGAAAAGTGTGGGGAAATTTTAGTCAAAATTAACTCAGTTTTAAAAGACTTAGAGAACAGTTAAAGACTGAAGTTTTATTTCCACATGAAAGACGAGACTCATTTGAAGAATGTTTGCGCGAAAATGATGTTATTGAAAATGTCAGGAAAACATAGGATTAAACAAAAACTAAAAATCTGAAAGTTTAGTAAATTAGTATTAAAAACGGATAATCCTACACAGTATGTTGTTTGTGGGTCGTTATTTTTTGGTTTTATTGAAGTCTTAAACTTGTCAGAAAAACGTAGAAAACCCCGATTCTGGATTCCCCCCCGGTCGAACTGGTTTGAACCGGGTTAGCCAGAATCGGTGTTTCTACGTTCTCGGGAAAGCCAGTGCAAAGATTTAAGCAAGGGAGAAACATGAGAGGTTTTCGGAGATTTCGAGACAAGGCGAGCAGAATTATTTTGAACCTTCTGCAATTTTGCAAGAAGATTCTGTGGACAACCAGCAAGAAGGAGAATTACAGTAGTCAAGTCTTGAAATAATGAAAGCAGAAACCAGAGTCTTGGTGGTTTCTTCAGACAGAAGGTGGCGCACAGAACTGATTCGCCGAAGCTCCGATAGCAAGCACGGCGATAGAAGAAATCTGTTTTTGAAAAGAGAGTGTCTGATCAAGTACAACGCCTAAATTTCGAAACAGTGGTAGAAGTCTGAATGAGAGAGGTACCAATTTGGACAGAAGAAGGAACGAGATTGTAGACATGAGCCGTTTTGGGAGAATGAAGATCAGTTCAGTTTTGTCATTGTTTAACTGAAGTTTGTTGCAAGTCATCCATGCCTTTATGTCAGAGATGCAGAGCTGTGAGCACCCGATGATGGATGAGAGGAGAGAAATGTCACCAGAAATGTAGATTTGATTGCCCATCCGAGAAACAGTGGTGGGGAAATGTTATGATAGGCACGATGTCAGAGATGGGTTGGGTATATAGAACAAACAGAATGGGACCAAGGACAGACCCTTTGGGGGAACCCCGAAATTCAAGTCAGCAGAGCTTGAAGAAAAACCATTAACAGAGACAATTTTTGGGTTCGACCAGAAAGGTAAGAATAAAACCATGCCAAAGCGGGGAGAAGAGATGCCAAAAGTATGTTAAAGTCTTAGGAGGAGGGTGGAGTGATCAATGGTGTCAAAGGCAGCAGACAAGTCGAGAAGAGAGAGCAGTGAAACCTGACCGTTGTCCAGAGCAGAGAGAAGATCGTTTAATTATTTTCAGCAGAGCAGTTTCTGTACTGTGTCCAGTACGATAGGCGGACTGCAACGATAGGCAAGTTGTTTTTGGTCAAGGTGGTTTTGAAGTTGGAGAAGTGCTATCTTTTCAATTATCTTTGAAAGAAAAACAAGTTGGAGACAGGCGATAATGTTTTAGATTTTCAGGGTCAAGAGAGGGTTTCTTCAAAAGAGGTCGGACAACAGCAGCTTTCATACGGTGGGAAAACCAAAGTGAGAGACTCATTTACCACACTAGTGATATATGGCAACAGAACATCCATGCATGCAGATAATAAAGTAGATGGAAGAGGATCCAGTGCACAAATTTTGATAACAGTCTTGTCGATGACTTCTTTGACAACAGCAACTGTCACAGGTTCAAAATCAGTCAATGAAATGCCAGAAAAAGAGTTGTATGGAATATCAGGTTCCAGACACTGACTGAGCGTCCAACTTTCACGAATAAGTTCTAATTTTGTAGTGAAAAAGTCACAAAATTTCTGTGGAATGTCAGAGGACAGACAGATGAAGGAAGGGGAGATGATTTTGTTTCTCCCATGAGTGTGTCAGTGACCTTAAACAGTTGCTTGGTTGTTGTGCATGCTAATATTAGCATTGTAGAAGGCTGATTTGCTTTTGGGAAAAATTTCATTCACAGCATTACTAGCAATTCGCAAAATTTGTTTGTGAACCTCGAGGTTTGTCTTTAGCCACTGCCTTTCGGCCCTACGTCTAAACACGTTTAGCATCAAGGACTTCAGGGGCCCAAATGCTTTGGGGAACCAGGGTGAGGGTGGACGGCCCGGAAATCTTGCGTCTAAGTACTGGGGCATGGTGATCGAGGACATCTTGAAATAGGCCATGGAACTGCTCGGCTGACAGTGAATATACAAAATTGAAGGGAGGACAGCAGGTCAGCTCGGAAGATATCAAGGTCGATGGAAGCAAAGTCCCTGGACTCGACAACCTGGAGGCTTAACAGGAGCAGGTGTGTTCAGATTAACCAGGACCGCATGGTGGTCAGAAGTCAGGGTCAGACTGATAGTGGGTGGGCCAACCGGTCATCATCAGAATGGACAACCCAGTCAAGATGTGACCAGAGCAGTGAGTTGGAGAGGTGACGGACGGTTTTAGGCCAATGGACTGAAACAGATCCTTCAGTTTTGCTGTGTTACAATTAGTTGGCTGTCCCAGTGGAAGTTGAAGTCGCCAACCAGTACAGAGCGGCCTTTTAGACAGTTTTATGTACTCCAGCAGATCTGGGAAAATCTTCCAGAAAGATGGATCTTTCAGTTGTTTTCTTGCTGGGAGGGGGGCGGTAAAGGCAGAGGACGTGAAGAGAAGATTTGGGGGTAGATACAGTAAGTTGTACTAGTTCAAAAAGAGGAGTGGACAAAGGAGAAGTTGGAGGTAGTGGAAACAGAGGGGGTATAGTGTCAGACACCACAAAGGGGATGCCTCCCCCACGAGTTGGCCGGGGAAAGCTGAGGGGGTGTAGCCGGGAGGGGAAAGGTCACAGCACTTTGCTTCGTCACCGCTTGGTAAAAGCCACGTCTCCGTGATGCACATAATGTTGACAATGATTATCAACGATAAAATCGTTGATTTGCGGGCCTTTAACCTTCGCACCCAAATGATTGGGGATTAAACAATGCCAGGCCCGCTTGCTGTGACGACTTGAAACAGGAGATTTGAGAAGGGGGGACTGTTACAGGTTGGAAACAACAGCAAAACGAGGTGGTTTTTTGTTTAGGGAGGAACGAGGACGCTGATGACGGCAATCTTTTTCTGCTTTTCTCCCTCCCTCCCCTGCACCCTCGAACACGCGGCAAATCTACGCCAATGCGTAACTGTGCAACATCAAGTTGAGGGTGGGGTGAGGGGGCACAGGTTTTACTGCCAGCAGCTCGCTGCGAGTGTAAGGAGGGGGGGGGAGGGTGTGTTGAGGTAGACATGGCAGCGCGATGACAGCTGAAGGGGGGTGAGTGAGAGGGAGAAGATGTGCGAGATTTCTCACGCCCTGCAGCGGTGTTACAGTAGAGGAGAGGGGAAATGGGGGAATGAGGTGACGCGGCAACGGAAAACACGGGGGGAAAGGGGGATGATCCCTTAAGTGATGCACTGCGCAGCAAAGGCGGAATAACATGGAGGGCAGACATTATATATCAGGAGTACAGTACCTGCTGATCTCGCCAGAAATAGAAACCTAACACCCGAAGATCCGGAGGGAGAGAGGCACAAAACCACTGACCAAAAAAGAGTCCACATCATTATAAAATCGTCGGTACCACTTTTACAACAAACAAAGCACAGCAGCCACAATAATCCATTCGAATAGAGAGAGCGAGGAGAACTCAGCCTGTTAGGCGAAGGGAAGATAAAATCTCTTCTCACAAAATTTCTCTGTTTTGCAAAACCAACGTCGTTTTTTGCTTTTAAAAGTTCTCTTGTGTATTTCTTTATCTATTTCCTTTGAATCCACGGCGGTTTAAGATGGTATTTTACTCGTTTAGCTCTGATGGGTGCATGTTTATTTTAGATATTGGAAAATACATTAATCCAAACAAATTTTTTGCTTTTTCAGGATCAGTATAATGGTATATTTGGGACAGAGGAGAATGTAGCAGGGCAAATAAAAAATCCTTTTCGTAAATCTTTTAAAACACCTATATAGGATAGATTTATGACCTGGTTTTGGAATTTGTACCCCCCTTTTCCCCCAAGTAATACAAACTGGGGAGTGATCACTGCACCCAGTCGCTGGAGAAGAGATTTCCACAATGTTATGTTTAGATGTGACATAAATGTGGTCAATGAGAGTACTGGAATTAGTTGTAATTCGTGTTGGTCGATCCACTATCTGGTGTAAATTTAATGAGGTATACATTTCGGTCCATTGTTTTTGAGGCTTTAACAAGTCAATATTGAAGTCACCAAACATAAACATTTCTTCATTGTCAAGTAGAGCGGCGTCCATCATTCTACTAAAGTTATCAAACCAATTTATTCTTTCAGCCGGATTTCGATATATGAATCCAACAAGTATGGGACTGACATGCTTTATTTTTATTTCTAGCCATATTGATTCGACACCAAACTGTTCCAGATTCCCTTTCTGTTTTATAGTTATCGACTGATTATAGTAAACTAACAAACCTGTGTCCATTTTAGCTTTTGGATCTAGGCGAATAACTTTATAACCAGGCATAGCTATATCAGAATCTAATGTACAGTCTGTTAATCGTGATTCTGAAAAACAAAACAGGTGAAAGGGATTCCCGGAATTTTCCAAGATCGCTGATATATCAGTTAGCTTGCTTAATACACGGTTAATATTGAGATAGCCAATCCGGAGTCCTTCTTTGCAAGGCCAGGTACTCAATGTAAACATAATGAGAACTAATGAACGAGAACAAACGAATAAGAGATTAGTAAGCACGACTAGGAACAACCACGCACAAACTTATCGAGGGGTACAAATTCAAAGAAATATAGAAATAGTTTTAGTAAAGAGATAACTGATTGAATTATAGAAAATTCACAATAGCTCCAAAACACTGAAATCAAGATAAGCATACAAATTTCAATCACAAAAACATTAAATTAAGTTTAACTATTGTGTACAGTGAATCATCGACGAGTCCAAAAACAGCCGGCAATTGAAAGATCAGATTCTTCGAAAGCAGTTCAGGCGAACAGCTTGCAGCATTACCTCTACACATTCTGTTGATGAATTTTCATCCACCCACCCACCAACCCGCCCACCTACTAGCAACAGCTATGATAATAATACTGGGGAGTAAGGGGATGGTAGGGATAAGGCAGAAGAGGGGAGTGAGGGCTGGGGAAAAATGGAATGAAAAGGATTAATTTGTTTTTCGCGATCAGCGCAATGAATATACCATAGTATATATCGCATGCAAATCCATTACTGTTACATGAACAAATAGCATTGAAATACACACGTTCTTGTCCCCACACAAGAAAACACGAGGTACTAGGTTTTAAAAGCTTGCTGTTGTGCTAGAATTTGAGAGGCCATATTGTTTATTAGCTGCACAGCAAAAGGATTAAGCAGATCCCCTTTGATGCTAGAGCTTTGGGCAGGGGGTCTGGACATGGATATTGGAGGACTTCAGGATTGTTGTACATTCTGCTGGCAAAAGTTGTGTTCTCAACATTGGGAAAACTTTTTTCGTGACTGGGAAACAGAGGAGAAATCCTTTGCGTGTTATGATGCATGTGGTTAATTTCCTGTTTGTTTACACCGGAATAGGAGACCATTGGAATCTGAGGATACTGCATGGCTCTCTCATTAACATTCACAGGGAGAGGAAACAGGTACGGAAAGGCCGGGTGCTGGGGGAAGGACTTCTGTCTTAGGTCTCTAGGGTGAGAGACTTGAGGCGCCGGGCCATGATGGTGGGGAGAGGACAGCTCTCTGATGGCTTCAGGATAGAGGAATGGATGGGACGGGGCTCCCTGGAGAGAGACGGAATCATCCTTTATGTCCCCAGAACGAGGGAGATGGAGGGGAGGGGCACGATGATGGGGAAAAGACTTCTGTCGGAAATCCTGGGGATAAGGGAACTGATGGGTGGAACATGTTGTCCAGACACAGGCCTCTGACCGACATGTTCAGAAGGGAACTGGTAAGGAGGATTTTGTTGACGGGAACTCATGCCCTGGTCAACATCGACCGGAGAGGGAAGTGTGCGATTAGGGACTTGCTGATGCGGGGATGGCATTGCATGCTGCAAGCGTTGTTTGGGAAGTGACGGGAAATGATGGATAGAGGAGGAATGAGGGCATTCTCCATTATCAGTGACCTGAGAATACAATTGTTGTACATTTTCTCTGGTCACTGACATAGGACGACCATCTCGGACCTGGGGAAAACGACTGTTAACACTTTGAATCCGTTCTGTGAATTCCTGATCTTGATTTTGGGGATCAAACTGGGTATTTCGGTAATTATGAGAGAGAGAGAGAGAGAGAGTAGAGAGAGAGAGAGAGAGAGAGAGAGAGAGAGAGAGAGAGAGAGAGAGAGCAGAGAGATTGTCTCTCCTAAATTCCTTCAGAGTGTCTTTTCTATTCTGTATATTCTCTAGCTTGGGCTTAGAGGTTAAGATTTGCTTGAGCTGTTCGAAGGCTAGGTCGCTACGCTGTCAGAAATGTCAAATGGACTTAGGGCCTACCTGCAGTCAAAATCTGAGTAGGGGTAAGGTCTCTCTGTGTTCCATGTTTACATCAGTTGCTTTTAGCAGAAAACACTTAAGGACTGACTCTTCCGAAGGTGAGTCTTCGAGATGGGAGGACACAGACTGACAGACAGACAGACAGACAGACAGACAGATGGGTGGTGGGCGGTGGGGATGAAGATGAGAAAGTGCATATGGGCATCCGTCTTAAAGGAAGACATCATCAAGAGTCCAATGCGAAATCACAAAATGTAATTGTCAGGAGAATGCCCGG
>CM031622.1:55725577-55745577 GCA_018398815.1 Conus ventricosus | reverse complement strand
GCTCCAAACAGTCAGTAGCAGCTGAGTGAACTGAACTTTGATCTCATCGTTGGCCAGGAAAGCTTTCCAATCTGCAGGTCGCTTTGTGCTTTCTCCTTTCAGGATGATCTTGTCACCATACCCTCTTCTGTTTCGTTCCGTCGACTTCACTGAATAGTCTTGGTACATATCTGTACTGAGCACAAAGTCAACAGATGGTGGCACCATGTCGTACAGCTTCTGGCAGATCTGGAGGGACTTGCTGCATAGCATGGAATGTTGCATTGCCATCGATGATCATTAAAGTTTCATGAACAGGCAGCAAGTGTGCATCCTCAGCCTCTTTTGTCAGGTAGTGAAATGCAGTACTCCTGTCAGTCTTTGCCATATAACCATCTGCTGTCCCTGGGTTGTAAGGAACAGGGGTCAGGTGGTAGATCATGAGCTCTTTCAGATCCGTGTTCAGATCACCAGTGTGGGACTTGACCAGGAGCTGGAAGGCAACAATTCCTTGGTGCCTGTACTCGGTCACTTTGTTCTCAGTTGACTTCAGTGTGACTTTCCTCGACATGTCTGCCATAGTTTTCAGCTTGAGCTGCTTGATTGGCTGAAAGAAATGTTCTCTGACTTCTAGTCTCTCAGTGATGACGTTCTCTTTCTGACTTCTGCCTGCTGTCTCTGCACATAGGACATTCCTTTCAATATCACCAGGAACTGTGGCACCCATTGACAGCATGATCAGCTTCTCCTTTTCATGTGCCTCAAATGGGGTAGTGAGGTTTTCTACTGCTGCAACTGCTCTTGCCACGCTCTTTTCACTGCTGGTGACTTCTGTTGGACGCAGGTCACGGTGCTGGATGTCCAGATCATTGCCTCGTGACATTTCTGCCATGTCAAATGTCACTTGCACACTTGCATGTATTTTGTTCTCTACTGAGTTGTTCTCACCCACGTTTGGCATGCTGGATAGTTTGATGCAATCCCTGTGAGGGCGGCACCAGCTGCAGCTGCCCTACCCCTGCTCTTGGCATTACGCATGGTCTCTTCCATCGTCTTGTCTACAGTACATCGATTCCCAGGGATGAACGATCTTGCCACACTGAATGCCCCATGCTTCATCAGCTCTGTAGCACCTGGGTGTGAGACTTCAGTGTTGGCAATGAAGAACCCAAAGAATGTGAAATACCTCGCGTAGTTCTGACCTCCAAAGCTGAAGAACAGATCAGGCATCACCAGTAGGCACTGGGCGTACAACTCAAAGTCATTCATCTTCACAGCATACAAGAGAGACAGCACAAGCCAAATATGATCCATATACGTCAGCCAGAACTGGGGAGTTTTTCCATGCTTCCCTCGTCTCACCTCTTCTCTGTACTGTTCATAGTCTCTGAGGAAGTCGTCCACACTGTTGTCTTCAAGCAGCTGCCTGACAGAGTCATGCACTGGGGATAGTTGTTGCAGCAAGCAGGGTTGTGGTTTCTTCAGACAGGACAGGAAAGTCACTGTCAGTTCCTGCCCTGCTCAGGTACTTTGCCAACATCACACGTTCCAGACATTCAAGCATTGTCTTGTGACAGTGCAAAGCACGGTCATAATGTTTCCCTGTCTCGATACCTTTAAAGGAACCTGAGCTGATGATCTCTGCTTCCAAAAGAATGTCAGACAGACAGACCACTTCCATTCATTTTATTGCCTATCATTTTGAGATATGCAGAAATGAGGTGAAAGGTGCCAATGAGAATGATGTGTTTCTCGTACCTCTGAGGCTGGCTCCAGACAAGGGGATAGGCCTTCATGCATACACCCAGATCAAAGCTGGTGATCACGTATTCTTGTCCCACTTCCTGTGTAGCACACTCTGCCTACCTGAGGCACTCTTGAATGGTTTTGTACTCAGTGATGGGATTGAAGATAACTGGGTAGTAGTCTATTGTTGTTTTCGTTTCAGGCTTTTCTCCAGTCATTGAAATATACCCAGCCCAATCAGGGATCTCTTGTCCGGCGAAACTGCTGCGCAGACGTTCACACGCAGTATCATACAGTATCACGCACATGCTTATTCACTTTCAGCACAGACTGAAGCACGATTCACCTTGTCAAGGTGGAGGGAAGAAAAGGGAGAAGGGGATGGGGAAGTGGGTGGGTGCATCTTACAAAACGGCCTGAACGATTCACTGGACTCCAGTTCTGAAGATTCTGATGAAGCTTGAAAGTGAAATTTCTGATGCTTCATTGATTGCTGATGAAGAGAGAATACAGACAAATTATGTCTTTGAAAATGACCAAGAAATGTGCTTTCCTGACACCTTGAAGTAGAAAGAAACTCGTGGAGAGCGTGGCAGCAGAGAGTCCTCAGAAGAGAAGCCCCCTTCAAGCAAGTGTTTCGGCCCTTATCTCCTGACACTCTAGGGGGGTTGGGCCACACCCGGTTCATGACTCCGGATGTCCCTCTGCTGCCCCCCTTTTTTTTCCCCATCTTGGGACGAGCCATGGCTGGGATTCGAACCCATGAATACTGTATTAGTTGAAAGAATGTTAATGCTACATTTTGTTATACAAGAATGCCAGTAATAATAATATATAATAATTATATATTATATTATATATATATATATATATATATATATATATATATATATATATATATATATATATATATATATATATATATATATTTGTTAAAAATATTATTGAAATGAAGTGCTAAAATTCATCTACAAGCTTGTTTCAAGATATGTCTTTCTCCTCAGGATGACTTTTTTGTGGCACGCCAACGGTCTTTTATGGCGTGAGGGACCTGATCTTGTCTCTGTGTGTGCGGGTTTCGTTTGCTGCACGTGGGGCCTGTGTGTGTGTGTGTGTGTGTGTGTGTGTGTGTGTGTTGTGTGTGTGTGTGTGTGTGTGTGTGTGTGTGTGTGTGTGTGTGTGTGGTTGGTGTTTTTTTTGTTTTTGTTAGGGCCTGTTCAGGTGGAATGTGCTAGCAAAGATTTCCACTTGTGCCTGCAATTATTCACTATTTCTACTTTTGTGTTCAGAGTTGCTAAGTATGGTTTGCATAATATTAACCATTTTTCTGTGGAACATAGGTTGCATTTTTTGGAAATATTGTTGTATAGACCGTTGGCGTGCCACAAAAAGTCATCCTGAGGAGAGAGACATATCTTGAAACAAGCTTGTAGATGAATTTTAGCACTTCATTTTAATAATATTTTTAACAAATGCTCCCAAGGGGTTGAGCTTTTTCAGATTTTTAAGGACGTTTTTATATGTTTATGATATACATACATATATATATATATATTATAATATATATATATATATATTGAATTATAAACAAAGCTTGCTCTTATGTTTAGATTGAAGAAATATGGGGGAGATACGCATTCATATCTGCAGTGGTAGATGATTCTGCTAACTAACAGTATGTGCTTGAGTGGGTGAATGGGGAAAAACAAAATAAATGCTTCTCAAAATGAGCCTTCAGCAAGCTTATATTCTCCAAGGGGGAGACATCCTCCAACAGGGAGGGAAACTCACTAACATGTAACTCCTGGTCATATACCCATATTTCGAAACTTGGTGGTTTCTCCTCAGTGACGCGGAAAGTGGTAATTTGACTCCTCTGCCTTTTCAGTTTTAAGAGAATGCAATCCAGAAAAGGTTGGTGTGCAATACCGTAGTATGTTTGTTGAGTTTTTAAAAAACCAACCAAAGGTGCCCTCTAAGAAGCAAAAGAAAATCATAAAAAAGCAAAACAAACTACATTTTCTTGTAAAAAGTAGAAAATATAAAAAGATATCCTCTAAGACACAAGTGCTGAGGGCCAGTTCTTGGAATGAATCCCCAAGGGACCAAAATACAAAAACTAATAAATTCCAAGGATAAGTAACCGCACCGTTCCCGCAACTTACAGAGCAGCTTGGTGTTGCAATGACTGCAAGAAATATTGAATTATAAACAAAGCTTGCTCTTATGTCTTAGATTGAGAAATAGGGGGAGATACGCATTCATATCTGCAGTGGTAGATGATTCTGCCTAACTAACAGTATGTGCTTGAGTGGGTGAATGGGGAAAAACAAAATAAATGCTTCTCAAAATGAGCCTTCAGCAAGCTTATATTCTCCAAGGGGGAGACATCCTCCAACAGGGAGGGAAACTCACTAACATGTAACTCCCGGTCATATACCGATATTTCGAAACTTGGTGGTTTCTCCTCAGTGACCGCGGAAAGTGGTAATTTGACTCCTCTGCCTTTTCAGTTTTAAGAAGAATGCCAATCCCAGAAAAGGTTGGTGTGCAATACCGTAGTATGTTTGTTGAGTTTTCAAAAAACCAACCAAAGGTGCCATCTAAGAAGCAAAAGAAAATCATAAAAGAGCAAAACAAACTACATTTTCTTGTAAAAAGTAGAAAATATAAAAAGATATCCTCTAAGACACAAGTGCTGAGGGCCAGTTCTTGGAATGAATCCGCAAGGGACCAAAATACAAAAAACTAATAAATTCCAAGGATAAGTACCGCACCGTTTTCCCGCAACTTACAGAGCAGCTTGGTGTTGCAATGACTGCAAGAAATATTGAATTATAAACAAAGCTTGCTCTTATGTCTTAGATTGAAGAAATAGGGGGAGATACGCATTCATATCTGCAGTGGTAGATGATTCTGCCTAACTAACAGTATGTGCTTGAGTGGGTGAATGGGGAAAAACAAAATAAATGCTTCTCAAAATGAGCTTCAGCAAGCTTATATTCTCCAAGGGGGAGACATCCTCCAACAGGGAGGGAAATCACTAACATGTAACTCCTGGTCATATACCGATATTTCGAAACTTGGTGGTTTCTCCTCAGTGACCGCGGAAAGTGGTAATTTGACTCCTCTGCCTTTTCAGTTTTAAGAAGAATGCAATCCCAGAAAAGGTTGGTGTGCAATACCGTAGTATGTTTGTTGAGTTTCAAAAAACAACCAAAGGTGCATCTAAGAAGCAAAGAAAATCATAAAGAGCAAAACAAACTACATTTTCTTGTAAAAGTAGAAATATAAAAGATATCCTCTAAGAACAAGTGTGAGGGCCAGTTTTTTGGAATGAATCCCCAAGGGGGCCAAAAAACAAAAAATAATAAAAAAAACCCAAAGGGTAAGTACCCCACCGTTCCCGCAACTTAAGAGCAGCTTGGTGTTGCAAAGACTGCAAGAAAATTGAATTATAAAAAAGCTTGCTCTTTTGTCTTAGATTGAAGAAATAGGGGAGATACGGGATTTATTGCAGTGGTGATGATTCTGCCCAACTAAAGTATGTGCTTGAGGGGTGAATGGGGAAAACAAATAATGTTTCAAAAAGAGCCTTCAGCGTTATTTCTCAAGGGGGAGCATCCCCCAACAGGGAGGGAAATCATAACATGTAATCTGGATATACCCATATTCGAAACTTTGGGGGTTTTTTAAGGGGAAAAAAGGGGTTTTTCCCCCCGGTATTTAAAAAAAAACCCCCTTTAAAAAAATAAAAATTTTTTTTGGAAAAAAAAAATTTTTTTTAAAAAGGGGTTTTTAAAAATTTTGGGGGGTCAAAAACCAACCGGTTCCCCAAGGGCCCCAAAAAAACAAAAATTTTCCAAAAATTTGAAAAAAAAAAAACCCTTTTGAAAATGAAAAAAAGGGGGTTATAACCGGGGGAAAAAAAAAAAATTTTGGGGGGGGTAAGAAAAAAATTTTTAAAACAATTTTGGGGTTCTAAAAAAAAAACCCAAAAAAAAAAACCCCCAAAAAAGGGGAAAGAAATTTAAAAGGGGGAAAAACCTTAAAATTTCTTTGTTTTGAAAAAATTTCCCCCAAAAGGTTTTATCCCGGGGAAATTTTTAAAAAAAACCAAAAAGGGTTGGGGAAAAGAAAATTTTTTTCAAAAAAAACCGGGAAAGGAAAAAAACCCCCCCAATTTTTTTCCCAAAAAAGGTTTAAAAAAATTTTTGGTTTTTTACCCCCCCCAAAATAAAAAAAAAATTTTTTCCCCCTTTAAAATTTTTAAAAAATTTTAGCAATGTTAAGAAAAAAGGGAAAACCTTCCAAATTTTTATTTAAAAAAGGTAATAAAAGGGGGAGGGTTAAAAAGGGGGGGAAAAAATAAAAAAAAAATTTCCAAATTTTCTTTAAAAAAAAAGGGGGGGGGAAACCCCCCCTAGGGAAGAAATTTTTAAAAAATTTTTCATTTGGGGAAAGGGGAAAAATTTTTTTTCCTCCCAAAAAAAAATTTAAACCCCTTTTTTTTTTAAAATCCCCGGGGGTTTTTTAAAAAACCAAAAATTTTAAAAAAAAAAATCCCCAAAAAGCAAAAAAATTTTTTAAAAAAAAAAATTTTTGAAAATAAAAAAAAAAGGTTTTTCCGTTGGGGATTTTAAAAAAAACCCCCGGGAAAAACAAAAAAAAAATTAAAAAAAAACCCCCTTTTTTTGAAAAATTTAAAAAAAAAATTGTTTCAATTGGGGAAAAAAAAAAAAAATAAATCTTCTCAAAAGGCCTTCAGCAAGCTTATATTCTCCAAGGGGGGGAATCCTCCAACGGGAGGGAAACTCACTAACATGTAATCTGGTCTATACCGAATTCGAAACTTGGTGGTTTCTCCTCAGTGACGCGAAAGTGGTAATTTGACTCCTTTGCCTTTCAGTTTTAAGAAGAATGCAATCCCAGAAAAGGTTGGGGTCAATACCGTTTGTATGTTGTTGAGTTTTCAAAAAAAACCCAACCCAAAAGTGCCATTAAAGCAAAAGAAAATTAAAGAGCAAAACAACTAATTTTCTGTTAAAAGTAGAAAATATAAAAAGATATCCCCTAAGACCAAGTGTGAGGGCCAGTAGTCTTGATGAATCGCAAGGGACCAAAAATCCAAAAACTAATAAAATTAAGGATAAGTAACCCCACCGTTCCCGCAATTACAGAGCAGCTTGGTGTTGAATGATGCAAGAATCTTGAATTATAAAAAAGCTGCTCTTATGTCTTTGATGAAGAATAGGGGAATACGCATTTATATCTGCGTGGTGATGATTCTGCCTAACTAACAGATGTGCTTGGTGGGTGAATGGGGAAAAAAAAAAAAAAATAAATGCTTTCAAAAAGAGCTTCAGCGCTTATATTCTCCAAGGGGGGAATCCTCAAAAAAGGGAGGGAAACTCACTAAAAATGTAACTCTGGTTTATTCCGATATTTCGAACTTGTGGTTTCTCCTCAGTGACCCCCGGAAAGTGGTAATTTGACTCCTCTGCTTTCGTTTTAAGAGAATGCTCCAGAAAAGGGTGGTGTGCCAATACCGTAGTTGTTTGTTTAGTTTTCAAAAACAACAAAGTGCCATCTAGAAGGAAAAGAAATCATAAAGAGCAAAACAAACTACATTTTCTTGTAAAAAGTGAAAATATAAAAAGATATCCCCAAGACACAAGGCTGAGGGCCAGTTTTGGAATGGAACGCAAGGGACCAAAATTACAAAAACTAATAATTCCCAAAGGGTAAGACCGCACCGGGTTCAGCAATTACAAGAGGCTTGGTGTTGCAATGGGCTGAAGAAATATTAATTATAAACAAGCTTGTTTATGTCTTAGATTTAGAATAGGGGGAGATACCCCATTCATTCGCATGGTAGATGATTCTGCCTAACTAACAGTATTGCTTGAGTGGGTGAATGGGGAAAAAACAAATAAATGCTTTCAAATGGGCTTCAGCAAGTTTTATTCTCCAAGGGGGACTCCCCCAAGGGAGGGAAACCACAACATGTAATCGGTATATACGATTTCGAACTTTGGTGGTTTTCTCCGTGACCGCGGAAGTGGTATTTGACTCCTTGCCTTTCGTTTTAAGAAGAATGCAATCCAGAAAAAGGTTGGGTGCAATACCGTGTATGTTGTTGGTTTTCAAAAACCAACAAAGGTGCCATCTTAAAAGCAAAAGAAAAACTAAAAGAGCAAAACAAATACATTTCTTGTAAAAAAGTAGAAATATAAAAAAATTTCCCCTAAGACACAAAAGTGCTGAGGGCCGTTCTTGGAATGAATCCGCAAGGGACCAAAATACAAAAATAATAAATTCCAAGGATAAGTACCGCACCGTTCCAGCAACTTACAGAGCAGCTTGGTGTTGCAATGACTGCAAGAAATATTGAATTAAAACAAAGTTGCTCTTTGTCTTAGATTGAAGAAATAGGGGAGATACGCATTAAAATCGCAGTGGTAGATGATTCTGCCTAAATAACAGTATGTGCTTGAGTGGGTGAATGGGGAAAAACAAAAAATGCTTCTCAAAATGAGCCTTCAGCAAGCTTATATTCTCCAAGGGGGAGACATCCTCCAACAGGGAGGGAAACTCACTAACATGTAACTCCTGGTCATATACGATATTTCGAAACTTGGTGGTTTCTCCTCGTGACCGCGGAAAGTGGTAATTTGATCCTCTGCCTTTTCAGTTTTAAGAGAAGCAATCCCAGAAAAGGTTGGTGTGCAATACCGTAGTATGTTTGTTGAGTTTTCAAAAAACCAACCAAGGTGCCATCTAAGAAGCAAAAGAAAATCATAAAAGAGCAAACAAACTACATTTTCTTGTAAAAAGTAAAAATATAAAAAGATATCCTCTAAGACACAAGTGCTGAGGGCCAGTTCTTGGAATGAATCCGCAAGGGACCAAAATACAAAAACTAATAAATTCCAAGGATAAGTACCGCACCGTTCCGCAACTTACAGAGCAGCTTGGTGTTGCAATGACTGCAAGAAATATGAATTATAAACAAGCTTGCTCTTATGTCTTAGATTGAAGAAATAGGGGAGATACGCATTCATATCTGCAGTGGTAGATGATTCTGCCAACTAACATAGTTGCTTTGAGTGGTGAATGGGGAATATAAGCTTGCTGAAGGCTCATTTTGAGAAGCATTTATTTTGTTTTTCCCCATTCACCCACTCAAGCACATACTGTTAGTTAGGCAGAATCATCTACCACTGCAGATATGAATGCGTATCTCCCCCTATTTCTTCAATCTAAGACATAAGAGCAGCTTTGTTTATAATTCAATATTTCTTGCAGTCATTGCAACACCAAGCTGCTCTGTAAGTTGCTGGAACGGTGCGGTACTTATCCTTGGAATTTATTAGTTTTTGTATTTTGGTCCCTTGCGGATTCATTCCAAGAACTGGCCCTCAGCACTTGTGTCTTAGAGGATATCTTTTTATATTTTCTACTTTTTACAAGAAAATGTAGTTTGTTTTGCTCTTTTATGATTTTCTTTTGCTTCTTAGATGGCACCTTTGGTTGGTTTTTTGAAAACTCAACAAACATACTACGGTATTGCACACACCAACCTTTTCTGGATTGCATTCTTCTTAAAACTGAAAAGGCAGAGGAGTCAAATTACCACTTTCCGCGGTCACTGAGGAGAAACCACCAAGTTTCGAAATATCGGTATATGACCAGGAGTTACATGTTAGTGAGTTTCCTCCCTGTTGGAGGGTGTCTCCCCCTTGGAGAATATAAGCTTGCTGAAGGCTCATTTTGAGAAGCATTTATTTTGTTTTTCCCCCTTCACCCACTCAAGCACATACTGTTAGTTAGGCAGAATCATCTACCACTGCAGATATGAATGCGTATCTCCCCCTATTTCTTCAATCTAAGACATAAGAGCAAGCTTTGTTTATAATTCAATATTTCTTGCAGTCATTGCAACACCAAGCTGCTCTGTAAGTTGCTGGAACGGTGCGGGTACTTATCCTTGGAATTTATTAGTTTTTGTATTTTGGTCCCTTGCGGATTCATTCCAAGAACTGGCCCTCAGCACTTGTGTCTTAGAGGATATCTTTTTATATTTTCTACTTTTTACAAGAAAATGTAGTTTGTTTTGCTCTTTTATGATTTTCTTTTGCTTCTTAGATGGCACCTTTGGTTGGTTTTTGAAAACTCAACAAACATACTACGGTATTGCACACCAACCTTTTCTGGGATTGCATTCTTCTTAAAACTGAAAAGGCAGAGGAGTCAAATTACCACTTTCCGCGGTCACTGAGGAGAAACCACCAAGTTTCGAAATATCGGTATATGACCAGGAGTTACATGTTAGTGAGTTTCCCTCCCTGTTGGAGGATGTCTCCCCCTTGGAGAATATAAGCTTGCTGAAGGCTCATTTTGAGAAGCATTTATTTTGTTTTTCCCCATTCACCCACTCAAGCACATACTGTTAGTTAGGCAGAATCATCTACCACTGCAGATATGAATGCGTATCTCCCCTATTTCTTCAATCTAAGACATAAGAGCAAGCTTTGTTTATAATTCAATATTTCTTGCAGTCATTGCAACACCAAGCTGCTCTGTAAGTTGCTGGAACGGTGCGGTACTTATCCTTGGAATTTATTAGTTTTTGTATTTTGGTCCCTTGCGGATTCATTCCAAGAACTGGCCCTCAGCACTTGTGTCTTAGAGGATATCTTTTTATATTTTCTACTTTTTACAAGAAAATGTAGTTTGTTTTGCTCTTTTATGATTTTCTTTTGCTTCTTAGATGGCACCTTTGGTTGGTTTTTTTGAAAACTCAACAAACATACTACGGTATTGCACACCAACCTTTTCTGGGATTGCATTCTTCTTAAAACTGAAAAGGCAGAGGAGTCAAATTACCACTTTCCGCGGTCACTGAGGAGAAACCACCAAGTTTCGAAATATCGGTATATGACCAGGAGTTACATGTTAGTGAGTTTCCCTTCCTGTTGGAGGATGTCTCCCCTTGGAGAATATAAGCTTGCTGAAGGCTCATTTTGAGAAGCATTTATTTTGTTTTTCCCCATTCACCCACTCAAGCACATACTGTTAGTTAGGCAGAATCATCTACCACTGCAGATATGAATGCGTATCTCCCCCTATTTCTTCAATCTAAGACATAAGAGCAAGCTTTGTTTATAATTCAATATTTCTTGCAGTCATTGCAACACCAAGCTGCTCTGTAAGTTGCTGGAACGGTGCGGTACTTATCCTTGGAATTTATTAGTTTTTGTATATATATATATATATATATATATATATATATATATATATATATATATATATATATATATACATACAGAGAGAGAGAGAGAGAGAGAGAGAGAGAGAGAGAGAGAGAGAGAGAGAGAGAGAGAGAGAGGGGGCAGACAGTGAGAAATGATAGGAAAAGTTCTTATGGGACATAAGGGAATTTGTGGCGGAGTGCGATTATTCCGATATTTTCCGGTAAGACAAAATTCTTAAAGCAGGCCAGGCATGCGTAAAAATCATTCCGGTATTTTCCGGTAAGACAAAATTCTTAATGCAGGTCGGGCATGCGCAAAAGTGCTTCCTTTTCGAAGTAACATGCTAGCAGTGAAGACACACTCTCTGCTCTCCGAAAAAATTCTCTGCTCTCTCAAATAAGTTGCAAGGTAAGATCCTCATCCATGCAGTCTACGCGGTGTCTAACATGCCTCATGCCTTGTTACTTGGTCATTCCATCATCAAACGTTTTGCTCAGCATATTTGTGATGTAGATGAGGTGTTGGAACGCAAATATTAAGTTGCAAGACACTTGCTCTGTGGAGATAGTCGGCAGAGCCGGACTAACATTACACGGTCTTCTGCGCGATAACCAAACTCTCCCAGGCATAATGAATACGCTTAAACAACGACCCAACATCATCTTTCTTCAGATAGGAGGCAACGATTTCTGGCTTGGGACAACACATGATGACTTAGCTATGGATATCTTGGCCTCTCTATTGAAAGGTAGATTCGGGGTGGAACGCGTCATGTTCAGGTTCAGGTTCAGATTTAGGGGCGATGATTGTTTCGTCTTAGCCTCGCGGCTTTATATGCCCTTTCTTTATATGCTCTGTCATTGGTCAGGTCGACAGCGAGCCCAGTTTTTATTTTCGACCATCAAAGTCGAACATGATGTCAGTTATTATTTCATGCTTATCGATAAGATTTTTAAGAGTTAATATTTGGTGCACGTTTGATGTTCGGAGTTAGTTTATTCCAAATTGGTGCTATCCTCTGGCTGAAGAAAGGTTTCCTTATATTAGTATTAACTTGCTGTATTTGTACTTTGTCACAACTGTTACGGGTTATGTTGGTTAGTGCAGGTTCAAAAAAACATGCTTGATCAATATCATCTAGATTATTGAAAATTTTATAAGTTTGGATCAGATCTCCTCTTATCCTTCTGGCTTTGAGGGATGGCAACCTTAGGTACCTTAATCTGTCTTCATATGGATAATCAGCATGTTCGGACAGTTGTTGCCAAGATTCAAAGCTGAACGATCCGGGAAATGTGGTTTTTATCACAGCGAGAAGCAACAGAATTCAACACATGCGCGCAACAAGTACTCCACCAGCAACACGCAGCATTTGAAGGAATCCCATACATCACATCATGGAACCACCACGAATATTTTTCTCTCAGAAGCTCCAAAAGACACTTGTTCCTGAGTGACGGCGTGCATCTGTCAAATCAGGGGCAATTCAAGTTCTACAAATCAATCAGAGGAGCCTTGATAGTAGCATGCAACAAAGTACAAGGTAAAAACTGAATGCACACAAAGTAGTAGTTACACAGGGCAGTGATGTGTTCACACTAAGCATTACCACAAGTACTTATGTGATGTTGCTTGCTGTTGTTCCCCTTTTCGGTCATGCTTTTACTATTTTGCTTACTCAGCACACAGTTGAACCAGACTGCAACAACCAGATCATTTAAAAAAAAAAAAAAAAAATTTTGGGGCGAAGGATGGGCGCATCTTTAACAGGGCAGCCTTTTTGTGCGCTTAGAATTTTCACGGCAGACTCTGTTTTTTTTTCTTTTCCCCGTTTTTTTAGCTCATCGGCTGACCAGATGCCTATTAAGTCTAGGCTGAGTGGAAACACTATAGCGATCGTCACTTCGACCATTTTAAAAAATTTACGGGAATAAATTTTTTCGTTAAATTTTTTTAAATTTTAAGGGGAAGACACACGCTGTCCGAGTTTGTTTTCATAAGAAAATAAGACAACAAAACAGGACCAATGTTCGAATTTTGGGAAAAAATGCAAAGGGCGTAGAAATCGCTCATGCGTTACCCCGCAAACCGAATTCAGCGAATCAGACACAAACACAAGCTAGCACGAACAAGCAGACGACAGTTCATACGATGCTCGTAAGGGATAAATTGCAATAATTTACTCAGGAAGATATTTAACACTTGAAATTATCAGGTTATGTGTTTATTGTTTCGTTCGTGAGAACACGCTGCACCACCAGCAGACTGGCGGGCAGGGGGATGCGGCATGCGCAGTGGTAGTGGCCATTCAACTGAACGGGGGGCGTTGGGCTAGGTTGAACAAAAACGCGTACGGGCTGGCTTTCCGCTGCGCATGAACAACCCTGTAAATGGAAAAGTCCAAAACTGAACGCCCCACAGGGTTTACTTTTTAACTACGTTTTGAGACAATGTTTGGGCCCATTAGATAGAAAGCACACGTTGTTTTTTTTGTGGTGGCCTTCGATGGAAAGAACGGGTTTTTTTAGTCCCCACCGTAAATTTGGGTTGCAAGTTGCCAGAGTGGACGACCAAAGCTTTTTATCGAGCGGTTCCATCCCCCAAACCAATAGGGTGGTGTGTGAGTGTGTGTTGTGTGTGTGTGTTGTTGGTGTGTGGGTGTGTGTGTGTGTGAGAGAGAGAAGAGAGAGAGAGGAGAGAGAGAGAGAGAAGAGAGGAAAGGAAAAGAGAGAAAGTTTTAATCCCCGACCACTCGTTTTTATGTGAAAGATTTCTTTTTTTGAACTTTTAAAGTTTATTATAAGTGCATTTTAACGTGCATGACAATGTAATTATGGGGAAAAATTTTGGGCGAGCAGGGGGGGGAGGGGGGGGGGGGGGAAGTCCGATATGGGAGGGGTGGTTGCACACACCATGATACTTTTTGAAACATGATACGCCACAAGTAAGCACAATTAAATTTTGTTTTTAATAGCAAAAATTTTATTACGTGTGTGTGTGGTGTGGTGTGTGTGTGTGGTTTTGGTGGTGTGTGTGTTGTGCGGCGGTGTTGTGCATCGCGCGCGTGCTGCATGTGTGGGGGTGTGGGGTTGTGTATATGTCGTGGTGCTTTTTGGGAACACGCCCCTCTCTCTCTCTCTCCTCTCTCTCTCCTCCCCCCCTCTCTTTTTCGATTTGAATGTATTTTGGGGTTGAGAGGGGCGAGTGGACCAATAGGATAGTACAACGTATGCTCATACAAAATGCAAATAAAATTTTCCTACTTCAACTCTTATATTTAACCGGGGGCAACCAGGTTCAAGTTGCCCCAAAAACATCTACAAAAAAAGAACCCCACACAACGGCGAATGTTTTTCCAGGAAAAAAGAGGGGGAATTTTCCGGGGTTTTTCAAGGCCCGCCCCTGCACCCGAAAAAAAAACACACGGAGACAACAAGTGTCGCCAGGACACAATGTTGCCCTTTGCTGAGGAGTCAAGCATGAAAGCAACAGATCAACGAAACATTATACTTCAGGATCAGCATGTTTTTTCGAGGTTTCACCAGAATATGAATGGAACTGGAATCTATGCTTTTCTTAAAACTGAAAAAGGAAAAAAAGTGATTGATCCATCACAGAAGAAATTTTTAAAAAGAAGTCGGGTGTACGACGGGAAAAAAAATACCGAAAACATTTTCAAACTTCACGCACTGGCAAGACCCCCAACAGAAAACACTTTTGGATGAAGGTCCTGTATCTTACACATTTGAAGCAAACAAAGCTGTGGGCAAGAACTGTCGAAATAAAAAAGATAACCAAAAGGGGAGAAGTGCAATGAAGGCAGCCCAGAAACGTGAACATAAACGGGCATTTCAAAAGTCGAGTTAAAAAATCGAAAATTCGGGCAGAGTCTTTAAAGAACACAAAAACTGTTTTTTTTTGTGGGGAAGAGATCGTCAGACAATTTTCATGCCGCTCATTTTGTTGAAAAACGATACGTGATATGCAGGGTTTGCCAAAGACAGATACTTCTCGAAACTTTTTAGAAGGGGACATGCATGCACTGGAACAAGACCATTCCAAAAGTTGTAAGCTTTTTACACAACCGCAAACTGCATCAAGGAAAAGGTAGTAGCAAAGCCCCAGCCGAGTCTTTAAGCACGTTTTTGTGAACTGTTTCTTCATTTTAAAAGAGAGAAACAATTCAATCTTTTCACTTTTCAAATTTTCCGAACTCTGCAAAAGTAGACAAAGAAAAGCTTGATCTGGATCCAGTATAAGAAGAAAGGTCAACCAACCAAATGAAAGAAAGACTCTTAGCAAAAAACCAGATCTGCAAGCACAGAGCAAAGGGGAAAGGGAAATTGTTTTTGCTCTTTATGCTGACAGACAACAAAGTAATTTTCGCCACCAACTGAAGATAATGCGGCACATTGCCGAGCTCACAAATTGGCCAAAACATTTTCTCAAAAGAATACAGTTTTGATGGCCATTTACTTCAGAGGGGCAGAAACTGTAGTTTCCACCATTTTTTCGTCTTTTATTGGGATGGCTAGAGGGGTCAGTTTAAGCGAAAGTCCCACAAGGTGCAAAATTTAAAATCCGTTTTGTCTTTTCTCAGAGCAAGTTTCAATACAAAAAAGAAAGATGTTTGGAAACAAGATTCACTCTTCTTTTAAAACAAATCACCCCCAAAACCACGAGAAACACCACGGCATCACATTAGCCTGAGATATACTTCCGGACAAGGCAGAGGGGAAAAAATCGTAAACGCCGAACTGGGTCTGTTAACCCAAAAACAAAAGAGGAAATTGTCACTCAGCTGGGGAACTCGTTCTTCAAGGTTTTTAGGAGGAGCAGTGTGTGTGTCCCCCCAAAACGAATGAAGACTCTTCACTGTTGGGGCGTGGATAATCTTTACCACAACACACGTCTCGCGGTCCAAAACTTTTCACGGCACTGCCACTCTTTGTCAGCTTTCCAACAGTCAACAAACCGGGAAACCAAGAGAAACACCCTACATTCCCCGAGCAAGCAAAAAAAGGGGGTACCTTGCGCCTGCGAATAACGATCTCCCAGAAGCTAGCCTCACCAGAGACTGTTTGCACCCAAACCCTGGGATTTAAGGCTCAGCGATGCCCTTAACCTATGGCAAAGGAAAACGAGTGGTTTTTCAAATGTTGAAGCTTTGGAAAATAAAGACAGCTTTATGCGGGAAACTTCATTTCAGGGCTGCGTTCATGCTAGCCCAGCAAGTGGAAAGACCTGTCCCAAAAAAGCCTGCTCCACTTTTCACAGGAAACACAGTCCCCCTATCAGAACCACGCCATGAAACCCCATCAGGGAGCCATACGAGACTAAATCCCCAGCAAGTACCGTGATCACCAACTGCCCCTGTAGCTATTTCAAACAAAACCATGCTGGCCACAACCCATGGAGAAAAACAAATTCGTCGTCATGCTTGGGGGTTTACAACGAAAGAACATCCAAACGCTTTGGGACTGCTGGTGGAGCGGGGGAAAAAGGGACCTTCAGCGGTTCCTACAATGGAAGAGCATCACGCAAATGGCTCACAATCACCAAGCTGGTATCCCTCAAGTACAGCAGCACTCCAAACCTTTTACAGAGAGCAGCCTTCGGACTAATTTTAGCCAGATGGAGCAGAAGAACCCTTTCTTTCAAAGAATGGGAAGACAGAAAGTTTTCAAACGCCTAGTTCGCGTTTTGGCCCTGGCGCATTGGGGGCCCTGTACCTCATTTTTTGCGCTCTCTAGATCAGCTGCTTCAAACTGTAGCCCAAATCTTGGGGAATTTTCACCTTGGATGTTCGCACTCAATCACACAAACCATGCTCGAGGCTTCAAATTCCATCAAACATGGTACAGCGTGTACCAAAGTTCCTTTCCTATAGCGGTTCAAAAGGGCACTTTTTGGTGCAGAAAAAAATGTGCTTTTCTTCGATGCCAAGACCACCCATGAGCACGAAGCGCAGAGAAGGAGAGGGGGGAAAATTGGGCTGACGACAATCCACAGCTCTGCGAAGGTCACAGCAAAGTTTTAAGGGGTCTGCATAATTTTAAGAAACTCCAAAACTACAAAAGAAGCACCCGAGACTTGTCACCATGAAAAAACAACCAGCTTCCAAAAAAGCTTTGCGAAGATGTCAAAAGTCTCTTTCCACGATGCAAGAACTGGGCAATCCCCCCTGGAAACAACAAATTTTAAGGGGGACTTTGGGCACAGGGTAGGAGAATGAAAACAAACTAAATCATGAAACAATTCAAAGACGGCCAACGCAGAGAACAAACGTTGAGGGAAGCCTGGGGCATGTCAAAAACCCATCTCATAACCATTCCCCCCGAACAAACTTTCCTGTTCAAAAATTTTCCCCTCTCACTGTGTCCAGTAAATTGGAGTAATCTAGGATGTCCCTGCTTGCTCACTCTTTAATCGGTTCAAATTTATATTTATTTTTATTTAATTTTTCTACAATTTACCAAAGATGCGCCAATAAGTTTGTGCGTAATCAATATATGCTTTAAGAAATTGCATTATATGTTACCACTAGATGGAACAGACAGTACCTACATACCATTTACAGTCAGGTCATGAATAATATGGGTTTTGAAATGTTATCGTAATTTAGGATATTTTCGTAGATTATTAATACATTTAGAATAGTAAATAATAGCCAACAAAACATATCCGATTCCATGTGTCATTTTCTAGTCAAACGACCGACACCAAAAGCTGCTTTGATGTACCAAATATGACCGAAATCCTGCCAAACAGAACAATTAGTTTCGACATCAAAAAAAATTGCATAAAATTCCAATGATGAACAAAATGTTTTGCGTAGTATATACTTTAAAAGATTACATGTTATTACCATATGCTTCAAAGGTTCCCTATACACCATTTATAGCAAGTCCACAATACATAGTGTACTCTTTGTTGTAAAAACTCAGATGTTTTCTCATAACTTTATTTTTTTTTTAGGAATTTCAATACAAGCTTAATAAGTTTTGAGCAGTATACAATTACCATCAAAACGTAGTCCGTCACGTGTGTATCCTCTTAACGAAAGAGGGCATCAAAAAGCTACGTGTGTGCCAAATTTCATGAAATGGTAAAGAACTGAACGAAGATTCCCACATCACCACGACTATTACTACAGATTACAAGAAGTACTATTCATGACCCATCATGTTTTGTTCGTCAGTGCATGTCTTTCAAGGCAAGGTGTCCAAGAAATTGCTGAATATGATCCGTGAAATGTTTTGCAGCAATGCGCTAGTTAGCCGTGACCTTGACCCATGTTTTCGACTATATGCAGCATGTTTTCTACTCATTGCAGCTACCCAGCGGAGATCTTGCATGATTATCATCAATTCAGCTATATTAACTGTGACCCGTGGTTACCCATGTTTTTCTACTCCTGTTTCTTCTACTCAATGCAGCCACATCAGCTGTGATTCTTGCATGTTTCTCAGCAATGCAGCTACATCAGCTGTGACCCTTGCATGTTACAAATTCCACTCAATGCAGCTAGCATCAGCTGTGCTACTTGCATGTTCACGCAATGCAGCAATATTAGGCCAGTGCCCTATATTGTTTTTATGCCGATGCAGCTCATAAGCTGTGCCTCCTTTTATTGCATGATTCTCCGCAATGAAGCTATATTAGCTGTGCCCTGTATTGTTTTCATAACTCAATGCAGCTAACACGGCTCTTGCATGTTTTCTCCGCAATGCAGGCTATAATAGCTGAGCCCTATATTGTTTTATACTCGATGCAGCTACATCAGCTGTGCACTTGCATGTTTTCTCCCAAAGAGCTATATAAGCTGGCCCTGTATTGATTTATACTCAAAGGCAGCTACATCATCTGTGCTCTTGCAAGTTTCTCCGCAATGCACTATATGAGTCTGTGCCCTATATTGGTTTATACTCAATGCAGCGACATCACTGTGACCTAGCATGTTCTCCGCAATGCAGCTATATAGCTGAGCCCTATAAAAAAACAATTGTATTCTACTCAATGCAGCTACATCAGCTGTCTCTTGCCATTTTTTCTCAGCAATGCGGCTATATTAGCCGTGACCCATGTATACTACTCAATTGCAGCTACATCAGCTTGTGCTCTTGCATGTTCTCTGCAATGCGGCTATATAGCTGTGGACCATGTTTTATTTACTACTCAATGCAGCTACATCACTGTCTCTTTCATTTTCTCTGGCAAAGTGGCTCTAATAGCCGTGACCCCCGTTCTCTACTCAAAGCAGGCAGACACCAGCAGTGATCCATGCATGTTTCTCAGCAAGCTGCTACATCAGCTGAGTTTTTGCCATGTTTATATTATAATCATTGCATGTTTTTCATCAAGGCGGCACACACGTGACCCATACACTCAATCTCAATGCACTATTTCTCTACACAATGCAGCTATATCAGGTGAGATCCTTGCATGTTTCTCGGCAATTTGGCTATATAGCTGTGACCACTTTATCACCTGAGACTGTCAATTAACCGCAAACAAATTTTTGCAAGGTTCTCAACAAGTTATCTGCAAGGTGGCTACATCAGCAGTGTGTTGGCATGTTTTTATTTATAACTTTGCATGTTTTTTTCAGCAAGGCGGCTACATCACGTGACCCCATGTTCTCTACAAATGCAGCTACATCAGCTGTGATCTCATGTTTTTATCAGCAATGCGGCTATATTAGCCATGCCCCATGTTTGCTACACAATGCCACCTACACAGCGTGATCTAGCATGTTCACACAATGCCGCGGTATTATCGTGTGACCCATGTTTTCTACACATTACACCTACATCGGCTGTGATCTTGGCAGGATTCTCACAATGCGGCTATATTAGCCGTGACCTCCTCATCCCGTGGACTTACAATTAACCGTGAAACTGTTTTTAGGCATGATCTCAACAATTTATTCCACAAGGTGGCTACATCAGCTGTGAGTTGGCATTTTTATAAAAGAACATTGGCGTGTTTTCCAGCAAGGCGGCTTCAACATCCCGG
>CM031622.1:55718077-55720577 GCA_018398815.1 Conus ventricosus | reverse complement strand
ACTTTATGTCAATTTTCAGTGACATCCATCAAAATGATAAATGAGTATTCTATTGCAATAGTTTGTTTGCCGCATCTTGGTAAAACCTGGTAAGATGCTTGATCAACATTCTTGTTAACAATCTGACTTTTGCCAGTATTCAATACTATCTTTTAAGATGAGTACTGTATGATACATTCTGTCTGGAAAAAGCAGTATACCTGTACTGGATGAAAACTATTAAGCTGCTTTACGAATATTGTCAATTGTCTTAATGCTTTGTGGTAGGTGCTCCTAAGTCGATGGACATGTGTGCTTGGGCTACACACACGCGCACGTACGCACACACACACACACACACACACACACACACACACACACACACACACACACACACACACACACACACACACACATGCGCGCGCGCGCGCGCGCGCGTCCGTGGAACTAAGTTGACTGCCACATTCACAGAGCAAAACATCATTAACAGCACTGACGAGGTTACTGTTAACAAGACGGTTCAGCTGGCACACTCATCTGTTTACTCAGGTAACATCCAGGTTCTTCAGACAACGTGCTACATATTTTTGTAACTGATTACAATCCATAGGTGGCGTTCCTAAATGGGCAGCTTGGCGTATGTTAAGTGCACTAAAATGACCTGACAGAAGATCTTATTTTGAAGGGAAACATTAATACAGGGGTGAGTCATTCATGATCCATGATCAAAATGGCGTTCAGCTGCTCACGCTTTGGAAATTCCCGTGGTACCCATGGCGTACGCCGTGTACACGACTGTCTTCTCAACGTTCGTTTACACCAGTACTCCAGCCCACGCGGATCACACTACTTTCGAGTTTTAAAAAAAAAGAAAAAAAAAAAAGAAAAAAAAGAAGAGCACACACACACACACACACACACACACACACACACACACACACACACACATACACACACACACGCCGCGCGCACACACACACACACACACACCCGTTCACGCTCACAGCACCATTATAGAAAGCCATGACAGTATGGAAAGGAGGTAATTGACTGAATGTTGCAAGTTGGGATCATTCTCAAGAAGTGTCCCGTGCATTGAGTCCCCCTTCCCTCCCTTTTCCTCCTCACCCAAAACAAACAAACAAAAGTTTGGGGGAAGGGAACTGAAAACATTCTACATATATAGAGACCACTACTGTGGCTAAAATCGATTTGTCCAAAGTAGTTGGGACACAAACAACACAGTCTATGGAACTGTAGTTCGAAAAAGCGAGAGGTGGTGTATTTTCTTTGGGTATCTGATTAGGTGTCGCTAGGGTCCTAACCGCACAAATAATCTTTACAGCTTATGCTAAAACATGCCGTAATGTTCAGTGTTCGCTATAAACTGCGGTAGGTTTTAGCACAGAACTGTTACATCGTACATTCCTGGCACAGAATGTTACAATCGGTACATTCCTGGCACAGAACTGTTACAATCGGTACATTTCTGGCACAGAACTGTTACAATCGGTACATTCCTGGCACAGAACTGTTACAATCGGTACATTCCTGGCACAGAACTGTTACAATCGGTACATTCCTGGCACAGAACTGTTACAATCGGTACATTCCTGGCACAGAACTGTTACAATCGGTACATTCCTGGCACAGAACTGTTACAATCGGTACATTCCTGGCACAGAACTGTTACAATCGGTACATTCCTGGCACAGAACTGTTACAATCGGTACATTCCAAAACGGTGTTGGCACAGAACTGTTACAATCGGTACATTCCAAAACGGTGTTGGCACAGAACTGTTACAATCGGTACATTCCAAAACGATGAAGACTGTGGGTTTCAAAGCGAGATGATTGTATGTGAAATTGAAACAATTTTTTTTAAAGGAATTTAAAATAAATCCACCAGTTAACATGGATAAACAATTTACAAGACAAAAAACGACGCGTTTCGACCTCTTAGTCTTCTACGGGCAAGAGAAACAACCTTCGGTAACTTAAACAGTAAACAAGTGGGGTAACGTTTGCTCCCATAAGAAAACCTAACACATGGTAACTTTTATTCAAGACTGGCACAGCCTTTTAAACTTGAATAAAGTCAGACAAATACATAGACGAACAATCTAACAGTGGGGAGGGGGGGGGAACAAGCGCAGGCCAACAATTGAACTGTCTTCATAGTAATGACTTGGCAAAGATTTGGACTTAAGGGGGGTGGGGGTGGGGGGTGGGGAGGTGGGGGTTGAAGATGGAGAAACTGAGAACATGAAATTAAGAAAATATGTTACAGATTTGAAAACTCTTCACTAGCTGCATAAGGAAACCATTTTGAAGACAGATATACTTGTATTGCCTGCTCCGAGGCCTTTCGTCCGCTGGGTCGGAACTCATGAGGGAGACACGGCTGGCTGTGTCTGCGCTCCTGGCGTCAAATAGAGACACACCACAGTCCATAATACTGTGGTATTCTCACCACCAAGGGTACAAAAAAGAATCCAATAGCACCCCCAAAGCAGCCA
>CM031622.1:55693077-55713077 GCA_018398815.1 Conus ventricosus | reverse complement strand
GTGTGTGTTGTGTGTGTGTGTGTGTGTGTGTGTGTGTGTGTGTGTGTGTGTGTGTGTGTGTGTGTGTGTGTGTGTGTGTGTGTGTGTGTGTTGGTGGAAGATTTTGCCGATTGGTGTGAAAGTGGTGGGTATGTATATTTGTGTTACTGTTGGATGTTGATGCCTTGGGGTTGTAGCGTACCAAGTTTGGCAATGAGATGGGTCTCTCGTGATTTACGTTCAAAGCTATCATCTGTGATTGCCAGAGTGCCAAGACTTTCACATGGTTGATGTTGTGTTGGGGGTGGTTGAAATGTACGGCAACGGGTTTGGGTCGGTGATGGTGGATGTAGTCAGGTGTTCAGAGATGCGTGTCTCCAGTGTGCGGGATGTTTCACGTATATAGATCTTGCCACACAGCTGGCAGTGGATAGCATATACAATGTTGCGGCTCTAGCAGGAGAATGTGCGTTTAATAGTGAAGGAGTCTTTGGGGCCCTGTAGAATGGTGTCTTGTGTGGTGAGGGGGCAGATTTTGAAATTAGGTTTTGAGCAGGCGTGCGTACCTGGTGGTGAAGGTGTGGAGATTCTGTTCAATTTGGACCGCAGGAGACAATCTTTTAGGTTTTCATCACGTTTGAACGTGATCATGGGTCTGGTATGGAAGGCAGGTTTGTGGTTTTGTACAATGTGCCAACTGGATTTGAGAATCCTGCAGATGGGGAGGGTGTGTGGGTGGAAGAGGAGGTAGGCGGTGGGTCTGTCTCCTTTGAATGTTGGGTTTCCAGAGCAGATGTTCTGGATATGGTTGTGGTGCGGCTGAGAGCTTCGTTGATGATGGAATTGGGGTATCCACGGTTTGTTTTCTTAATACTCTTCTCGTGCGGTCCAAATGGAACAGAATCTCCACACCTACACCACCAGGTACTCACCCCTGCTCAAAACCTATTTGCAAAATCTGCCCCTTATCACATCAGACACCATCCTAAAGGGCCCCAAAGACTCCTTCACTATTAAACGCACATTGCCAAACTTGGTACGCTACAGCCCCAAGGCACCACCACCATCACCACCACCACCATAGCCCCTACTACCCATTTCCTACAGAAGTTGCAGCCACCCTCCATTTATTTTATTTATATCATTTTTTGGTGTGTGTATTTTTATTTATCTATTATTATCTATTTATTTTCATTTAAGTTTTAATTTGATTTAATTAATTTATTTTTTTTAATTAATCAATTTATTATTTTATTTTATTTACCATTGTATCATACCCCCTCCACTTCTTCCTTTTTGCCCTCCCCCCCCTCTCACCCACCCCCCTCACAATTTCCTCTCCCATGATCCCTCCTGGGTGGCCTCGTTCGTCCGGCGGCCATGTTGATCGTGAGGCGAACAGGAGAAGGTAAGTGGCTTCTTGTTCTTCGTTTTTATGTCCTAAACGTTTATTTGTTTTCATCTGAAGAAGACCCAAGAGGTCGAAATGCGTTGTGTCTAGTCCTGTACTCTGTTTGTCTGTGTTTTTGGCGGTAACTACCCCCTTCTCTTTCTAAATGTTGCTCCTGATAGAGAGTCATGGAGATCCCTGGTTGCTCTAGCATCTGTCGCACAAGGTTCACTGCCTTGTCATAAAACGTTGACATCAACAGACGTGTCGATCGCTACTTGCAGCCCCCCCCCCCCCCCTCCCTCCCCTTGACCTCAGCTGGTAACAGCAGTTGCGCAATACGTCGTTTCGGTGGAAACCAACAAAGCTCCTCTAATATGACAGTTGGTTCTGCTTTTTCTTTATTCATGCTGTAACGCCGGATGCTGATGCTGTAATTCAAGTTAAAAAAAAAGAAGACCTCTGCTTAAAGAATGGCTGTCTGTGATCATGGTTGAATTAAATTTGTGGCTCATTGCTTGGCTGTCTGTGATCATGGTTGAATTAAATTTGTGGCTCATTGCTTGGCTGTCTGTGATCATGGTTGAATTAAATTTGTGGCTCATTGCCCTGATGTTCTACGCCAGCGCAGGTATTTTGTATACCTGTATAATATGGTGTTTTTTTCCTATGTTTTGTATGTGGTTGATATGTGACGATGTATGTTACTATACAGCTTTGCATCCTGTGCGCATGTTTATAGGACAAAGTGGTGTGGCTACATTGATTTTGTGCCAAGGTGTCTGACACGTGTGTGCTGGTATCTTTTTATGACATAAGCCGATATCTTTATGCTACATTAGATATTATGCCTGTCTCTCACATCATTTACTGAGCGTTGAACACACACTCACACACACACACACACACACACACACACACACACACACACACACACACACACACACACACACACACACACCACACACACACACATACACACCACGCACGCACGCACGCACGCACGCACGCACGCACGCACGCACATACACACACACACACACACACACACACACACACACACACACACACACACACACACACACACACACACACACACACACACACACACACACACACATTTTAAGTGAAACGGCAAAACGAGCGATATTGCCCCAACGTTTTAAGCGGCTGCTCTTTCTCGAGGATGACAAAGTGTCATCTCTCTCTCTCTCTCTCTCTCTCTCTCTCTCTCTCTCTCTCTCTCTCTCTCTCTCTCTCTCTCTCTCTCTCTCTCTCTCTCTCTCTCTCTCTCTCTCTCTGTCTGTCTCTGTTTCTGTCTCTTTCCCTCTCTGTCTCTCTCTGTCTCCTTCTGTCTGGTCTCTTTCTGTCTGTCTGTCTGTCTGTCTGTCTGTTTCTCTCTCTCTCTCTCTCTCTCTCTCTCTCTCTCTCTCCTCCACACACACACACACACACACACACACACACACACACACACACACACACACACACACACACACACCACACACACACTCTCTCTCTCTCTCTCTCTCTTTCTCTCTCTCTCTCTCACACATAGACATACACACTCACACACAGACACAGATACAGACACACACACACACACACACACACACACACACCACACACACACACACACACACACACACACACACACACACACAATACACCACACACCACACACACACACCACACACACACACACACACACACACACACACACACACACCACACACACACACACACACACACACACCACACACACACACACCACACACACACACACACACATTGTACACCTTTATTAAAAATGTTTTATGTCCACCATTATTACATAGTTTTATGAACATTTAAAAGCACTGAATCTTGATGAAGAAGACTTTAACGGGAACGATATTGCAGTTGTTTATGACAGTGAATATGATTCTGAATTTTGAACGCTAATATTGATGAAAACGAAATTTTTATTGCAGTGCGTAATATCACAACGGGGAAAGCTGCAGGAATAGATGAAATATGTAATGAATATATTAAATTATAGTGCATCAGTACTTGTTCCAGTTTTCTGTAAATTGTTCAACAGAGTTCTCAGTTCTGGGAATGTTCCATTATGACTGGACTGTTGGCCTGATTAAACCGCTGTACAAAAGGTAAGGTAGTAAACATGACTGACAATTATAGAGGTAATTATTTACAACAGTCTTGAATAAACGATTGTCATTCTTTCTTCAACAGAATCAGATTTTATCGGAAAATCAATCTGGCTTCCGAAAACATAATTCTACTATGGACCATGTGTTTATACTTAAATGTTTAATACTTGTTTTCCAAAGTCAGAAAAACGTTGTACTGTGCATTCATTGATTATAACAAAAAGCTTTTGATTCTGTATGGAGGCATGCATTGTGGTCTAAACTCGTAAAGGAAAAAAATCAATCGCAAAATCCTACGAGTCGTAATGAATATGTATAAGTAATTTGAAGTCTTCCGTATTTATGAACGGCAGTTTCTCAGACTTTTTTTTTGAACCATAAAGGTGTTCGACAAGGTAAGAAATCTTTCTCCTGTATCACTTGCTTTGTAATTGAATGATCTTGAAGGCTATCTGAAAGACAATAGGTGTTCACAATTAGAAATAAGCCTTTCTTTGGATAATGATATAATGAATTATTACAAACTTTTTGTCTTATTATACGCAGATGACACAATTATATTTTCAGAGACAAAAGTGGGGCTGCAAAATGCACTAGATTCCTTACAATTATATTGTAATAAGTGGTAGGTAATAGTTTATGCTGCTGAAACTCAAATAATGAATTTAACAGTGCAAGGCTGAATAAACTGGACAAATTTCATTATCGAAATGAAAAAGTGGATGTTGTCTCCAGCTTCAAACATTTCGGGATAGAGTTTAATCGAATGGGTTCTTTTGTTCAGTGTAAGAAACACGCTTTTGACAAAGATCGTATTCTGTCCGCTTTCTGGTCATCTCTATCTTGCGTTGCCCTTTACAGACTGCATATTGCCCAGGCCATAGCACTGAAACTGCGCTCTTAGAAACAGCCAGCGATCTGCTCATCGCTCTTTACGATGGTCAAATTTGTCTCCTTTCTCTTTTGAACATATCTGCTTCATTTGACTCTTCTTTGTCGTCTGTCTTCACTTTACTTTGACGTTTCTGGAAGAGCTGCACTCTTTTGGTTCCATTCTTATCTCTACGGTCGTTTTCAGATTGTTTCAATTGATAAAAATGTACACGTATTTTGAACGGTTTCAATATAAAGTGACACAATAAGAAAGCATTTAAGTATGTTCATCCAAGGTAGCTAAGTCCAAGAAATAAACGATTGAAAACCATTTCCGTTGTTTAATGTCACAAAAATGCTGTAGCGTACAATCCTGAAAGAGTCCTGTCAAACGTAATGTATGAGGATCAGAGAGCAGAAAGAGACTAGCAGCGCTTGACAGCACGCCACTGCTTGCACCAGCTCGAAGAGATAAGTGACCTTTGTTCGTCCTTTGTTTCCAATGTCTCGAATGTTGTGTGTCCTACCCGAAGAAGACCCAATAGATCGAAACGCATTGCGTCTGTACTTGTTTGTACTTGTACCTTCGTTTGGCGGCTCGTTAATCTTATTTTTGCTTTTATGTTTCAGTGTCCGCCAGCAGTCACCCCACTTTCAAATCAGTTTGACAGTAGGTCAACAGAGACAAAGCCTCTCTGACACGAGTGTTACGTCTCTCAGCTCCTGACTCTCAGGGTCGATCTGGTCACAACCAGGTCATGACTCTTGATAACCCTTCTGCTTTTTAGGGCTGCCGTGATTTGAACGCACTCTCCCTGGATACTTAAGCAACGCAGGACCACATCGCCCTGTGATGGGTGTAATACTCGCATACGGATGAAATACCTGTAATACACAGGGAAATTCATGCTTTGTAACGTTCACTTTTGTTTCTCCTCCACCCCAGTCAGCTGGAACTCTTTTCGACTTCCACCGCAAATGCCTGTGGGGGGGGGGGGGGGGGTGTTTTTCTTCATTCCAGAAATTGAGAGCTGTCTCATGGGATCATTGACAGGTGAGCCTGCAAATTGCCTTGCTCCAGTGCAATGTGCTGTCTCATGGGATCATTGACAGGTGAGTCTGCAAATTGCCTTGCTCCAGTGCAATGTGCAGTCTCATGGGATCATTGACAGGTGACCCTGCAAACTGCCTTGCTCCAGTGCAATGGCGTGGCCTTTGGCTTCCAATCAAACTCCCTCAAAGAACTGGTTAGACTGAAACAGCTCTAGCACTGTAGACGTAAGCATGATCCATTTCATTTTCATTTCGCACAGTAAGTTCAATTAGAATCATTGGTTTAATTGAAATGAGTATTACACACTGTCTCGTATCATTCATGTCAAAGTCTTAAACTCTTTAAATAAATTAAAAACAATGGCATTGGAAGGAACATCCCTAAACAAATGCCTCATGGGGTCCGCTGTGCAACTCATAATGTAACACTCTTCATGAACGGTGTTTCGCAGTGACAGGCTCACCCCAAGAATATGTACCGTGGAGCTTCTTCACCTTTTGCTGTAGAAAGGAATGACCCCTGTGTGCAGTCACCAGGGGTTTTCGTTTGTTTTGTTTTGATTGTCCTTGAGATTTTAACAGGTTATTGTTTAAAAAAAAGTTACTATGCTTTGATATGTTAGAGTTCCTTTACCACATGTTTTTGAGTAGCAGTGAGCTTAAAAGTTCAGATTTGCGTAGGGATAGATGATCTCGACTTTGCTTTTCATATATTTGTCGTATGTTTAGAAAGATAATTTCGCATTTAATTGCTTCAAATCCCATCTTAACTGGGAACCTTAATAAAACAACAACAACAACAACAACGATGCACTATTCAGATTTCAGAGATATGCACTGTTGAATTCATGACCATCAATTGCTTTTAGAACAGATAGGAACTGGAAAGGTTGCTTTATCCTTATCCTCATGTGATCCTGAGCCCGCGATCAAAGCTGGGAGTTCACCAGTGTACATGGAAGCTGTCAAAAGAAATGCCCTGAAAATTCCTAAGCATGAGCAGTTGAGCGGATGCACTTTCTTTGTCAGACATGTTACCATTAGCAAATATTCTTTAAAGGTTGGAGAGTTTCACAAAATCGTCTTGTATGTCTAACAGCTGATGATGCTCTCAGGGCAGAAACTGGATCCCTGGAGTTAAAATCCATCTAGGGTTGTCTTAAAAGTACAAACAAAATGAACACTGAATGTACAATTTTGTTGCAAATGCGATTTGTAGTCCTAAGAGAGTGAAAAAGATAGGGTTTGTTTCAGGCTAGCTTAAGAATTTTTGGTTTAAAAGCAGTCATTCTTAGGGTTTATAGATTCCAGGAATACGCTGCCCAATACATTTAAGTGGGTTTAATCTAGGATAGGAAACATATGATTCCCTGTCTCTGCATTCTGTTTAGGAACTGCACCAAACAACTTCTACAGTAATGTTGATTATTCACAATATCAGGCAGATTGTTATGTACTTGTTGGAAGCAGCGTTTTGCCTGAAGTTGTTGGCTGAAACTTTGAGTCACGTGCATGTGTTGTTTTTGTTTTCTTCACTATTGCACAGGGCATGCCCTTCCCTGCACAGAAGTTTCTCTTGATTTTAAGTCTAATTTGGTCAAAGCCAATAATGTATGCACTAGATGCATCTGATATATCACAGATCGGCTCATCTGGGCTTTGTAGCGTGTCCTAGACTTGCCAAGCCTGTCAGAGCTCATTCCTCTCCAGGCTCATATAAGAGCCCCCTCTCTACAATTTAAAGATATATTACACAGATTATCTGTCATACTGCAGAGCTTTTGTGGTTTTTTTTCTGAAATTAAGTCTCTCTCTATGTCTCTCTGACTCTCTCTCTCTCTCTCTCTCTCTCTCTCTCTCTCTCTCTCTCCCCTCTCTGTGTATATGTACATACCTACCTGCAGATATGCACACACATATATGTGTATATACATCTATATGTATCTCTATCTATGTCACGAGGCCCATGACGATTGGCCCATCTTGGCTGGTAGAATTATTCATTTATTTATTGTCGTTGTTGTTGTCGTGTATCAGTCCTTAATGTGGCTTGTGGTGTGGTTGCACCTTAATGTAATCAGCTCAGGTTAGGTTTACTTTCTCTCTTCTCTCTCTCCTCTCTCTCATCTCTTCCCCTCTCTCTCTCTCTCCTCTTTAATTTCATGCCCGTGCAATTGATCCTGCAGGTTCACGGGTGGCTGGTACCTTTCTCTTGAACTGGCTGTCTCTATCAGCCTCTCACCTGTCTTTTTACCTGCCGCACGTGCAGCATTCCTCTTAGCTTGAGGTATTCTCACTCTGTGACGTAGGGTGACATGTTGGCTGCCATCGGTTAGGGAGGTTTTCTCTTCACTCGAGCGGAAGATGTCCCTGGGAGTGCCCGCTCCGGTTCTGGTTCTATACCATATTGTCGAAGGTACGGTCGGTACCTTCATTCCTGCAGTCGGCCTGTAGGGGAGGGACGTCACGTAATCTTTTCCGCATCTGCTCTGCTGGTCCTCTCGACTGGACAGAGGGCAGAGAGTCACTTGACCCGCCACCTTTTTGGGTCACCCACGGGTAGCTGGTAAGCATCAGTTTCGTGGGGTTTTTTTGTTGTTAGCCGGCTAATTCTTCTCTTTTGCGCAATTTCCTTTTGTTTTCAAAATTATAAAAGAAATATTGTTTGAGACCATTTTTCTCTGGCCATTCAAAATTATATCCAAAATTCTTTATCCTTTCAATGCATCTGTGATGCGGTAGTCGGTGGGGATGGGGGAGAACCTGGTGATTTAGGGTTGGGACTTGCTTGGTCTCACTCGTCCTCCCCTGTCACAATCGCCAGTCTCTTATTCTTTGGCCACGTCTGTTTGTGTGTGCAAGGGGAACGAGTGTTTTGTGTTTGCGAGCGTGCGTACGCGTGGTTAGTCATTTGGATGCGTGGTTGGAGAATTGTTATTTTTGAAATGTTACTAAAAAAAAATGTGGGGATAATCGTGCCATTGAATTATGATTATTTGCAATTGTGGTGGCAGTTATAAAGCAATGGTTGCTGTATTAGTTCAGTTCCTAAGAAAGGAAAATGTTAAAACGTGAGTGGGGGAAGGATGAAGATATAAATTGCTATTCGTTTGTTTAGCTTGTTAATGTAATCTCTTACTGCTTCGTGTGAGGAGTCTTTTAGCGAACATTCCTCATTTGGTTTGTTTACTGTGTTATGCTCAGGTCTGTGTTGAGCTGGTGTTACTAATGTATTCAGCAAACACCTCCCCTCACCCACCATGCGAGTGGCTGTTATGATTAAGCAGCAAATTTCATACCGTACTGACTGCGGGGTTCTAGTACCCTTCTTTCCTTCCAGTTCCTTCCGTTTTCTCTCCTCCCGGGGGCTTCACCCGAAGCTTGCGCTGTTGGGGCTGCGCAGTGTGAGGAGCACGTGGACCTTGCTGGATGGTCCTAACCCCTGTCCGGACCTTCAGCGACAACGCCTCGTCCCACGGGATGCGTTCTCCACTGTCCTCGGACTTCCTACAACTCATGTGACCAGTGTGGTTAGCTCTGTGTTGTGCAACTTGGGGTGGGTGGGGGGGGTGTCAAGGGTGTCGGCATTGAAAGACTCTGTTCAAGAACAGACCCGGTTTGGGGCACCTGATTCGACACGGTACTCTCAGAGGACTTTGGAGAGACAGGGGTGAGGGGGAACCACATGAGCACAAAAGGAACGTGTGTTGGAAACGCGTATTTATGATTATGGTTATGTTGTGTGCGGTGAAATGCTTGTTTGTGACTATGTGTATGTTGTGTGTGTTGAAATGCTTAATTGTGATTGTGCATGTTGTGTGTGTTGGAATGCTTATTTGTGACTATGTGTGTGTTGGTGTAATAAATGGTGTATTGTATTGTAATCTTTCTTGTGTGGTCTCTTGCGGGGCGTGTGAGGTCAGTCACTCCCTTCACTCCCATCCAGACCGATCCTGTCAGGGCAGACCTCCAGGGGTCGGTCGTGACATTTGTGGGGGCTCGTCCGGGATGTGAAGGGTTCTGACTGTCTCTCTCGTTTCGTGGAGTGCCTGTCGAGTTCTGTCTGTTTTGTATATGTTTAGTCAGTTTGTCGTGTTTGTTTGTGGGTGGTTGGCTGGGTGACTCTAGCGTGTAGGGAGTCTTTTGGTGGCCTGAAAGAAATCTGGTGTGACTGGGGAGTCGAGTTGAGACGAAGGGGAATCGTCCGCGTCCAGACCTCTTTCCGCCGGGTACCTCACGCAGATACTGGCCGTAAGACTTTCCTTTCTGTTGCCACTCAGTCTGCCATTCCTGTTTTGTAGTCAACCAGTTTTCTTTGCCGGGAGGTTATTGAGTACAGGTGGGTGTATCGGACGTTAGTGTCATTTTTTTTTCTTTCTCTGGATTCCGTCTGTCATTTTTTTGTTTGTTTTTGTTTTGTCGGTGAGCCCCACTGCACTGTTGCTCGTGTTGTGGAGCGCGTGTTGCCAGAGTGGGAGCAGCCTGGACATTTTCTCCTTATGTATTATCTTTTATTTTGAATTTTTGGTTGCTCTTTTTTGACTAGTGAACTCCACTGTCTTGTCGCTCTTGTTTTTGAGCGCGGGGCCGTGAAGGTAACTTGGTCACGGGAGTCTTTTTGTCTTTTTCGTTTCAATAAAAATTGTACGTTGACATTTTTTTTTATTTGCTGTTTCTCAGTCAGTCACCAAGAGACGTGACATATCCATGCGGTATCTGTTTTTCAAGTGGAATTGTCTTTCCCCTGTATTTGAGAACCGTAGGATATAGTTGTCATGGCAACGTCTGGTGCTGGTGGTATGGCACGTGTGCGTCGAAGAAGAAAGGTCTTCAAAATGTAGTCCCTACTATTAGTACCAGTACTTCGACTACAGTGACTTCTACTTATTCCAGTGCTGTAGCCGATAGTCCAGCGAGTACTTTCACTACTTCTTCGCTAGGGGATCTTCCTGCTGAGACCCCGACTGGCACTTCCGCTCGGAAGCGTCAGAGTATAGGAAGCAAACTGTGGGCTTCTGTTGAGTCGCAGAAACCGAATCCCTCTCTTCTCCATGCTTCCCCTCGTAAGGAACATGCCCCGGGAGACTTTCCTCATGGGAAAGTTGAGACCCAAGGGACGGGTCAAACGGGTCATCCTCCCGTGTCGGGAGTGGTGAATCCTGCTCAGGATTTAGCCTCCGTCCTGATGTTTCTGGAGCGACAGCGACGAGAGGACGCTGCCAGGCAGGAAGCCTTCCATCGGGAAGAGTTAGATAGGATGGAGGCTCTGCGTAGAGAGGAGACTGCCAGACAGGAAGCCCTCCGTCGGGAAGAGGTAGCTCTGCGTAGGGAAGAGGCTGCCAGACAGGAAGCCCTCCGTCAGGAAGAGTTAGATCAGTGTAGAGAGGAGGCTGCCAGACAGGAAGCTCTGCGTAGGAAAGGAGATGGAACAACTTCTTTCGCGGACTCCCGCATCTGTAAATCAGAGGGTTAATCAACAGGCAAGTGATAGAGTTAGAGGCCAAAATTAAAGCTTCCAGAGTTCAGACCTAGTGAGGACATTGATATGTACTTGGAGCATTTTGACAAGGTAGCAAGTTCGTACCAATTGTCCGAGGAACAAAAGGCCATGCACCTTTTTTCTGGATTATCGGGTGCTGCAAGGGAGTGTGTGCTCACTCTAAATGAAGGTGCGTCTTATGCAGACATGCAGTTGGCTCTGCGTAAACGTTTCCACCTTACCCCAGAGACGTACAGGAGGAAGTTCAGGTCCATGAAAAAGAATAACGACGAGACCTTCGTGCAGTTTGGAGATAGGCTGCGCAAAACGCTAGGGTACTGGCGTCAGTTGGCTAAGCTGGAGCTTGAGGATCTGATTCTCATCGAACAGCTTACCAACACCGTGTCCCCAGAGTTGAGGATCCGTATAGGCGAGACAGCACCACAGGATTTCGCGGCTGCGATTCATACCGCTGAGGTGTTTGCTGAAGCCTGTAGAGCTTATGGGCATCGCCCAGATACGGACAGGAAGACCCTTACAGGATTTAGTGGCAATAAGGCGCCACGACTGCTAGCGGGTCGAACAAGGCAGGCAGTTCATCGGGGACCTCAGTACCCTGACTGTGTTTTCTTTGTGGTCGTCCCGGCCACATTAGGAAAGATTGCCCTAAAGCCGCCGGTAGTCATGGGGCTAGTCCTTTCCAGCGTCCTCGTGCCTCGGCTAACGTGAGGGTCCATCCCAGCTTCTGGTGGTACAGAGTGTCCAGTGTTTCTTTCTGTTGTTGGTTCTTCCTTGGTCGAATCCATCAGGGATTCGGGAGCATCAACGCTCTTTGTGGATAAGGATTTGGTTTCCCCCGAGGCTCAGCGGGGCGCCAGTTACGATGTGTGCGGGCTGGAGGCTGGTTTTACCTCCACCCGTCCTTCTGTACTCATTCCTATCTCCACCCCCTACTTCTGTGGCAAGTATGGGCCATCGCGGTGGAGCGACCTCTGTATTCCCTTCTGATAGGGAATACCATCACCTTTGCAGACGGACGCAGTCAGTCTGTGTCTACGGATCTGCCCGTACAGGCATGTGTGGGAGTTACCACGTGCGCCAAAGCCAAGAAGCAGGAGCAGGAATTGCGTCCCGTTCTTCAGCCGATCTCTGACGAGGTTCTTGCAAGGGCCGACCCTGCTACCATGGTTCGTCTTCAGGCCAGGACTTGGATGTCCAACGCCTACGACAACTGGTGGATCGTCCCGCTCAGTCGGCCCGACACGCCAAGGTGAGCTTTAAGCTCCACAAAGGGATCCTCTTTAGGGTCTTCACTCAGGCAGATCGGGTGGCCAAGCAGCTAGTCGTCCCCCAAAGCTTGAGAGAATCTGTTCTCCGGCAGGCCCATGATTCACCTATGGCAGGTCATATGGGCTCAAAGCAGACTCTCGAGCGGGACACTTTTTCTGGCGGGGATGAATTCTCAGGTTAGGCAGTACTGCTGCAGTTGCGATGTCTGCCAACGGACAACGCCCAAAGGGTCGCTTGACGCTGTTCCCCTAGGATCAGTGCCACTGGTTGGGGAGCCATTCAGCAAGGTTGGTGTCGACCTGGTGGGACCCATTAATCCACCATCCGATCGCGGTCACCGCTACATTTTGGTAGTGGTAGACTACGCGACTCAATACCCAGAGGCTGTCCGCTTAGGACTATCGATGCCCCTACTGTTGCTGAAGCTCTCTGGCAGATTTGGACGCGCACTGGCGTGCCAAGAAGATCCTTTCGGACCAGGGGACCCAGTTTCTGTCCGTAATCATGCAGGAAGTGAACACTCTGCTCAATGTTCACAATCAGACAACGTCACCCTATCATGCGCAGGCCAATGGCCTTGTCGAGCGCTTTAATGGGACGTTGAAGCAGATGTTGCGTCGCCTGTGTGCAGAGCAACCTCGTGAGTGGGATCGTTTTATTCCTGCCGTGCTGTTTGCCTGCAGGGAGGTTCCACAGGAAAGCATGCGGTTTTCCCCGTTCGAACCCTGTATGGCAGAACAGTACGAGGACCCACCAACATCTTGAAGCAGATGTGGACCCACGACGAGATGGAACCTGTTGTCAAGGAGGAGAGTCGATATGTGGTCGATCTGCGCAACCGCATCGCTGACACTTGCCAGCTTGCTCAGCAACATTTGCAGTCGGCAAAAACCAAGTACAAGGCTCTGTACGACAGGCGTAGTGTTGAACGATGGTTTGAGCCAGGTGATGAGGTGTTGCTTCTCCTGCCCAAGAAGAAGTACGGCCGGAAAGTTTGTACTGGAGAGCGATCATCATCCTCTCCAGTGCCTGGACCGGATCCGGCCAGTCAGTCGTCGACTCATGGGTTGGGCAGTGGAACTGCAGAGTCATGCTTTCACTTTTCGCCATATCAAGGGTTCCAGCAATACGGATGCTGACTATCTCAGCCGAGCTCCGTAGTCAGCACACCCATTGGGGAAATCAGTCAGAGGGACAATTCCCCTCAGCCAGGGTTATGTCCCCTTTTTGGTCTGTGTAGTGACAGTTAACGGTAGTGAATCGCCACTGGCTCAGATTGCTACTTTTATTGTCTGAAGGCTTGTTTGATTGATGATAAATGTAGTATTATGTATCTCCCTGTATAATTCTATCGTGGAATGATTGTATTGGAGTTATCGTACTCTGTCGATCACAGAGGGTTGGGTTCGGTCCCATTGTTGTGAATTTGCACATGCGTCAAGGTTCAAAGGAGCACTGTATCTCAGAGAAACAGATGCTTTTAGAAGGGGGTTTGTCACGAGGCCCATGACGATTGGCCCATCTTGGCTGGTAGAATTATTCATTTATTTATTGTCGTTGTTGTTGTCGTGTATCAGTCCCTTAATTTGGCTTGTGGTGTGGTTCACCTTAATGTAGTTCAGCTCAGGTTAGGTTTACTTTCTCTCTCTTCTCTCTCTCTAATTTCACTGCCCTGCAATTGATCCTGCAGGTTCACGGGTGGCTGGTACCTTTCTCTTGAACTGGCTGTCTCTATCGGCCTCTCACCTGTCTTTTACCTGCCGCATGCAGCATTTCCTCTTAGCTTAGAGTATTCTCACTCTGTGACGTAGGGGTTGCATGATGGCCAGCCATCGGTAGGGAGGTTTTCTCTTCACTGAGCGCCACAGATGTCCGGGATGCCCGCTCCGTTCCTGGTTCTTACAATTGTTCGAAGGTCGGTCGGTACCTTTATTCCTCAGTCGGGCCTGTAGGGAGGGATACGTCTACGTCATCTTTTCCGCATCTGCCTTGGTCTCTCGACTGACAGAGGGCAGAGAGTCACCTTTACCCGCCACCTTTTTTGGGTACATCCCCATCGTTGTAGCATGGTAAGCATCATTTCGTGATTTTTGTGTGTTGTGCTAGCTCGGGCTAATTTTCTTTTTGCGCAATTTGTCTCTTGTTTTCAAAACTTACATCAACAAGAAATATTGAGAACAATTTCTTCTCTGGCCATTCAAAATTTATATCAAAATTCTTTCTCTTTAATTGCATCTGTGAGTGCGGTGTCGGTTGGCGATGGTGGGAGAACCTGGAGATTTAGGGTCGGGAACTTGCTTGGTCTCGTCGTCCTTCCCCTGCACAATCGCCGGTCTCTTATTCTTTGGCCACCGTCTGTTTGCTGTGGCAAGGGAGACGAGTGTTTTGTGTTTGGAGCGTGCGTACGCGTGATTAGTCATTTGGATGCGTTGGTTGGGAATTGTTATTTTTGCATGTTTCAACTATAAAAAGTTGTGGGATAATCGTGCCATTGATTATGATTATTGCAAATTCTGGTGGCAGTCCTATTAAAGCAATGGTTGCTGATTAGTTCAGTTCGTAAGAAGGAAATGGGTGAAACGTGAGTGAGGAAGGTGAAGATACATTGCTTATTCGTTTGTTTAGCCTGTTAATGTATTCTTGACCTGCTTTGTCGTGTAGGGAACATTCCTCATTGGTTTGTTACCTGTTGTTATGTCAGGTCTGTGTGAGTCTGGTGTTACTAAATGTGGATTCAGCAAGACATCCTCCTCGCCCACCATGCGGTGGCTGTTTAGGATTAAGCAGCAATTTCAGATCCGTGACTGATGCGGGGTCTAGTACCCTTCTTTTCTTCCAGTATCCATCCGTTTTCTCCTCGCGGAGGGCTTCACCCGATGCTTGCGTTTGGGGCTGCGCAGTGTTGAGTGAGCACTGGTACTTGCTGGATGTCACAAACCCCTGTCGGGACCTCAGCGATAAGCCATCGTCCCACGGATGCGTTCTCCATGTCCCTCGGACTTCCACGTTCATGTACCAGTGTGTTCTCTGTGTCGTGTCCAACTTGGGTGTTGGTGTGGTGTGTCAAGGGTGATGGTCCTGCATTGCAAAGCTCTGTTCAAGAACAGTCCCGTTCTGGCGGCACCTGATTCGACCGGTACTCTCGAGGGACTTGGAGAGACAGGGGTGAGGGGGAACCGCATGAAGACTCAAAAGGAACCGTGTGTTGGGAAACGCGGTATTTAAGATTATGGTTTTGGGTTGGTGCGGTGAAAAGCTGTTGTGACAAATGTGTACTGTTGTGTGTGTTGAAATGCATTAATTGTGGATTGTGCATGTTGTGTGTGTGTGGAATGCTTATTCTGTAATAACTATGTGTGTGTTGGTGTGAATAAATGGTGTATTGTATTGTAACCTTTCTTGTGTGGTCTCTTGCGGGGCGTGTGAGGTCAGTCACTCCCTTCACTCCCATCTAGACCGATCCTGTCAGGGCAGACCTCCAGGGGTCGGTCGTGACAATCTTATCATTATCTATCTATCTATCTATCTATCTATCTATCTATCTATCTATCTATCTATCTATCTATCTATCTATCTATCTTCTATCTATCTAACCCATTCTTCAGCTGCTCTGTGGCTCTGGTGGTCTCTTTGATGTTGGGCAGCTCATCCAGTTTCTGCTATTACTTTGCTGCTGGGGAATACGGAAAACTGCTGATTCCTGGGCTGAAGAGAACTTGGATATGATCAAACCAATGGCTTAGACTTGACGACTTGAGAAGCATATTGCCATTTGAGCTACCCACTGGTCTCTGGACTTGATTGTGGGGACTGTACACTGCCTTTAAGGCTTCTTAGAAACCTCTGAGGTGGTGTCTGTGCACGGCTGCGTGTTCTCTGCTAGGTTGATCCATCACTCATTCTGGATCTCTGGAAACTTGCACTGGAGGTAGCTGCATACTCGTCGGGAGGCAGCTTTTTTTTCTTCTTCTAAAGACGACTGAGTCAAGTGAGCCGGATGAGTGGATCTCGTCTTCGCCAGCCAGCAATTCTTGAATATTCTCGTTGATTTCGTCCAACCGGGGTTTGTTCTTCCTTGTAGTGAAGCCAAAGACTTCTTCTGTGGAATGACTGTTTTCAGTTGCTCCCACAGCATTTCAAGAGGAGATCCGTGGGGCTTCTGGCAACTTCAAGCCTCGACTGTAGGTTTGCCTGAAAGTCAGCTTTCATTTCTGCTGTCTGGAACCTCCAGCACTTTTTCCTGGGTGGCCCTCTTTTCTTTAGTTTGGGTCTGAAGTGGAGCTTGAGATTACAGTGAACAGGTTGGTGTGACATTCTGCACTGGACAGGAATCACTTTGGTGTGCAAGATGTCTTTCAGGTCACGCTGGCGCACTAGTTTGTAATCAATAACGTCACAACGATTGGATGAGGATGCATCTAGGTTGTTTTCAGACTGTCTTTTTGCTGGAAAATGGGTGTTCGTAATGACGAGTTGTTGCTCCGTCTTGAACTCCAGCAGCAAACGCCCACTGTCGTTGCAGTTTCTAATGCCACGTTTCCCAAGAACTCATTCCAGACTTATGAATCTTGGCCCATTCCGGCGTTGATGTCACCAAGAATTATGATTTCGTTATCTGCAGGGGTACTTTGCTGAGACTACGCAAATCAGACTAGAACTTGTCATTTTCTGCATAGTTGGCTTGGAGAGTCGGAGAGAACCCACTGAAGATCGAACGTGACATATTGCTGGTTTTTCAGTGGGAGACGCATAGTGATGATGTGGTCAGAATGACCTGTTGGCAGGTTTTCCAGCTTGGAAGCGATGGAGTTTCTGGCCATGAAACCGTTGCCTGAAAGGGGTCTCTCTGCTGCTGGTTTGCCCGATCAATAGTGTATTCGGCGCCACGGGGAAGCCGACTAGGCTGAGAGCAGTGATATTAGCATTCAGTCTGGAAATTCATGTGCAATGAGTGCGGAGCGACGTTCTGGACGACTGCTGATGGCTACGTCAAGCTTGGCTCTGATGTTCCAGTATGCAAGTTTCCGTCCTTTCACACTCTTGGTTGGTTTGTGGCTTTCTTCTTTAATGTTGTTTGGCGCTTGAACAGATGCCCGTTGGCCTTGGCTCTCCTTCTTTGATGTTGTTATGGCCACTTTTATTTTTTCTTTGGAGATACTAAAGTGTTGATGTTGTATGGCGCTTGAAAAGATGCCTGTTGGCTTTGGCTAGCCAGCTGGGAGGGTACAGGGGACAAGCTTTCTTTAGACCACCTGTTCTAGGTCCCTCTCCGTGTGGAGCAAGCAGTGCTGTCCCTAGAAAAGGCTGCCTGGTCATTTAGGGTGTACCGAACGACGTTGTCGTCCCTGATGTCAACAAAGACGACCAAAATTGCCTCCATTCAGGATTGAGACTTCAGCTTCCGTTGTCATCTTCAACTTTTAATTTTTGCCCCTTTCCCAGCACCACAGGACTTGGAATGGCTGGTGGTTGCGGACCTGGACGTGTCCTTCGAGCCTGCACAGTGGAGTTTTATTAGGTGGAGTTCAGTGAGTGCTGAATTGGCCCCACCCCTTATACCAGGGGTTCATGTGCTATGGCCTAGCAAGCTGGGGCGGTGACAGTGGGGTCCCCATGCTGTAGGTGTTACATCACAGTGTCCTTCTCCCAGACGAACTGCCTGGCAAAGGTTAATGAGATCAATTAGCTCCATCTATCCACGTTTGAAATCAGAGCTGTCCCTCTCCCAGGCTGGTCGCCAACCAAGGTTAACGAGCTCCATCTATCCAGGTTTAAAATCAGAGCTGTCTCTCTCCTAGGCTGGTCACCAACCAAGGCCATCCAGCCCAGCCTGCCCATCCAGTTATACCGCCGGACAGTCTGTCACGCCACGATAGCTACTTTGTGAAAACTGGAGGCACGGCGGGAAGGTGTTGCTAAGGACAGATTAACACAGGAGAGGCCATAAACAATGATTCCTGCTGGAGTGTCAGACAGAAAAACATGCACCAATCATTGCACTTGGAGTGAAGAGGCGATAAACTGCGAAGGTCACTTTCTTTGAGTGAGTGGGACATCTGCCCTAGACCCCCCCCCCCCCCCCGCCCCCCTCCCCCCATCTTCATCTGGCACAAACCTCACCCACACCTCGCCCAAAACTTAAAAGCCTTAAACACATGTAGAAGAAATATTGTCGAAGAATATTCATCCATTTATGCTTGAATGGGAGTATGAACTAAAATCCTCTATGACATATGCTTAGGGAAGACAAGATTTTTTTTTACAGGTTAACAAATGGTGAGAAGACATGAGCCCCAAAGACTGCTCGTGGCGTACTTGACTGGTCCGTTAACGCCTTTAAATGATGCAGAGAGGTAGATGACAAATCTCTGAAGAGGGAACTGATGTGATTTTTGACAGCCATTATACTAGAAGATACGTTTTCTGTCTAAAATTGGTTGTCACTGATTTCTGCAAGGTAAAGTCGGGCATAACAGTTGCAGGGATGTTGAAAAGAATCAACGAATAATCTTCACATTACATTATTACCTACAAAACAAATCGTCAGAATTGGAGCTGTGTCATACAGGGAACAAGACTGAAAAAAACAGCGCAAAGTCTGGAAACCAAAAAAGTGCCAACTTGACATGGTCGACAGAGCAGAGCTTGTCACACAACAATGCATCACCACGTTGTGAACAAAGAGATCAGTCATCAGACGTGTGATCACCGTGCATACAGACAGTCTATTCTCTGGACTGAAAAATCCAGGACAAATCGGCTTTTAGGCCGTTGTTCTTCTGGATGATCAAGGCAGTCTGAATTTCGATGCGTCGTGTGTGTACAGGAAAGCTGTTGTGCACTCTTTTGGGCAATGAAATGGCTGTCAGGGCAAGATAGTGGTATGTATAAAATCTGTAATAAACTTTTTCTGGCATTAATATTCATAAGAATATGAGCTAAATTGCAGATATTAACAAAAACACAAATACGACAACAACAACAACAACAACATACAGAGAGAAAACGAACTTTTCTTTGTAAAGCAAATGCAACCTTTTTCATTTGATTTTCCAGTGAGATATTTTGTCCAACGCATTTTTTGTAGGACAGGCATCCTTGAGGGGACAAAGCGTTTACCGACTGGAAAGCGTTATCACTGAGGAACGTCAAGAACTGTAAGAATCTGCCTCTGTGTGTGTGTGTGTGTGTGTGTGGTGTGTGTGTGTGTGTGTGTGTGTGTGTGTGTGTGTGTGTGTGTGTGTGTGTGTGTGTGTGTGTGTTGTGTGTGTGTGCATTGCTTTTAGGGTGGGCGCTTTCCTGACGATCGGGTGTGGCGTTTTGTCTGACTTTGATTGTGGTGTTATTGAAAGACCACGTTTCATGGTGTTTGCTCTGTGACTCTGGGTGGTTGCTCGTATATGTCTCTGTGTCATCATCGTTCTAATCTGTTGTTTGGCCCTGCATCTGTTGGATGGTGACATCAAACTGCAGGGAGCTCTGAGCGTATCTGTTTGGCCCTGCATCTGTTGGATGGTGACATCAAACTGCGTAGCTCTGAGCGTACTGTTTGGCCCTGCATCTGTTGGATGGTGACGTCAAACTGCGTAGCTCTGAGCGTACTGTTTGGCCCTGCATCTGTTGGATGGTGACGTCAAACTGCGTAGCTCTGAGCGTACTGTTTGGCCCTGCATCTGTTGGATGGTGACGTCAAACTGCGTAGCTCTGGCGTACTGTTTGGCCCTGCATCTGTTAGATGGTGACATCAAACTGCGTAGCTCTGAGGGGTAACGATTTGGCCCTG
>CM031622.1:55675309-55692077 GCA_018398815.1 Conus ventricosus | reverse complement strand
GCTGACCAAACACGTGTCCCCCAGAGTTGAGGATCCGTATAGGCGCGACAGCACCACAGGATTTCGCCGGGCTGCGATTCATACCGCTGAGGTGTTTGGTGAAGCCCGTAGAGTTATGGGCATCGCCAGATATGGACAGGAAGACCCACAGGGATTTAGTGGCAATAAGGCGCCGACGACTGGCTAGCGGTCGAACAAGGCAGGCAGTTCATCGGGGACCTCATGTACCATGAATGTGTTTTCTTGTGGTTCTCCGGCCACATTAGGAAAGATTGCCCTAAAAGCCGCCGTTAGTCATGGGGCTTGTCCTTTCCAGCGTTCCCCTCGTGCCTCGGCTAAACGTTGGGGTTCCATCCCAGCTTCTGGTGGGTACTGAGTGTCCAGTGTTTCTTTCTGTTGTTGGTTCTTCCTGGGTCGTACGCCATCAGGGATTCGGGAGCATCAAACGCTCTTTGTGGATAAGGATTTGTTTTCCCCTGAGGATCAGGGGGGCCAGTTACGTGTGTGCGGGTTGGAGGCTGGTTTTACCTCCACCGTCCTTCTTTATCATTCCTAGCTCCACCCCCTACTTCTGTGACGAAGTATGGGCCATCGCGGTGGTGGCGCGACCTTGTATCTCCCTTCTCTTGGGAATAACATCACACTTTGCAGACGGACGCAGTCAGTCTGTGTTAGGTTCTTCCGTCCAGCATGTGTGGGAGTTACCACGTGCGCCCAAAGCCAAGAAGCAGGAGCAGGAATTGCGTTCCCGTTTTTTCAGCGATCTCTGTCGAGGTTTCTTGCAAAGGGCGACCCTGCTACCATGGTTCGTCTTAGGCCAGGGAACCTTTTGGGGATGTCAACGCTACGACAAACTGGTGGATCGTCCCGTCAGTCTGCCCGACATGCCAGGTGAGCTTAAGCTCCACAAGGGGATCCTCTTTAGGGTCTTCACTCAGGCAGATCGGGTGGCCATGCAGACGAAGTCGTCCCCAGTTGAGAGAATCTGTTCTCGGCAGGCCCATTGATTCACCTATGGCAGGTCATATGGCTCTAAGGGATCTCGAGCGGGTACGTCAGGACCTTTTTCTTGGCCGTGGGATGAATTCTCAGGTTAGGGACAGTACTGCGCAGTTGTGTGTCTGCAACGGACAACCGCCCAAGGGTCGCTTGACGCATGTTCCCCTAGGATCAGTGCCACTGGTTGGGGAGCCAATTCAGCTGGTGGTGTCGACTGTGGGACCATTATCCACATCCGATCGCGGTCACCGCTACATTTTGGTAGTGGTAGACTACGCGACTCGATACCCAGAGGCTGTCCAGCTTAGGTCTTATCGATGCCCCTACTGTTGCTGAAGCTCTCTGGCAGATTTGGGATAGAACGCCGCACTGCGTGCCATGAATATCTTTGGACCAGGGACCCAGTTTCTGTTCCGAATTCATGCGGAAGTGAACACTCTGCTCAATGTTCACAATGAGACAACGTCACCCTATCATGCCAGTCAATGGCCTTGTCGAGCAGCTTTAATGGGGAGTTTGAAGCAGATGTTGCGACGCTGTGTGCAGAGCAAACCCTCGTGAGTGGGATCGTTTTATTCCTGCCGTGCTGTTGCCTGAGGGAGGTTCCACGGGAAAGATGCGGTTTTTGCGGTTTTTCCCGTTTCGACTCTGTATGGCAGAACAGTACGAGGACCCCCCAATTGAAAGCAGATGTGGACCCACGGACGAGATGGAACCCTGTTGTATGGTGGAGAGTCGATATGTGTCGATCTGCCGCAACGCATCGCTGACACTTGGCCAGCTTGCTCAGCAACATTGCAGTCGGCAAAAACCATGTACAAGGCTCTGTACGACAGGTGTAGTGTTGAACGTTGGTTTGAGCCAGGTGGTTGATGAGGTGTTGCTTCTCCTGCCAAGAAGAGTACGGCGAAAGTTTGTATGGAGAGCGATCATCATCCTCTCAGTGACTGGACATGATCCGGCAGTCAGTCGTCGACTCATGGGTTGGCAGTGGAATGCAGAGTATGCTTTCAGTTTTCGCCATATCAAGGGTTCCAGCATTACGGATGCTGACTATCTCAGCCGCCTCCGTAGGTCAGCACACCATGGGGGAAATCAGTCAGAGGGACAATTACCCTCAGCAGGGTTATGTCCCTTTTTGGTTGTGTAGTGACAGTTACGGTAGAGTTGAATCGCCACTGGCTCGGATTGCTACTTTATTGTCTGATAGGCTACGTTTGTTTGATGATTAATGTAGTTTTATGTATCTTCCCTGTATATTCTTTCGTGGTTTGTGTGTATTGGAGTTATCGTACTCTGTCGATCACAGAAGGGTGGGTTCTGGGCACATTGTTGTGAATTTGCACTGCGTTTCATGGTTAAAGGAGGCCTGTATCTCGAGACAACAGCTGCTGTTAGAAGGGGGTTTGTCACGGGCCCATGTACGATTGGCCATCTTGGCTGGTAGGAATTATTCATTTATTTATATTGTCGTTGTTGTTGTGTGTATCCAGTCCCTTATGTGGCTTGTGGTGTGGTTGCTCCGTAATGTAGTTCAGCTCAAGGTTAGGTTTACTTTCTCTCTCTCTCTCTTCTAATTTCAACTGCCCATGCAATTGATCCTGCTGGTTTTCGGGTGGTGGTACCTTTCTCTTGAACGGCTGTCTCTATCGGCCTCTCAACCGATTTTTACCTGCCGCTCGTGCAGCATTCCTCTTCATCGGCTGTTCTGAGCATGTTACTTAGTTTTGAGTCGCAGGGGAGTTTACAGCTGCAGAGACCAAGCTGTGAATGCAGGTGAGGGAATGGGAATGTTTTCTGCAGGCAAGCTCCCCACCAGCAGCTACGCGCTGTATTCGGTAACTGAATGTCTCTTGTGCACAGCGGGTCTGGCTCAGCAATGTGTCGGCAAGGTTGACGGCCATTACAAAATGGGGCTGTTGTTTGATTAATTAGTTATTGTCATGAAAAAATTGTAATATATCTGCTCTATTGAGATGATGAATTGGCGAATTCCCAACAATTCTTTTTTAATACAAACTCGGACTGGGTTTATTGTCTTGTAGATACATAGATGCGCAGGTAAGCTTGTACGGCAAGTGGTCAGGCAATATTAGAAACAATGACAACAACACCATATTGTGCAAAAATGGACGTCATCACTTTTGGGAAAGTTAATTTTCCATTAGTTAGTAGTAGCACAAGTGTGATAACATGCCTCTGCTCAGACTACAGCAACAAAAAATATTGGATTACAAATGTGTTAGCCTTGTTTGTTTGCCCTTTCACTAAGTGTCTCAATCAGACCGGAATATAAAGGCTGTGTCTTAGCTTGAGGTATTCCTCCACTCTGTGACGTAGGGTGGCCGTTGGCTGCCATCGGTTAGGGAGGTTTTTCTCTTCCACTCGAGCGGAAGATGTCCCTGGAGCGACGCTCCGGTTTCTGGTTCTTACCATATTGTCGAAGGGTATGGTCGGTACCTTCATTCCTGCAGTCGGCCTGTAGGGGAGGGACGTCAGTCATTCTTTTCCGCATCTGCTCTGCTGGTCCTCTCGACTGGACAGAGGGCAGAGAGTCACTTGACCGGCCACTTTGTGGGACACCCATGGGTAGCTGGTAAGCATCAGTTTAGGTGTTTGTTTTTGTTGTTAGCCGGTAATTCTTCTCTTTTGCCGCAGGTTTCCTTTTGTTTTCAAATATTTATAAAAGAACATTGTTTGAGACCATTTTTCTCTGGCCATTCAAATTATATCAAAATTCTTTCTCCTTTCATGCATCTGTGCTGCGGTAGTCGGTAGGAGGATGGGGGGTGAACCTGATGATTTAGGGTTGGGACTTGCTTGGTCTCGCTCGTCCTCCCCTGTCACAATCGCGGTCTCTTATTCTTTGGCCACCGTCTGTTTGTGTGTGCAAGGGGAACGAGTGTTTGTGTTTGCGAGCGTGCGTACGCTGATTAGTCATTTGGATGCGTTGGTTGGAGATTGTTATTTTTGAAATGTTACTATAAAAAAATTGTAGGGGAAATCGTGCCATTGATTATGATTATTTGCAATTGTGGTCGGCAGTTTATAAAGCAATGGTTGCTGTATTAGTTCAGTTCCTAAGAAAGGAAAAATGTTTGAACGTGAGTGAGGGAAAGGATGAAGATATAAATTGCTATTGTTGTTTAGCTGTTAATGTAATCTCTTACCTGCTTCGTGTGTGGAGTCGTTAGCGAATTCCTCATTTGTTTGTTTACTGTGTTATGCTCAGGTCTGTGTTGAGCTGGTGTTACTAATGTTATTAGCAAACACCTCCTCGCCACCAGCGAAGTGGCTGTTAGGATTAGCAGCAATTTCAGACCGTACTGACTGCGGGGGTTCTAGTACCCCTTCTTTCCTTCCAGTTTCCCATCCGGTTTCTCTCCTCCGGGGGCTTCACCCGAAGCTTGCGCTGTGTTGGGGCTGCGCAGTGTGAGGTGCACGTGGACCTTGCTGGATGTCCTAACCCTGTCCGGGACCTTCAGCGACAACGCCTCGTCCAGGGATGCGTTCTCCACTGTCATCGGACTTCTACAGCTTTTTGTGGACCAGTGTGGTTAGCTCTGTGTTCGTGCAAATGGGGATGTGTGTGTGGCAACGGGGTGGTCGGCGTATTGAATGACTCTGTTCAAGAAAGACCGGGTTTGGGGCACCTGATCGACACGGTGGTACTCTCAGAGGACTTTGGAGAGACAGGGGTGAGGGGGGATCCACATTGATAGCACAAAAGGAACGTGTGTTGGAAAAAGGCGTATTTATGATTTTTGGTTATGGTGGTGCGGTTTGAAATGTTGTTGTGACTATGGTGTATGTTGTGTGCGTTGATGCTTAATTTGTGATTGTTGCATGTTGTGTTGGTTGGAAGGCTTGTTTGTAACTATGTGTGTGTTGGTGGGAATAAATGGTGTATTGTATTGTAACTTTCTTGTGTGGTCTCTTGCGGGGCGTGTGAGGTCAGTCACTCCCTTCACTCCCATCTAGGCCGATCCTGTCAGGGCAGACCTCCAGGGGTCGGTCGTGACAATCTATCTATCTATCTATCTATCTATCTATCTATCTATCTATCTATCTATCTATCTATTCTATCTATCTATCTATCTCATCATCTATTGCTATCTATCTAACCCATTCTTCAGCTGCTCTGTGGCTCTGGTGGTCTCTTTGATGTTGGGCAGCTCATCCAGTTCTGCTATTACTTTGCTGCTGGGGAATACGGAAAACTGCTGATTCCTGGGCTGAAGAGAACTTGGATATGATCAAACCAATGGCTTAGAATTGACGACTTGAGAAGCATATGGCCATTTGAGCTACCCACTGGTCTCTGGACTTGATGTGTGGGACTGTACACTGCCTTTAAGGCTTCTTTAGAAACCTCTGAGGTGGTGTCTGTGCACGGCTGCGTGTTCTCTGCTAGGTTGATCCATCACTCATTCTGGATCTCTGGAAACTTGCACTGGAGGTAGCTGCATACTCGTCGGGAGGCAGCTTTTTTTTCTTCTTCTAAAGACGACTGAGTCAAGTGAGCCGGATGAGTGGATCTCTTCTTCGCCAGCCAGCAATTCTTGAATATTCTCGTTGATTTCGTCCAACCGGGGTTTGTTCTTCCTTGTAGTGAAGCCAAAGACTTCTTCTGTGGAATGACTGTTTTCAGTTGCTCCCACAGCATTTCAAGAGGAGATCCATGGGGCTTCTGGCAACTTCAAGCCTCGACTGTAGGTTTGCCTGAAAGTCAGCTTTCATTTCTGCTGTCTGGAACCTACCAGCACTTTTTCCTGGGTGGCCCTCTTTTCTTTAGTTTGGGTCTGAAGTGGAGCTTGAGATTACAGTGAACAAGGTTGGTGTGACATTCTGCACTGGACAGGAATCACTTTGGTGTGCAAGATGTCTTTCAGGTCACGCTGGCGCACTAGTTTGTAATCAATAACGTCACAACGATTGGATGAGGATGCATCTAGGTTGTTTTCAGACTGTCTTTTTGCTGGAAAATGGGTGTTCGTAATGACGAGTTGTTGCTCCGTCTTGAACTCCAGCAGCAAACGCCCACTGTCGTTGCAGTTTCTAATGCCACGTTTCCCAAGAACTCATTCCAGACTTATGAATCTTGGCCCATTCCGGCGTTGATGTCACCAAGAATTATGATTTCGTTATCTGCAGGGGTACTTTGCTGGAGACTACGCAAATCAGACTAGAACTTGTCATTTTCTGCATAGTCGGCTTGGAGAGTCGGAGAGAACCCACTGAAGATCGAGCGTGACATATTGCTGGTTTTTCAGTGGGAGACGCATAGTGATGATGTGGTCAGAATGACCTGTTGGCAGGTTTTCCAGCTTGGAAGCGATGGAGTTTCTGGCCATGAAACCATTGCCTGAAAGGGGTCTCTCTGCTGCTGGTTTGCCCGATCAATAGTGTATTCGGCGCCACGGGGAAGCCGACTTGGCTGAGAGCAGTGATATTAGCATTCAGTCTGAAAGTTCATGTGCAATGAGTGCGGAGCGACGTTCTGGACGACTGCTGATGGCTACGTCAAGCTTGGCTCTGATGTTCCAGTATGCAAGTTTCCGTCCTTTCACACTCTTGGTGGGTTTGTGGCTTTCTTTCTTTAATGTTGTTTGGCGCTTGAACAGATGCCCGTTGGCCTTGGCTCTCCTTCTTTGATGTTGTTATGGCCACTTTTATTTTTTCTTTGGAGATACTAAAGTGTTGATGTTGTATGGCGCTTGAAAAGATGCCTGTTGGCTTTGGCTAGCCAGCTGGAGGGTACAGGGGACAAGCTTTCTTTAGACCACCTGTTCTAGGCCCCTCTCCGTGTGGAGCAAGCTGTGTTTCCCAAAGGCTGCCTGGTCATTAGGTGTACGAACGCGTTGTCGTCCCTGATGTCAACAAAGACGACCAAATTGCTCCATTCGATGAGACTTCAGCTCCGTTGTCACTTCAACTTTAATTTTCTCCCTTTCACCAGCACCAACAAGATCTTGGAATGGCTGTGGTTGCGACTGACTGTCCCTTCGAGCCTGCACAGTGAGTTTGATAGGTGGAGTTCAGTGATGCTGAATTGGTCCCCACCCTTTACAGGGGTTCATGGCTATGGCTAGCAAGCTGGGCGGACATGGGTCCCCATCTGTAGGTGTTACATCACAGTGTCCTTCTCCCAGACAACTGCCTGGCAGGTAATGAGATCAATTAGCCCATCTATCCACGTTTGAAATCAACTGTCCCTTCTCCCAGGCTGGTCGCCAACCAAGGCAACAGCTCCATCTATGCCAGTTTAAAATCAGAGCTGTCCCTCTCCCAGGCTGGTCGCCAACCAAGGTTAACGAGCTCCATCTATCCAGGTTTAAAATCAGAGCTGTCTCTCTCCTAGGCTGGTCACCAACCAAGGCCATCCAGCCCAGCCTGCCCATCCAGTTATACCGCCGGACAGTCTGTCACGCCACGATAGCTACTTTGTGAAAACTGGAGGCACGGCGGGAAGGTGTTGCTAAGGACACATTAACACAGGAAGGCCATAAACAATGAGTGTCAGACAGGAAACATGCACCAATCATTGCACTTGGAGTGAAGAGGCGATAAACTGCGAAGGTCACTTTCTTTGAGTGAGTGGGACATCTGCCCTAGACCCCCCCCCCCCCCCCCCCCGCTCCCCCTCCCCCCATCTTCATCTGGCACAAACCTCACCCACACCTCGCCCAAAACTTAAAAGCCTTTAAACACATGTAGAAGAAATATTGTCGAAGAATATTCATCCATTTATGCTTGAATGGGGTATGAACTAAAATCCTCTATGACATATGCTTAGGGAAGACAAGATTTTTTTTTACAGGTTAACAAATGGTGAGAAGACATGAGCGCCAAAGACTGCTCGTGGCGTACTTGACTGGTCCGTTAACGCCTTTAAATGATGCAGAGAGGTAGATGACAAATCTCTGAAGAGGGAACTGTTTGTGTTATTTGACAGCCATTATACTAGAAGATACGTTTTCTGTCTAAAATTGGTTGTCACTGATTTCTGCAAGGTAAAAGTCGGCAAAACAGTTGCAGGGAGTTGAAAAGAATCAACGAATAATCTTCACATTACATTTTTAACCTACAAAACAAATCGTCAGAATTGGAGCGTGTCATACAGGGAACAAGACTGACAAAAACAGCGCAAAGTCTGGAAACCAAAAAAGTGCCAACTTGACATGGCGACAGAGCAGGCTTGTCACACAACAATGCATCACCACGTTGTGAACAAAGAGATCAGTCATCAGACGGGTGTGATCACCGTGCATACAGACAGTCTATTCTCTGGAACTGAAAATCCAGGACAAATCAGGCTTTTAGGCCGTTGTTCTTCGGGAGATCAAGGAAAGTCTGAATTTCGATGCGTCGTGGGTGTACGGGAAAGCTGTTTTTGCACTCTTTGGGCAATGAAAATGGGTGTCAGGGCAAGATAGTGTATGCATAAAATCTGTAATAAACGTTTTTCCCGGAATAATATTCATAAGAATATGAGCTAAATTGCGATATTAACAACAACACAAACAACGACAACAACAACAACATACAGAGAGAAAACGAACTTTTCTTTGTAAAACAAATGCAACCTTTTTCATTTGATTTTCCAGTGAGATATTTTGTCCAACGCATTTTTTGTAGGACAGGCATCCTTGAGGGACAAAGCGTTTACCGACTGGAAAGCGTTATCACTGAGGAACGTCAAGAACTGTAAGAATCTGCCTGTGGGTGTGGGGTGTGTGTGTGTGTGGTGTGTGTGTGTGGGGTGTGTGTGTGTGTGTGTGTGTGTGTGTGTTGTTGTGTGTGTTGTGTGTGTGTGTGTGTGTTGTGTGTGTGTGTGTGTGTGTGTGTGTGTGTGTGTGTGTTTGTGGTGTGCATTGCTTTACGGTGGGCGCTTTTCCTGACGATCGGGTGTGTGCGTTTTTGTCTGACTTTGATTGTGGTGTTATTGAAAGACCACGTTTCATGGTGTTTGCTCTGTGACTCTGGGGGGTTGCTCGTATATGTCTCTGTGTCATCATCGTTCTAATCTGTTGTTTGGCCCTGCATCTGTTGGATGGGAACATCAAACTGCGTAGCTCTGAGCGTACTGTCTCTGTGTCATCATCGTTCTAATCTGATGTTTGGCCCTGCATCTGTTGGATGGTGACATCAAACTGCGTAGCTCTGAGCGTACTGTTTGGCCCTGCATCTGTTGGATGGTGACATCAAACTGCGTAGCTCTGAGCGTACTGTTTGGCCCTGCATCTGTTGGGTTGTGACGTCAAACTGCGTAGCTCTGAGCGTACTGTTTGGCCCTGCATCTGTTGGGTGGTGACGTCAAACTGCGTAGCTCTGAGCGTACTGTTTGGCCCTGCATCTGTTAGATGGTGACATCAAACTGCGTAGCTCTGAGCGTACTTGCGGCGGTTTGAACGGAAGGCTACATGGCAGTCCATGGAATATTTTACTTTGTACATGGCAGTTCATGGAATATTTTACTTTGTACATGGCAGTCCATGGAATATTGTACTTTGTACATGGCAGTCCATGAATATTTTACTTTGTACATGCAGTCCATGGAATATTGTACTTTGTACATGGCAGTCCATGGAATATTGTACTTTGTACATGCAGTCCATGGAATATTTTACTTTGTACATGGCAAATCCATGGAATATTTTACTTTGTACATGGCAGTCCATGGAATATTTTACTTTGTACATGGGAGACCATGGAATATTTTACCCTTTTTACATGGCAGTCCATGGAATATTATACTTTGTACATGCCCGTCCATGGAATATTTTACTTTGTACATGGCAGTCCATGGAATATTTTACTTTGTACATGGCAGTCCATGAATATTTTACTTTGTACATGGCAGTCCATGGAATATTGTACTTTGTACATGGCAGTCCATGGAAATATTGTACTTTGTACATGGCAGTCTATGGAATATTGTACTTTGTACATGGCAGTCCATGGAATATTTTACTTTGTACATGGCAGTCCATGGAATATTTTACTTTGTACATGGCAGTCCATGGAATATTTTACTTTGTACACTTGAAAATTACCATCCCAAATTTGTACATTACATTTTTCTGGTGCTGAAGACATCGGATGCCCTCCGTAATCGACATTCCTGTCAACCTCTTCTGCTGTATATCACAAAGTTCATCAGTACTTAACTATCGCGAAAAAATCATTTCTTGCACTTTTGCTCTGGCAGTCTACGGCTGATCGGTTTAAGATTACAGCAATGAAGTTTCCCCGTCCATTTGGTCTTATGTTGGAAGCACTAGTAGCGTACGTATGGCATTAATCCCGATAAACAGCAGAACATTTGGACTTTAGCTACCCAAGATCTGATTTGAGTGAGGTTTGTTCCTGTCTCATTTCCTTTGCCACTTCAAGGCATTCCCACGCTGCACATTTCAGCTACCTGCCCACAACCGTACCATGGATCATCATCCCTCTACAGCCCCGCTACCGTCAAGCCACAGAGAGCAGCCGATGTCAAGCCATCTTTAGGCAAACCAGTTGGGAGACACTGTGCTGCTAGGGTGCTTCCGTGGTGTTCAGTGGCGACTGTTCTGATCCAGCGAAAGCTGGACACCACCTACCCAGCCGCTAACTGACAACAATAACTGCTTAGCTGCAGAGACTGAATGAGTGAATCGTCCCCATTAGGAGAGCGCCACCAAATTGTCAATGCCGACGATCTCAACAGAAAATCCGTTAAGAGAATTGACGTGGAGGGAAAATTGAAGGCAACCTTACCATGAGAGCAGGGCTGGAAGAGCCCGGGAGATACACACACATGCAGGGTTGGCTGGACAATTTGAGCAACACTGTCAAAGACGCATCTTTTAAGTGAATGAAACTCAACTGTGTGGTTCCAGTCTTCACAGCCGAACCCAAGGCAAACTTAATCTGGACAGGAGACGGTTGGGGCCAACCACCCCACCCCCACACACACACACACACACACAACACACACCAAAACAACACACACACACACCACACCACACACACACACACACACACACACACACACACCACACACTCACACACACACACACACACACACACACACAACACACACCACACACACACCCACACACACACTCTCTCTCTCTCTTCTCCACACACACACACACACACACACACACACACACACACACACACACACACACACACACACACACACACACACAACACACAAAGAATTAAACCTGGCGGATAACAGTAGTTACGAAGTGATGTAGTCAATGAAACGTTGATTTGTTGTCCGCAGTCAAGCAGTATCTACACACAGTGTTTCAATACCAGTCTCTGAATACTTCGAACGTGTTCTGCCATGGGTCCCTTTCACCGAGGAAGCGTGGAAACCTTGTTCGGGGGTAGGCGTGTCTGGGCAGCTGATAAAGCGCGCCTTGATGTTTTCTTTGGCTTCACCCAGAACACCTGTCTCAGGTGTCGCCCCACGTTTCCCGCAAGGACACTGGCCCCTCTTGCAGTTGGGTGAAGGCCGTCCTTCTTCAGTATCTTAGAACTATATCTATACCCCCACTCCCTCCTTCTCTCTCCCCCTTCTCTCTCTCTCTCTCTCTCTCTCTCTCTCTCTCTCTCTCTCTCTCTCTCTCTCTCTCTCTCTTGTGCTCTACCTCTATTTTTGATAGTTACTAGTTTGCCACCATTCAAATATCAAAACATTGTGTTCTGTAATTAAGCAAGAGTCATGGGCGAAAGTAAAGCTATCAGGTTTATTCAATGGAACTGCAGATCCATACATACAAACCTGCCTTACCTTATTCAACACCTTGCTTCCTCCAGCTAATCAGATTCTCATAGTTGCAGTCGTTAAATGTGACTCGTAATAATCTACCCAAACTGTCAAACTATTTTTTCCCTCCGGTTTGTGAAAAGACAGAGCAAGGAGAGAAAGTCAAAACGGCTATTTATATCACTGATAAAATGGATTACTCCGTGTGTCTGTCACCGCACCAACAAACATATTACAACTGCATTCCTGTGCAGCAAGGGTTAAAATCAGTCAGACGTTAATTGTTAATGTCGTCAGTGTGTAAGGGCCAAATGAAGAAAATACTGAATGTTACGTCCATTGCATGATTCGAATGAGAAATGGCTAATTGCTGGTGACTTCAACGCTCATTCTCCTTTTTGGGAAGCTGATAACGTTTCTGTGACTAGTAACAGATGTGTCGAAAATATCGTTGATGCTTCGCTCTATCTACTTAATGACGGAGAGTCACAAGGATCCCTGATATACCCACTCAAAGAGCTTCTGCCATTGATCTGTCTCTTATTTCTCCCATCCTTGTACCAAATAGTGACTGGAATACATAAAAAATTATGCTGATAGCTTAGGAAGTGACCACTTACCCTTATTATTACTCTTAATGATAACTTAGTCCAGACTACGACAGACAAAGACATTAAGCCAAATATAATTATAAGTGTGGTGACTTGAAAATGTTTGAGAATATTTTAAAATCGCAAAATACTAATGACATAAGAGATGATGATATCAACAAATTTTATTCAAAAATCACGAACACTGTGTTACAAGCAGCTGATCGTTCCATACCGAAATATTCTAATTTAAAATCTGACAAACATTCGGGAAACATCTGGTGGAACGAAGTTTGTGAGAAAGTTGTGAACGAATAGAAACGTTTATTCAAAATATACCTACAGGATAAAAAAACAACAACAGAAAGTCACACACCCCTGAGGAAAGCGAATTCATTTAGTAACAAAACAATAGCACAAGTAAAACGGCAGTATTGGGCTGCATTTTGTACAGATGAGGTCTATAGCCATAAAGATCTACAAAAGATATGGACAAAATTCAATAACATGAAAAATGGAGTACATTTTCCATTATGTCCAGTCAGGATTGAAGGTAATGAATTTCCTTCTGATTTACAAAAAGCTGAGTCGTTCGTCGACATGTTTTCTGATACAATGCTTCCTAATAATCTTCCTAAAGAAATAAGAACTTTTAGGGAAAACGAGGCCCAAAAAGATATGTATAAAGATCCTGTACCTGATAATGCAAATTATATCAAGCCCCAATTACTTTGAAAGAACTGAAAGACACGCTGTTTTCTTTAAGTGATAAGAAAACGTCAGTCGGCGCAGACGCAATATCTAGCATAATGTTAAAACATTTGCCGGAAAACTGATTATATTACTACATGAATTGTTTCAAAAATGCTGGGATGAAGGTCATATTCCAAAGGTATGGAAACACTCAAATCATAGTTCCAATACCAAAACAAGGAAAGTCAAAGAAAGATAAAAAATAATTACAGACCCATTGCTCTAACATCACACACCGGTAAGCTGCTAGAAAAGATCATTTTAAACAGACTAATTTACCATTGTGATAAAAGAAAAGTTATCCCTACCAATCAAGCAGGTTTCAGGAAGAAGAGAAGTACAATTGATCATTTAGTGAAACTAACAACGCAGATTAAACATCATTTGCTCGAAGAAAAAATGTGCTGGCCACATTCTTTGATATAAAAAAGCCTATGACCATGTCTGGCATGGTAGATTATTGTATAAATTAAAAAGTATTGGTCTATCTGGACATATCTATGACTATGTTAAGAATTTCTTATCTGATAGAAGTATGCAAACAAAAGTAGGCAACTCCTATTCCACCTTAAGATCTCCCCAAATGGGAATCCCACAGGGATCAGTTATTGCCCCTCATTTATTCAATATTCTGCTCTATGATTTACCACAATCTGTGTCAAATAATATTGTAATAGTACAATATGCAGATGACGTATGCATGTGGATGAAAGTTACCATAAAAAGGAAAACCCCAAAAGACAGCTGAACTATTTAGAAAATTGTATCAACGGGAACTTGATACTTAAATAATTACATGATGGAGAATGGACTTTTGTTATCACCGGAAAAAACTAATCTTGTACTTTTCAATAGTGGGCCCGATCCACCAGAGTTACCAATTTTTCGAATAGATAAAGAAACCCTAGAGTACAGACCGATGGTAAAATTTCTTGAGTATATATTACTTCAAAGTTACGTGGAACCATCATATTCAATATCTATTAACAAAGGCCAGAAAAAGTTTTAATTTTCTAAAAGTTATACAAAAACAAAACTGGGGCCAAGATGCTAATGCACTCAAACACCTGGCATTATCACTGACACGGTCAAGACTCACTTACGGACAAGAAGTTTTCTTCAGTGCCCCGACAAGTTTGCTAAAGAAAATGCAGAGCTTGGATTGCAAAGCTTTCAAACTAGCTATAGGTGTACCATATCATGTATCGTCCCTAGGAACATATCGCGAAAATTGGGTATTACCATTAGATGAGTATCGACGGCTCGCTGTCGCAAAGCATATCTTACGATCTTCAATATGTGACAGCAATGTTGAAAACGAAGTTAGTTTGAGATCTGATATTAACTTCCCTAAAAGAGCAAAATCAATCTCATCGCTTACGACAATTAGGACTTTCACTTCCAAATTATTCGAAGAGTCAGAAATTAACCATAACGAAATAATTAAACCTCAACTTCCTTCACCTCCCAGCCCACCATGGAACTTCAAAGAGCATCATTTGATATCAACCATTCGTCTTTGAAAAAAGGTGACAATGAAAACTTGATTGGCATAACAGTAAAAGAGTATATAGAAAACTCGTACCCGCTTCATCTTAAGATATAATTATACAGACGGGTCTCTTTTAGATACCAAAGAAGCAGGTGCAGCATTTGCTATTCCTTCTATAAAGGTGGAAAAATCTTACTACCTTGGAAAAAACAAATCCGTTTTTACAGCCGAGCTAACTGCCATTTTAATGGCCCTGTATTATCTTCTTGATCTTTCTTACTCAACACTTCAGGCCCTCTTTTGTGTCGATTCAAAATCGGTTTTTATTTGCTCTCAGCAAATCGACAACAATAGAAAAGATTAATTACAGACATTCATCAATTAATACATTTTTTGGTTATTAGGGGTACGAGTATCTCTTTCTGTTGGGTTCCTTCTCACTGTGGTATTCAGTTTAATGAGAGGGTCGACAGAGCAGCAAAGCGGGGAGCAAGAAATACAAGCGGGTCAGAATGTATCAGTATTCCATTGTCTGTCCATGAGGGATACAGTCTATTAGAAAATGCGTGCTGGAAACATTTTAGAAAAAAAAAAAAAAAAAAATTCTGGATGTTTTCTAGATACTCACTCACGCCAGCTAATAGACATTGACACACTTAATTCATTTCATCAATGTAGCTTACCTTATTCACGGATTATAATTTCTTTGATTTACAAGATCAAATTGAATGCTTTTAGGACAAAGTTTTGTAAGAACATAACATGCCTTTGTGGCGGAAAAATTACAAATAATCACATCCTCTTTCAATGTGAGCACTTAAAACCTTACCTACCATCCCTACCTAATTTTCTCTGGATCAAGTTGTATCAGATTTATCACTGATGTGTAAAATTGCAGTTTCATTACATCAAAGTCCTATTTTTTCTGTTCTGTAAACTGGAACCGATGTTGAGTGTTTTGATCAGTAGTTCTTGTTAGCTCATAGTTGTTTATTTTATTGTTGCTATTGGTGTTTTTCTTCAAAGCCTTTGAATATATTACCTAATACTCTACCCCTCCCCAACCCCCCCCCCCCCCCTTCCCTCTAACATTGTCTAATATCACTTAACGTGGACAGACGTTAAATTGAAGAACAACACACACACACACACACACACACACACACACACACACACACACACACACCAACACCACACACACACACACACACACACACTAAATGGTTGTGTGGGATCGAACCCACAACCTCCTACCGGGTATCCGCGACGTTAACCACTGCGCCACAGTGCTGTTGATTTGGTGAGTTTTAGTTTGCTATCAGCATGACTGTGCTGTACGTAATATGGATACCAACTGACAGGACATTCTCCTTCTGACACTGACCACAGCCGACGTCCTCAAACTAGTGTCATGCCTTGTCATCAGCACAAAGCTATCAACATTTATAAGGAACCCATCCACCCCGGATGATGTAAATCCCATTACCAGTAGCCCAGGCGATAATACTGGTGCAAGTCAAAGTACGTATTAGTGTTGGCTAACTCATTTTACACCACATCTGTTATACGTTGCATTAATCACAAAGCGCAGTGTGGTGTGCCTTGGGTTGGGTCTTCTTTCAAATTGAGGGGGAGGAGGGAGAGAGATGTAACATCCTACGTTTGGAGAAGAAAAGGTACCATCCCAGACACATAATGTTGACATTGTAAAAACTTTACGATGTTCACTTGCATTCATCTCTCTCTCTCTCTCTCTCTCTCTCTCTCTCTCTCTCTCTCTCTCTCTCTCTCTCTCTCTCTCTCTCTCTCTCTCTCTCTCTCCTCTCTCTCTCTCTCTCTCTCTCTCTCTCTCTCTCTCTCTCTGTGGTTGGTGCGTGAGTGAGTGAGTGAATGTGTGTGTGTGTGTGTGTGTGTGTGTGTGGTGTGTGTGTGTGTGTGTGTGTGTGTGTGTGTGTGTGTGTGTGTGTGTGTGTGTGTGTGTGTGTGGTGTGTTACTGTTCGATGCTGAAATCTGGGCATAGGAGAAAGAAACTATATATTGTGAGGCAATGCGCTTGTTTGCATTGAAATTGCTTTTCAGTTTTTACATAAAACGTGTTTCTAACAATCTGATCTATGGAGAAACAAACCGGCATGCATTGGTATTTGTTCAGCAATAAGATGCAT
>CM031622.1:55630309-55670309 GCA_018398815.1 Conus ventricosus | reverse complement strand
GAATTATGGAGTGCGGAGTGTCTCTATTTGACACCAAGAGCACAGACACAACCAGCCATGTCTCCCTGATGAGTCCGATCCAGCGGACAGAAGGCCTAGGAGCAGGCAATACAATAGATGTGCCTTCGAGAGGGATTACGATGGTTCCCTCAGGCAGCTAGTGAAGGGTTTCTCATATTTATGATACATTCCCTATTTTCTTTATCTTCAATTTTTTTTCTAAAAGTTTAAATCTTTTCCAAGTCATTATATAACAACTGAGTTAGCCTGCACTTGTTTTCCCCCACTACTTAGTTGTTCAGCGGTGTATAGATTTTCCGATGTGTGATCCCTCGCTGGTCGTGGACTATGAGTGCTGTGCTCACATGATCTCTGCTGAAGTGACCACTTTCCAATAGGTTTGAAATGCAAGATTGAATTAAGCTGCACGTTACCTGAACACCTCAACTTTCAAACCGTTAAACTGGGACCTCTTTTTGCAGGAAATGTCCGGAAAAGACTGATCGTAAACGAATATTTAAAAAATCCGAACCCTGCGAAAACCGAAGAGATATACTTATAATATTGCAAAAGACGGTATCCCAACTCCGTCAAACAAACTTCAAATGCCAAAGGCACCATCGTTTAGCTCAGAATACTAGCACAGCAAAAACAAACGTAAACGGGCTCAACGTTGTGTGTCTCACAGACCATCAGTACCTAGCGCTCGATCCCATCAAAACTGTGAGCGATATCAAGACACACTTTCAAAATCAGTTAATGTCAGTCGTAGAGAGTGTTCAATGGAAAAAGTTTGGAAGAATTATCAGTAAAATCAAAGTGAAAAACACCAACCCTTCCATTCATCACCTGAAACTTGCACATGGTCTGATTACCGATAAGCAAGCTGTTGCCAGTCTCTTAGCTTCCACTATTGAACAAAACTCATCCTGCACAAAGACATCTTCTTTTTGAAGATCATACAACTGAAACAAAAATCTCCTTGTCAGTTTTCCTTGACAATGTCGAAGTCTATGATATGCCATTTTACTTAGTGAACTGAAATCAACTCTGCGAAGATGTAATGACTGACTGTACTCCGGCTTGATGACATTCATTAACATCTTCTTAAAACATCTCCTAGAAAATTGTCTCCAGAGCCTTCTGAAAGTCCACAATCACATCTGGACCACTGGATACTTTCTGCCTTCTTGAAGAAAAGCCCTCATCATTCCTATTCCCAAGCCCAGAAAAGACTTGACTAACCCTTCTAACAATTGCCTGAAAGCTCGAACCAGCTGCCTCTGCGAGGTAATAAAAAAAGGTAGTCAACTCTCATCTGATGTTCAGAACTAGCATCACTGCTGTCCTATCAGGAGAAAAGCGCAATTAATGAGAGGTGGAGGGAACACTTCAGTATCCTCCTCAACAGACAATAGCAGACATCCTGCACCACGTTCCTCCGAGAACTGCGATAAGCAGCCATGATTCCCCTGCACCTCTGCAAGAGGTCAAGAAACCAATCGACCTTGGAAATATCCTCGGGTGGACGGGGAGCTATGCAGATGTCTTCAACCAGAGGGTAAAGTGACCCTTAACGCTTCCACTGCATCCTCAACAGCACAGGGGAGGAAACTGACATGCAAGCAGAATCCAGAAATTAAAAAAATAAGTCGAAACCATTGATACATTTTAAACTTCCAGACCGTCTTGGGTTTCTTTTCCACACACCCTTAACGTTCACAACGTTGCCTATAACCAGTGCCTGAAATAAGACTGAAAAGGACTATTGATATTTCTATCACACACACACACACACACACACACACACACACACACACACCACACACACACACACACACACACACACACACACACTGAACTGAACTGAACTGAACTGAACTGAACTGAAACCAATTATTGCCAGATTAAGCGTAGGTTGTACTGACATTTTAAACAAAATAAATAAAACAAATTCAGAAAACTGAACTGAAAAGAAATAAGTTAAATATAAATATATAAAACACGGTCAATTTGTTTTCTTTCTTCTTTTCCCCAGAGATGAGAAAATTGTAAAGAAATGATTTACGATACTTTAATAGAATTTTAAGGCGACCACAGTCCAATGAACATACGAATATCACTCTCTTCCTCTCTCTCATACTCCTACTTACCCGTCCCAAGAACACTTCTTGCACCTGTTTATATCCATAATAGAATAATATGGAATTAATAATATGGAATTATCATTATACTCTCCCCCCCCCCCGCCTCTCTCTCTCTCTCTTATTTGGGCGAGTACTCAGGAAACACACACACACACACACACACACACACACACACACACACACACACACACACACACACACACACACACACACACACTGGGCGCAAAGTACATGCACATATGCTCACACGCACACCACACACACACACACACACACACACACACACACACACACACACACACACACACACACACACACACACACACACACACACACGCAACGCACCACGCACGCACGCACGCACGCACGCACGCACGCACACACACACACACACACACAACACACACACACACACACACACACACACACACACACACACACACACACACATACACACACACGTATGCATATATAATATGGATCCTCAAGCACAGGCTCAAAGATTGTCCCCTACATTTTATACTGTTTGCATAATGCTTTTAGTTTTTCAGCAACTTTTTTCCTCTCCACGCTTTCGTTTTATTCCATTTTACTACCCTTCGCTGGCTGCTTTGGGGGTGCTGTTGGATTCTTTTTTGAACCCTTGGTGGTGACAACACCACAGAATTATGGACTGTGGTGTGTCTCTATTTGACACCAAGAGCACAGACACAATCAGCCGTGTCTCCCTGATGAGTCCGATCCAGCGGACGAAAGGCCTTGGAGCAGGCAATGCAGATAGATGTGCCTTCGAGAGGGATTACGATGGTTCCCTCAGGCAGTTAGTGAGGGTTTCTCATGTTTATGATATATTCCCCCCATTTTCTTCATCTTCAATTTTGTTTTCTTTTCTTTCTTTCTAAACGTTCAAATCTTTGCCAAGTCATTACTATAATAATGACTGAAGAATTGTTAGCCTGACTTGTTTTCCCCCCACTACTTAATCGTTCAGCATTTTTATATATATATATATATATATATATATTATATATATATATATCAAAAGACAATTTCACAATGGATTAGACCAACGTATTACGTGTAACAGTCGGACAGGACACACACACACACACACACACACACACACACACACACACACACACACACAGAGAGAGAGAGAGAGAGAGAGAGAGAGAGAGAGAGAGAGAGAGAGAGAAGAGAGAGAGAGCAATGATGAGGAATGACATCGCGCTACCTCTGGGCATTGGATATTCGAAGGTGGGAATTAGATTTCAGCTGTACGAGCTCGGAGAGTTCTAAAGCCAATGGCAGATTTTCTCAGTCATCTAGGAGATCTCTGTTTGTGGGATGTGGAAATATTAGACAAAACGATATCCAAAACAGAGTGAGAGGACATAATACTATCAGCTCAGAGGTGGCTGATTTTATAAGCGAACTTGGCCCACGATGTAGCGATGGTCATTGCCCTTATTAAACTTTGGTTCTGGTATTTTGCCATCCTGCTGGAATAGCATGTAAAGGTCCCGTCACGAATCCCTTTGTTCTCTGCAGCCTTCCGTAATGCGAAGTTGTAGTCACGGGTGTTTCAGGGGAAAAGGGGACTATCTCTTATAATGGGATTTTTTTTTTTTTTTTTTTTTGCTGTCCCAACCTCTGCGTCATCTCAGAGGGCAGTGCACCCACGCCGCTCATTCCGACACCCCATCCACAGCCATAGCCCGGCTGGCCCTGCCGCACCCCGCACCGGCAATCCACAGGGAGCAGTCAATGTCAAGTCGTCGAAGAGCCAACCCACCAGAGGAGACACTGCACTGCTGCCGAGTCACTTCGGTGGTGTTCAGTGGCGCCTGTTCTGATCTAACATACGCAGGACACCACCTACTAAGCCCCCTACTGACGACAATAATTGCTTAGTCGCGGAGCCGGCGTGAGTGAGCTCTCCCTCCGGAGGGCGCCACCACGTCCGTCCAATGACAGCCCCCATGGACTAGCCGATACCGGTGACCCCGACGGAAGCAAACCAAGGCCACCGACGTGGAGAGGACATCGAAATTGAGGTCACCATGAGAGCAGGGCATGAAGGGCCACAGAATTTGAGACTTTTTTTTTTTTTTTTTAATGCTGTTCAATGGGAATGAGGATGATTAAGATGATGCTACGGATTTCCATTTCGGTCTGAGACTACATGACAGGACTGTACTCTACGCTTCCTTTCATAATATATCCTGGCGTCAACCAGGTCCGAGAGATACAGGCACCTGCAGTGTTGGTCAGGAAATTTGAGCAACACTCTCAGAAGCGCATCCATTAAGTAGATGAAACTCGACTGTGTGGTCCCAGTCTTCCCAACTGAGTCCGCAGCAAACTCAACTCTGGGTAGGAGCCGGTCGGGGCAGAAAAAAACCCACATGCCTCTGATGGGATTCGAACCCACGACCTCCCAGCCGGGAGTCCGCGACGCTAACCACTTCGCCACGGCGGCTGGTTATAATGAGATTTTTTGTAGTAAAGCAGTGTCTAGTTTTGGTTAAAGAAAAAAGTGATAAATAGATAGATAGATAGATAGATAGAATAGATAGATAATAGATAGATAGATAGATAGATAGATAGTAGATAGATAGATAGATAGATAGATGGGTGGATGGATGGATAGATAGATAGATAGATAGATAGATATCTGGGTGGATATATGGTTGCATGGATGAATGGATGGATGCGTGGAGATACATAGATCGATATAAATGTACATAAACGGACAAGGAAGGGAAGAAGTTAATGGGTAGCCTTCAATACTATGGTTGTGTGAACACTTGATGCACGTACAAATTATTTTGTCAGCATGGATTCAAGCATGTCAAAATGTTTTAGGCAGCTAAAAAGCGGGACTAACGGAAAATAACAACACACACACCACTTTTTATAAATGAATTGAAAATTTTGTTTCAGATTACAGAAGACAATCGAATGATGAAACTCTGTGCAGTTCTTGACTGGGGCGGACCAGTGTGCTTCCAGAAATTAGCCGTAGTAAATATTATCACCGTCCTGAACATTTCTCTCAAACAAGTTCAGTTGTATATTAACGAAATAGACTTCATCACAAATTTTCCTCCCATACGAAAAACAATGTCGGATACCAGCCTGTCCGGTTTCTATTGGGTGTGGAATCGCCGCATTCCGAGAGCTTCCAATTTCTGCAGCATAGGGAGTGTTCTCCACACCATCTCGGGTCTGATGTCGTAGTGAAACTCGATCAGCAGTTGTCGAACCTTATCCCGCTCTCCTCGCTGGAGAACAGCTTCCAGTGCAGCCCACTGTGACTGTTCAATGTTCATTTTCAGAAGATTCAGGGTCGTCTGGTCTGGGAGAGTGGAAGGAGAAACAAAGAAAGAAAGAAAGATAGGTAGAGAAGAAGGAAGGAAAAAGACATTCTGATGAAAGTATCTGGACACTTTAAGGCTATTATGAATGAATGATTCAGATGTAACATTCCACAATCACTCCAATCCCAAAATCAATCTCTGGTAGGTGAGAAAGGGCACATGTCCAAGATCCACCCAAGGGCAGTAAATCCACACTGGTCTCCCCCCTTTGTTCTAAGGCTGTTCCTGTCTTACAAAATTCTAAGTGCTCCATACGACAAAACGCATGAATCAAAGCACATTGCACTGAATTTGACGTGTATATATTTGTGTATGTGTGTGTGTGAGTGTGTGTGTGTGTGTGTGTGTGTGTGTTGGGGGGGGGGGGATTCTTCACCTGATCCAGAACCACTTCCTTGCGAGTATGTTGAGGCATGGTCTAGAAACATCTCTGGCGTGGACATTGGCACTTGCCCACACTAAGCCACCGTAGTGATAAAAAAGTGGAAATGATACCTGCCTAAATTCAGTCCTTGCGGTATTTTCTGGACTCTGCCCTAAATCATTCACAGGGAACGGCTAGGTAGCAGGGTGGGAACTAGATATGGCACAGGCCCAGAATCACTCCCACAAAGTCAGTACAACATGATTAGTTTGATACTTTTGTCATTTGGGACACAGAATTTTGAAGGGGGGCGTGGGGGGGGGGGGGGGGGGGAGGATTTGACACTAAGAGTGAGGTTAGTCTGGATTTACGCACAGGGTATATATCCTTTCTCACCCACCTTACAGTAATTTTGGGCCTGAAGTGATGACACAATATTGTACTGGCTAATCATTTTGTGATTTGACGTGTTGTTTCTTTATGTAAATTTGTGTGTTATTAAGTAACTTAGTTAAATCAGTCCTACCAGGTAAACATTATACTGATCTCGCAAAACGTTTGTAAAATTTAGATCTCTGCTCTCTTGTGTCCAAGTCTGGGTGCCCGTCAACAACCGTGCTGTGAGCCCTGTCTTTGGTAGTCTTTAAGACATGTGGGTTCACCAATCGCTTAGCTAAGTCATCATTTCAACCTAATTTTGATTCCTTTAATTGTTTCAATAACTGCTCAAGTTATGCCAGAAGTTATGCAGTTAGTGTTTCGACAGCTTTGTTCCGCATCCCTTTTAGTTAGTTATTTAGTGACATAGAATGCTCTCATTTTTCCATCAGGATTTCATCAGGTTTGATACGATTCTGCAAGGTAAGATAATGTTAGCTTACAGCCTAGCCGATCGTTAAGGGCCATATCAGGACTGTCACCGCGTTGAAAGTCAATTGACAAGTTAAAAAAGCATGCCAGAAATGGTGTTACAAATCTTTCCTCTGTAAAATCTTAGATCAGATGAGAAAATGTTAATTTCTTTCAGAAATTCTAAGATCACATCAGGTGGGACATCTCTGAATAAGGCTTTCATGGAGTCTGCTGTAAAAGACGGGTGGGTGGGTGGGAAGGGGAGTGGGTGTGAAACAACGGGGTTTGTAGCTTGTTTTGTAGAATAGTTTGATATCTTAGTGATGGTAGTGGTTATGGTGCATTGATACAAGCACTCAATGGTGGAGGGGTGGGGGTATAAAGACAAAAAATAATTAAAAATAATTTTTAAATTAGATAAAAAAAAATCTAAATCATAATGAATATAACTATGACTAATAACTATAACATGAATTACTGGTTTGTTTGTCAAATTCTAACTTTAAGCTAACGATGGAGTGAACTGATCGATATCCTTGGTGAATGTGAGGATCTTCCAATATACAAAAAATCAGGCCACAGAAATTAAGTAAAAGGCTGATCTACTTTGTTTAATAGGACTTACCTTTTGCCACGTGTATCTCCTGCGATCAGGGTTACATACTCTCCATATATCTGATTACAGCAGATCGTCAATCATGTTCAGCACTGCATCCTGAGCTTTGGGATTGTTATTACGTTTATAGTTATAATAATCAATGCAAGGATCTAGTACAAGGTTCTAGTCTCTAACTGCTATAATGTTATGGGTTTTAAAACTTTCTCTGATATTTTCTAAAGTTTAAATAAAAGTCTTGGTTGTCTCTACTAAGGTCTACATAAATCAGCAAGAAGCAGATCATGCTCCATATAATTATTTAAACAGAATAATTATATGATTACCCTCTTGGTATCTGTCTATCTTTTAAATTCCGAATTCAAGCATGTTATTGAACATAACAGATACACCTATAATATTTGCAGTATTCGAAAAGAAAAGGCATCTATATTCTCATTCCAATGCAACGATGTGTTCTGATTTCTTATCGAAGTATGTGTCTTGTAAACAATAAACTGAACATGAGTTTTGTTTCAGATACTGCAATACGTCACGTTTGTTCCAATTATTACCTAACCCTTGGAAATCTAGCAATACAAAAGACATTATATTTATTAGTAGAATTTAAATCTGACAATAATGGCTGAATATTATTTACAGAGAGTGGTGGCTTGCTCGACATTTCTGCAGGGACTTTGCTTGTCCACAGTCAACAACTGCGTAGAGTTTCATGATTTCATTTTCTGTTGAAATCTGAAACAGAAATTCTATTGTATGCTCGAATAGTTTTTTTCCCCACTTGCCATGCTTTTCAAATACCTAACTATTTTAACCGCTCCGGTTCGTGATGACAAAATCATTTGTTCATACCCACACTGTTCTCATAACCATAATTTAGAATGCTGCCCATTAATGTCCTTGCCTTCCTTTTACACATTTATATTCGCTTATATCTATCTATCTGTCTATCTATTACACTTTAAATTCGTCTATACCTATCTATCTATTTATCGATCTGTCTGTCTGTCAGTCTGTCCATCTGTCTGTCTATCTACCTGTCTGTCTGTCTATTTTTTTTCCCAACCGAACCAGGAGCTCTACTTGGCCAGAGAAATACAAACATTGGAATTGGAATTCATTTCATCAGACAATCCCATTTTTCCCTGAAGAACTGTGAGAGCAACTTGGGATTACAGAAAGATTGAGAAGGGTTGGTGATGTAACTTTACACTGCGATTCCACAGGATGACATCACGCCAAACTAATGTTTGCCCACGGGAATGAGTGTCACTACATCGATGGCAAAGCTTGTTCAAAATCAGCTATCCCCCAGCTTTGATGGACTGTGTCAATGTTCTCTCGAACTGTCTTTTACAGACGAATATTTCCACATCCCACTCGCAGACACCTCCTGAATACCTGAGAAGATCTGCCATCGGCTTTAGAATTCCCGGGGCTCTTACAGATGATTCTCTAGTCCCTGTCTTTCAATACTCAATGCGCACTAGTAGCAAGACCTCACTCAATAGGCCTGGGTAGCCTAATTTCAGACTTAAGTGATGGGTTACAGTTGTAAATGTTAGGAGACAGCGAACATTATTTTTAAGGTGACCTGGAAGACATTTATTGTTTCGCCATGTTTTAGAATCTCTTAACTCTATGAACATGTCATCTTCCTCCCATATGCTGTTGAGGATGGATGCTGTGGAAGGCATCAAGCGCCACTTTCCCCTCTGTCTTGAAGACTTCTGCAGAGCTCCCCATCCCTCACGGGGATATTTCCCGGGTCGGTCTGTCTGGTCCATAGTTTCCTTGACCTCTTGCGGAGTTGGAGGGGAATCAAGGCTGTCCATCACAGGTCTCTGAGGAATGTTGTCAGGAAAATCTGCTCTGGTCTGTCAGGGGAGATGCTGAGGTTTTCACTTCTCCTGTCTTTTATTGCGTTTTTCTCCTGATAGGACAGGGGTGCTGCTAGTTCTGGACGTCAGAGCTTATCCATTACTTTGCAGACGCAGCTGGACAGAGGGTGGTTATTAGAGGAGTCGGTCAAGTCTTTTGCAGGCATGGGAGTAGGAATGATGAGGGCTTTCCGCCAGGAGGGCTGAAAATACCTAAACGTTTTACTTCTACAGCATCAAGCGATGCTGCAACCATCATGGCCATAAAGTGGTCCATCCAGTCAGCATTTTCTGCTGGGTTTCGATACACAAATCCGATTTTGATGGGTTTCGTTCTCTTCAGCTAGATTACTGACCAAACTGCTTCAATTCCAAACTTTCAAGCTAATGTAAACGTCGTTCCATGAATGTAAATTAATGTGTCTGTAGATCTGGGTTCAGTGGGATTTTTAAGTACAATATTCTAGCCAGAGATTATGACTGTAATATCAAGGACAATATCTGAACGTCTTGATTCTGTGAAGCCAAATATATGAAAGGGTTTGTATTGATTATACAGTATAGTTGGTACCTCATGTAGCTTGTTTTGTACACGGTTTATATTCAGATGTCCGTCTTCCTGTGGCCACACAGAAGATGATTTCTCCATTTGTGCAACTAAAACGACTATGGCGAGGATACACTTAAACACAAACATAAATGTGTCCGCAGAGTACACACACAAAACAACAATCATCAATATATTCCACCCATTTTCTTCATCTTTAATTCTTTTTTAAAGTTCAAATCTTTGCCAAGTCATTACTATAATGACTGAAGAATTGCTAACCTGCACTTGTTTTCCCCCACTACTTAATTGTTCAGCATTCTATTGTTTGGTCAATCAGTGGGAGATTGCATCTCTTAGGAGATCCAAGTAAAGGTTGTTCTGTACAATTCTTAGCCACTCATAATGCTTGGGTTATTGAACAGCAGAGCTGACCACTCAGACTGTTCCATATCTTTTTATCTCCCTTGCATCTTTGAATGGATCCTCAAGTATAGGCTCAAAGATTGTCCCCTATATTTTATATTGTTTGAATAATGCTTTTAGTTTTTCAGCAACTTTTTTCATCTCCACACTTGTGTTTTGTTCCATTTACTACCCTTCGCTGGCTGCTTTGAGGGTGCTGTTGGATTCTTTTTTGAACCCTCGGTGGTGAGAACACCACAGAATTATGGACTGTGGTGTGTCTCTATTTGACACCAAGAGCACTGACACAATCAGCCGTGTCTCCCTGATGAGTCTGATCCAGCGGATGAAAGGCCTAGGAGCAGGCAATACAAATAAATGTGCTTTCAAGAGGGATTACGATGATTCCTCAGACAGCTAGTGAAGGGCTTCTCATATTTATAATATATTCCACCCATTTTCTTCATCTTCAATTTTTTTTAAAGTTCAAGTCTTTGCCAAGTCATTACTATATGATTGAAGAATTCCTAACCTGCACTTGTTTTCCCCAACTACTTAATTGTTCAGCATTCTATTGTTTGGTCAATCAGTGGGAGATTGCATCTCTTAGGAGATCCAAGTAAAGGTTGTTCTGTACAATACTTAGCCACTCATAATGCTTGGGTTATTGAACAGCAGAGCTGACCACTCAGACTGTTCCATATCTTTTTATCTCCCTTGCATCTTGAATGGATCCTCAGGCATAGCTCAAAGATTGTCCCTATATTTTATATTGTTTGAACATGCTTTTAGTTTTTTCAGCAACTTTTTTCATCTCCACACTTGTGTTTTGTTCCATTTACTACCCTTCGCTGGCTGCTTTGAGGGTGCTGTTGGATTCTTTTTTGAACCCTCGGTGGTGAGAACACCACAGAATTATGGACTGTGGTGTGTCTCTATTTGACACCAAGAGCACTGACACAATCAGCCGTGTCTCCCTGATGAGTCCGATCCAGCGGATGAAAGGCCTAGGAGCAGGCAATACAAATAAATGTGCTTTCAAGAGGGATTACGATGATTCCCTCAGGCAGCTAGTGAAGGGCTTCTCTATATTATAATATATTCCACCCATTTTTTCTTCAATCTTCAATTTTTTTTTAAAGTTCAAACTTTGCCAAGTCATTACTATTAATGACTAAGAATTGCTAACCTGCACATGTTTTCCCCACTACTTAATTGTTCAGCATTCTATATTATATATATATATATTATATATTATATTATATATATATAAATATATAAAACAGGCAGAAGTGTATTTCATAAACAGTTGTGAAACAATACACAAAACAACAATCTTGAATGCAAGATGATAATGAATATGAAAACAGGCGTAAGTTTATTTTACAAACAGTTGTGAAACAACACACAAAACAACAATCTTCTATGCAAAAGGATACGAGTCAGATATAATTTGACAGACATTTGTTATAGTCACCACACCTGCCTCTTGATGCTATGTGTCCACAATTCAATTTTTGTACTTGCGAAGATTTTTTATTTTTGGACATGTGCTGCGTCGGCACCAGATTCAAGAAGATTGGAGTCACTATAATCCACTGTATTTCTTCAACACACTGAAGGATGTGTCTAGTCTCACTGGCAGCATTGTGTGCAATGTGGTCACAGTCATTCTTCCCCTCCCCCTCCCTCCCTTGCACACCACACATGTTAATATTGTTAATAGACTTATACATCGGGCATACAACATACCTGCATAAACACATGCTGATGTTAACCACACTGATAAACCTTTAAACGCCTCCAATACTGTTTTCCGCAAATTCTGAAAATTCTATGACTGCACAGAGAGAGAGAGAGAGAGAGAGGAGAGAGAGAGAGAGAGAGAGAGAGAGAGAGAGAGAGAGAGAGAGAGAGAGAGAGAGAGAGAGAGAGAGAAGAGTGCACACACACACACACACACACACACACACACACACACACACACACACACACACACATATATATATATATATATATATATATATATATATATATATAGACAAAGAGAGAGGGGATGCATTCAAATACAGAAAAAATCATCCTCAGCATATGTCCTAAGTGTAATTTTGAGTGAACTCAAGATCAACACCGTGCAGAATGCCAGAGGGAGCGTAAAAAAGCACAGCGAAGCTTTGTCACGTGCCCCTCTTCCCTTCATGTGCTGGTGTCAGATGAGTTGGTTCGGACTCAGGTTTGTATTGTCTCTTGTCGAGGGTTTGTTAACATGGTTTAACTAAAAGAACACACACACACACACACACACACACACACACACACACACACACACACACACACACACACACACACACACACACACACACCTCTCTCTCTCTCTCTCTCTCTCTCTCTCTCTGTCTCTCTCTCTTTCTCTCTCTCACATAGACATACACACTCACACACAGACACAGACACAGACACACACACACACACACACACACACACACACACACACACACACACACACACACACACACACACACACACACACACACACATTTATTACTTAATTTATTAATCAATTTGTTCATTCGTTCGATTATTCATTGACTGATTTATTTATTTATCACATTACGGAGTAGAATAATGCAGTGGATATGCATGTGTGTGTGTGTGTGTGTGTGTGTGTGTGTGTGTGTGTGTGTGTGTGTGTGTGTGTGTGTGTGTGTGTGTGTGTGTGTGTGTGTGTGTGTGTGTGGTGTGTGTGTGTGTGTGTGTGTGTGTGTGTGGATTAAACCGTCTGTATTGGTAATAACAATAGTACTGATGCATTTGGTACAGTCACATCTGTGTGTTTAAAAAAAATCAAATTGTTTCATGGAATCCGGATGTTTTCTTCTGAAAGGTGGGATAGTGATTTATCATCATGTAGCTCGTATCCGTGGATTTGTCTTCATTTCTTTTGGAGAAAACCTTGTCTAGAAATGTTTAATATGGATATCTTTATTGGAAACAAATCCCTCACCTGTTCTCACTTTCGGAAGAAGGGAGACAAGCTGGGGATCTTGTGTGTTTGATTAAAGAGCGATCACTACCCTTTGTAATGTGGGTTGATGTTAAGGTTTCTAGTGTTTGTGTCTGTTTCAGTAATAAAGCTTTGTTAGGGGTTTCAAACTGCATTGAAGTAGTTTGTACATACATTCCACCAGAAAGTTCTCCTTTCTATAATCATTTCAATTTTGTTACCTGGATCTCTAGATTAGGAGAACGTGTGTTGACTGCTTGTAGGCGTTTGATGATGCTGGCATCATTGTATGTGGAGACCTAACAGGAGGATGGCTAGCTTTTCTACTGAGATTTGCACTGACATTTTTAATGAGCCATCCAAATAGATAATAAACCACCATGTTATGATTACTGTCCGTACGATTCTATGTTGAATACTTATGGTTAATTATTGTTGGATCTCTGTTTGTCTTCTTTGTTATGAATGTTCTTAAACGTGCAAGAGGCCTGTCTGCCGTAAAAGCAATGGCAGCCACAGACACTGAACAGTGCCATCTCTACCAATGTATCACGCACTTATACTCATTGTGACGATGGATTAGAGCGACATGTCCAAGAGCTATCTTCTTAAATTAGGCAGAATTTAATGAAGCAGTGTGATTGATCTTGGGAACCACGAAGGGTATACCAGTTGAAACTATGCAATACCTGCTTGACCTTCCTTCAATGCAGACAGAACATAAAGGCGAGGAACTGGGAGCCACATGACGCCCTAAAGACACAAGGGGCTGAAGGCATGGCACCAAAACGACTCGCTTGTAAAAGCACAAGTCACAACTCTGCGTCAGTCCCTTACAATTGACAAAAACAACGAGACAATGCAAACACTAACCTGCACTCTTCACGTCGCAGTTTATGCAAAGAGAGAGAGAGAGAGAGAGAGAGAGAGAGAGAGGAGAGAGAGAGAGAGAGAGAGAGAGGAGAGAGAGAGAGAGAGAGAGAGAGAGAGAGAGAGAGAGAAAGAGAGAAATAGAGCGAGCGAGAGAGCGAGCGAGCAGAGGAGAGAGAGAGAGAGAGAGAGAGAGAGAGAGAGAGAGAGAGAGAGAGAGAGAGAGAGAGAGAGAGAGAGAGAGAGAGAGAGGGAGGGAGGGAGAGAGAGAGAGTATACGAATATGAATGGTTATTTGTCAGAAACAAACATGTAGATATACAGCAGAGAAATAAATTGCGAGCGAAGCAGGGGGGAGATGAGCTAAGCGTAATGGAGAGAGAGAGAGAGAGAGAGAGAGAGAGAGAGAGAGAGAGAGAGAGAGAGAGAGAGAGAGAGAGAGAGAGAGAGAGAGAGAGAGAGAGATACGGATACGGATAGTTTATTCAATAATAGGCCATTGCCCCTATTGAAGGGGGTGCAACAATTATCATTCCAAAAGAAATATAATACAATATAAATGATCAAAATTGATACACTAAGAAACACACACAGAACGTATCTTAAACGCTTTATATAGATAAATGGACAGATTTTTAGTTGTTCTTTCGTTATTTGATGCTAGAAGTAATCCAAGACGAAAAAGATTCGGATATTTATAGTACTTAAGATGAATATACCTTACTCTTAAATCCTTTAGAACGGGACAGCACAAAGCAAAATGCACCTCATCTTCTGTCGCTTGTTTGCACAATGGACAAATTAAATCAACAGGCGTGTGTTGTTTGTAACGAAACTTATGGACAGCGATTTCTGAAACGCCAAGTCTAAATTTTGTCGTAATGATTTTCAGGTGCCTGTCTAAGTTCAATTTCAAATGTGTCTTATTAGCAGCTATTGTGCAAAAAGTATTGCAGAAACTAAATCTTTCACTGTTCTTGATATGAAAGTCCCATTCTTGCCATCTACAAAGAACCAACCTTTCCTTAAAAGCAGTAAGGAACTGATTTATTCCCTCTGCACCTTGGTTTAGCCATACATACTCAAAACCAAGTGAATACAGTTTAAAACGAATATCGGATACCCAGTTGGTTTTATCACGAGAATCCAAATCGAGCAACGTACAGTATGCTTTTCGTGGTAATCTTGACTCATCCATTCTTGTCAACTTTAGCCAGTACCGTAAACACCTGACTGCAGAATTTATGTAAATGGGGTATCTATTTGTTTCTCCATATATCAAATAATTTGGTGTTTGCATTTGAACACCTAGGAACTTTTTAAGAGCAAACAGGTGTACCTTTTCACAGAGTCGAGCTGCACTACTTAATCCCACAATTCAGCCCCATATTGAACAATTGGCTGTACTTGTGTGTCAAATAATTTAAGATATACAACAAGGGAACTACAGTTTAATTTAAATATTTTTTGCAATATACTTAACAACGCATGTTTCGCTCTGCTGGCAAGATTTTGACACGACACAGTAAAACTCAATCTTGTTGAAAAATAAATACCTAAATACTTATAAACATTAACAACAGGTATAGGAATTCCATTGTAAGACCAATGTTCTCTCGCTGCTAGGTATCCACCTTTCCTAAAAACGACTATATTGCTTTTATTCATATTCAGCTTTAGATGGAGTCCTGATGCTGCTCTATATAGGCTGTTTAATTGTGTCTGTAACCCAACTATTGTTTCAGACAAGAGAGCCACATCATCTGCCAAAAGTAATATAAATAATTCAAAGTAATCACACGTAAATGTAGCACCATGTTTCCCATTTCTGATTACTTCCAACGCTAATTCATTTATAAATAAAGTGAACAATACAGGACTAGTAACATCGCCTTGTTTTACCCTCGGGTACAATTTATAAAGTCTGTCAGTTTGAGCCGGAACGAATTCTAGTTCTGACTGTAACATACATGCTGTGGATACATCGGAAAAGTTTCCCTTTGATACCATTTTTCAAAAGAATAGTCCATAATAAGTTTCTTTCAATAGAATCAAAAGCTTTTTCAAAATCAATAAAAGCAACGTAGAGTTTGCGGTTAAGACAAAACTGCTTTTGTATTAAAGCTAATAATGTGTACATATGATCAGTAGTAGAGTAACCTCTTTTAAATCCCGCTTGTTGTTCCCCAGTAATATTATGCAACTCAGTCCATTCCTGAATCCTGTTGTTTACAATAGAACTATAGAGTTTACTGCTTGTATCTGATAGCGATATTTCTCTGTAATTATTAGGATCGTCTTTGTCACCTTTTTTGAATAAAGGTAGTACAATGCTTTCCGTCCACTTATCTGGGAAGATTCCCTTATCAAACAAAGTATTAAAAAGTTTAACAAAGAAGTCAATAACGCGATTCCCAGCGTGCTTTAGCATCTCCCAATAATTCCGTCTGGACCAGCCGATTTACCATTCTTTAACTTCCTTATCGCTAATGACACTTCTTCTCTAGATATTGGGCGGTTCATGGAACCGTCATCGTCATTCTCGTCATTATTATCATTTGCGTCACTAGTATCACTAGCATCATCATCGCAGTTATCAATTATACAAGAATCTTCTGTTTCTAAATTTGTTTCAGTAATTTTTTAAAGTGATTATACCAGTCAACCATTGTTACATTGTTATATGGTTGTTTTCTGTTAAAGGAAACTCTACGCACACTTTCCCAAAACTCTTTGATCATTAACTGATGCAATTAGCGATCCTAACAATGAATCATTATGTTGTTTTTCTTTTATATTTAGAAGATTTTTATACTCTCTCCTGGCTATACAGTAGGCAACGCGATCAGTAGCATCCTTCGTCCGCAGAAATGTACTCAGCAATCCTTTAGCTTTTGATTTACTTATTTTACACTCATCATCGTACCAATCACTTTTTTCACTCATTTTGTTCAAACAAATTCGCTTTTTCAGACAACCAGCGTGAGTTTTAAGACATGCAACAAACATATTCAAGGCTTCATTACAGTCACGATCAATCATATTTATAGCATCATCGAGTAATGATAACACTTCAACCGACTGCATTGTATGGACGTACGTTGGTTCAAAAGAAGGGTTCCACACAAACTTTTCAATTACCTCACAATCATTTTCAACACTTAAAGACACAGCGTTAAGTTTAGGCATTCCAAAATGAAATTCGATAGGTAAATGGTCAGATTCTAATCTCTCTGAAACAACTAAATTACAAGAAGGCAAAACAACTGAGAGTAGATTTCGAGAAATCAGAAAATAGTCGTTTACACTACACCCACTGTTTGAAATATACGTACAGTGCCCATCAAGATCACCATTACATACTCCATTTAGTATATACAATCCCAGCGAGGTACACATATTTAACAAACATTTTCCATAATTATTGAGTACATTGTCTGAAGATTTCCTTTCTAAATAATCAGAGCAACTATCAAATTCAAAATTGTAAGTATTATACATGTCAAAAATATCTTGAGAAACATTAGCCGTTCTGCTGTTCAGATCACCAGACAAGATTATATGTACATCATTCAAATCAAGCATTACAATCAGTAAGACATTCTTCAAGAGAAAGAATGCCATTATCACGTCAAAAAAAGCATAATATGGTGAACCCTCAGGCGGCACATATGAACAAACATATAACACATCCTCTGTTAAACCAAACAAAGTCTTGTCAATCAAAACAAAAAGAGCATTAGAACAATTCATTTGGATCTCTCTAACATAAGACACAAAATCATTTTTAATCAGACATAACAAGGCCCCTGAACGTCTGCCTTGATTTGAAAACTTGATAGCAGGCTTATGAAACACAATATAGCCTGTAAACACGCTGAATTCAAGATTTTCCACAAACGCCTCAACGAGACAGATAAAATCAAAGTGAAACAAATATGAGAGAAACTTTTTATTGTAAATTTTAGAAAGAATCCCATTTATATTCCAGTGCAAAAATTTAAAGGATTTTGAATATCCATTCTCTCCATGAATTTCATCAATATGCATTTCATCAACATGAATTTCATTAACATGCAGAGCAGGTGTACTTTCATTACAATTTTCATCACCACTTTCGTGTACATAGACTGACGGATTTCTCACATATACATTAACATTATCAAAAACACACTCAACTTCGTTACAATTGTTCTTTTGAGACAGCCCCCTATCTTTATCCTCGTCAGTGACACGTGCTTCTGTTGACAACTGCCAAGAGAGAGAGAGAGAGAGAGAGAGAGAGAGAGAGAGAGAGAGAGAGAGAGAGAGAGAGAGAGAGAGAGAGAGAGAGAGGGGGGGGGGGGGTGGAATACAAGCAATTATCATGTTTTCAAAATTTGAATTGTCTGTGTGTCTCGGATAGATGCACGTTCTTTACCGAACGTAGGAAATTATATTTCTTCCCTCTATCAGAAGGAAGACCCAACCCAAGGTACACCAGTCTGCACTGTGATTGATATAACATGTAACAGATATGGTGTAACATGAGTTACGCCAGCGGTGTCGGTGATTTACAGAAAGTACACATCTGAGTCAATCCAGCACTATGGTCTGGTTTACTGGTCACATTATTTAAACCAGTCAGGATGGGGGTATTCCTTGCTCAACGTTAACGGCTTCGTGTTGATGACAAACGTAAAACACTTAGTTTGAGGACGTCGGCTGTGGTCAGTGTCAGAAGAACAGTGTCCTGTCAGTCAGTATCCGCGTTACGTACAGCACATTCTGATAACAACTAAAGCTCACCCAAATCACCAGCACCCGATGTACAGTGGTGGATAGCAAGGATTCCTGGCAAGGAGTACGCTACTGATGTCTTCCCAAAGCAAGACCAACGGACAAGAAAATGTCATTGCTGAATCTAAAATGACCATACACAGACGGCAGTAAACTGACTGATTTTTAATGAACTGGGGGCTTTCATTCTGCTTGACAGTCCCAGCACGAGTTGCTCTCCAACAGAAGTTGCGCGTAGCAACCACTACTTGCTGACGATGACCTTTCGCTTCTACCCGAAGAAAGGAACGAACGAGCAGACAGATGCAAGAATAAGTTTGACTGGTAAAGCCAAGTGAGGAGATTCTTGAAGGACTATGGAAGCGGTGACAGATGAGAGATGGCCGGCCACAGACTTGATACACGTTGACCAGAGAAGAATCCTCGTGTCACTGCAAAAATTCTTAGCTTGTATAGCAAAAAAGAGGGAATGGATGAGCAAACAGTGCAGGGCTGACAACCAGAGAGGAAAGTGAAAACGACAATAAACTGAAGCACCAACACTGACGACTGAGAGTCTGTGGGTGAGCAATCATGTACAGGACAATCAACTAAAAGGCTAAGATTCCCCATAAATCAGATAAACTAACCAAATAAATGAATGAATAAATAAATGAATAAATAAAATAAAAAGAAATAATAGAGAAAAACACCAGTACACTTTCATTCGTAAAAATCTGTAGAAACTACAACCACTCCACCATCAGCACCCACACCACCACCACCATCACCACCATCACCACCACTACTGCTACTACTACCACTGCTACTACTACTACTACTACTACTACTACTACTACTACTACTACTACTACTACTACTATACTACTTACTACTACTAAAGTCAGAGGGAATACGCCGCAGACGGTCAAACGTCTGACAGCTACTACATAAGGTCTTTTTAGTACCATCTAAGATAATCAAGGACAACGATATTCACACACACCGGAAATATTTTTGCCTGGAACGGTATAACCATAACACAGATTTCACAGTACATGACTATCATCGTTTGACTAAGGAGGAAAGCTACCCAATTTTCTGGGGAAGACACAGCAGTGAAGAGTTTCTCAAGCAAAGTGAATCTGCTGGAGCTGACAATGTACCGACTGAAATGACGTCAGTAGAGAGTCAGTGGTCTCATAAACATCCGGAGCAAACTTTGCTGTCGGGGAATCGCCTGCACGTAGGAAACAGATTCAACAGTGTTTCATTATTGTACTGCCAAAGAAACTTGACTGAAGTTCCACAAATCTAGCATTGCCACTCTTATCAGTCGCCGTTGTAAATCATGCTTAAGATTTAACCTCGGTTCTTTTGGAAGAGTTCTATTTTAGGACAAGGCGAAGCATCAATGAACAGAACTTCAGCTTGAAAACTTCATGGGACGGATCAAGCAGATCGGTAGGATGGCTTGATTGACTTCAACAAGATTTCGACACACTCTTGCTGGCAGTATTATGGTTCACCATAAAAAGCATAGAACTCGCCAACATCTTCACCGTTATCCAATACGTATGTGACAAAACCATAAGTTTAGTATTAGATAACGGCAGCAGTGGTGAGTAGTTCACATATACGGAGTAAAACAAGATTGTTTCCTACCCCATCCTCTTCAACATCTTCCAAGAAAGGATAATGACAGATGCAGGGGGAGGGAAAAAAATCTGCCAGCACCTCTCTCAGAACAATCACTAACCTATGTCTTGCAAGTGTGTTGACATGTTTTCTTGATTGTCCTTACTGAAGAAAGGCGTATAGTATGACAAACAGTGCTGAAAAGATAAGGATCATGATCAGCAGTTCTGAAGTCATTGTAAAACACATTAAAGAGGTCATGCACTCAAAACTGTCAAGAGTTTCAAACACTCGTGTGGCAATTATCAAAGGTAATTTTCTGGTGGGGCTCTACGTTATTGTAGCCGGTGTGGCTAATAAAGGCTTATGTGCCCCATTTCTCCACAGTGAGACAGAAAATCAGTGCGACCTGTAAGAAAACAAAATTTCTACCTTTCTTGTCAGACAACGTGTCCACTTTGATGATTTGGGCTATCACGCTCTAACGGTTTTATCGCTCCTCTCTCTCCTGTCAGTTCACAGCGAATCGAAAGTCACTCACAGTAAATGTCTGATCATTTTGTTACCTGATCGGTTTCTTGTTTCCTTGGCTGCAAGTGACATCCATAGTTTCTTTTTTGTTTGTTTGTTTTTGTTACTGACCAGATTAGTATTTGCATCCCACTGACATTTACAAGACTAGAATCAAAGGGAGAACCTTTCTATTAATAAATTACGTCTTGTAAACCAACCGTCTTCTTTCAGTCTGCACAGAAGAATGCTATAAAAACTTACGCAGCAAAATGGCGGATGCCTACCAATGGCCCTCTAGTTGATCAGTTCTGTAGTAACACATTACATACGCTCGTTTCCTGCTGAAGCTTGTGGAATCTTCTAACTGGCAGGTCTTCACATCCCTAGACCCTTTCCGATGTTCTTACTGCAGTTAAACACTTTTTTCCATTACACGCTTGACACACTGGCAGAAAAGAAAAGAGACAGTCTGGCCATGCTAAACTTTAAGTTCATAGGAATGTCGTGATGATTACATCAGGTTTTGGGGCCGAGTCATAAGTGCCATGCTTTGACAAAGAACACACATGTTCTAACCGTCTGCTGATGTAAATTGAAATGATTCACACACCAGTAGACGGACACGTACCTATGTACACCAATCCAAATACAACTTTTACCCACTAGCAGCAAGACAGACATGTAGTTAGGAACAAAAGATATAACGAGGAAAATGCAATTCAGATAGACACATGGATAAGTTTATAAAAAGTCCTTTTTTGGGGGGTGGGGGTGGGGGGTGGGGGCATGTACAGCAGGAAGCACCAGGTTATCTGGCTGCCAGTGTCAGAGGAAGGCCTCTTACCTGACCCTGGTGAGGAGTGGGCTCTGATAGGTTTCATGGCACTGGACACGCCACATAGAAAAGGAAAACACAGCCCAGGTGAACTGACCTGTGATATGGACAGGTACCCAGGGCATAATCTCGGCCTTTGCCAAGTCAGACAGAAGACCAATTGAGATTTGTAGACAGAGTAGAGGCATGCCCTGGACAGTAGTGTAGAAGGCAAGATATGCGCATAACCGGAATTTTTTAGTTAAAATCATGTATACCGCAGTGCCTCCAGCAAGATCGTTGCCATCTGCCCGAGACTGAAAAGTTATCATCGCTGTAGAGGTCGTTACGTGCCACCCCTGAACTGTAAGCAGAGGCAGGGGAATTACCTCTGTCCAATCACAGCTTAAAATCACTTTGATATGTTGAATACCGTATTCCTTGAACTTATGAACCTTACTGATAACTGTTTCTAACCCAATGCTCTGAGAATAACTTGAAACAAGATCTCTAGGTGTGTTTTTATCGTGCCTTTAGCCAGGGGCATTTTTTTTCCAATTTGCAAAAAGTTGAAAATTAGTTTTCAGTTGTTTGTTTCTTTTTTGTTTAATTGTTTTTAAGTGTAAGACAACCCATCCTGGATTTAAACTCAAGTGATCCAGTAACTTCCGTGAGAACGTCACCAGGTTTTTTGTTGTTGCTTTTTTTTTTAACAGAGAAGCCGTTTTTGTGACACTTTCCGACGCTTCAAAGAATATTTGCTAATCTTATCATGTCTGAGAAAGAAAATGCTTCTACGCAACTGCTCATGCTTAAGAATTTATCCAAGCATTTCCTCTGACAGCTCCATGTACACTGCTGAACTCCCAGCTTTGGTCTCGGTACGTATGATCAGATCAGGATACGGCCATAGCATCCTGTCCAGTTCCTTTCTGCTCTACAGGCAATTGATGGTCATGAATTCAACTGTGCATGTCTTTGGTATTTGAATGGCACGAATTTTCTGGTACGTTTGTAGAAGAGGTATTTTAAAAAGATGTGTGAATTTTTTTTTTGATGACTTGTGAGTTGATTTTAACGTGGTGACAGTCCTGATATAGCCCTTTGCAGTTGGCTGGGCTATAAGCAACATTACGTTACCTTACCTTCCTTGCATCATTGCTCTTGCTTGGGTTCCCGGATATGAAGACATTTGAAGCAATACTACCTTCCGAAACATGCAACAAATAAAACGCAATATTGAGATCGTGTATCCCTACACAAATCTGACCCCCCAAACGCATTGTTATGTCAAAAGATGTGTAGCCAGAGAACTGTAGCACATTAAAGCATAGCAATTTTACTTTTAATCGTTATCTGTCTGTCAAAATACCAAACAAAACAAAACAAAAACTCAGCAACAACTCTCTAGTGACCACAAAGAAGAAAACGATTGTGCAAAGTACACAGGTACCATTCCCTTCAACAGACCCACATGTAGCAAAACGATAAGGGGCTAAATGGTACAAATTCCACGGGGTCAGCCACTCTTTGCGAAACACTGTTCTTGCAAAGTGTTTGAATTTGCATAAGAATAGACAAGCACTGCACAGCGGACTAAATGCTTATTTGTTGAGAGATGTTCCATCGGGTGCGCTTTTAAAAACATTCTTTAGACAGTTTGTCACTTTGACATGAGTCGTTCGTATGAGACACGTTTAGTCGTCAGATCAGGTTGATCTAAGCAAATGATTCCAACTTACTGTACGGTATGAACATTAAATAGAGCATACCTACTAGTATAAATGCTATTGTAACCACTTCTGACTTGAAGACAAAAGTCAACGTCATTGAATTGGAGCTATCAGGTCTGTAGGTTCACCTGCCAATAATCCTATGAAACGACGCTCAACTTTTGGAATGAAAAGGACGAAAGCTGCCGATGCATTCTCAGGTAAGTTGAAAAGAATTCCAGTTAAATATGTCGAGGAGGAACCAAAGTGAACCTTATAAAGCATACATTTACCATCTTATAGCCAGTGTCTGATACCTATGCGGATATAACACCCATCACAGGGCGACGTAATCATGAGACGCATAACCATTCAGGAAGTGTAGCTTTGAATCAATGAAGCCCTAAAAAGAGCACTGAGGAGCCATCTTCTGGATGTGACCAGACGGCCCCTGAGAGTCAGGAGCTCAAGGACGTAACATCTGTGTCAGGGAGGCTTTGTCCCTGTTGACCTACCGTCAAACTGAATTGAAAGTGGGGTGATTGCAGGCGGACACTGAAACATAAAAGGAAAAAACAGAATAACTGAGACCCCAGATAAGAAAACAAACTAATAAGAAAACAGTGACAACGCTTTTCGACCTATTTGGTCTTCTTCAGCAAGGACTAACAACATTCAAAACATTGGAGACAAAGGATGAACAAAATTCATCTATGGTTTCGAGCTGATGCTAACTGTAGCGTGCTGTCAAGTACTTCCTTGAGTTTCTTTCCACTGTGTGATCCACATGTAGCATTTCTGTACTCTTCAAGATTGTATGTTTCAAAACTTTGTAAGTGACATGTAAGAGTGGAAAGGTCTTCTAACTGTTTATACCTTGGACCTTGTGTGACAACATACTATATTTTATGTTTTCTCTTTTCTTTTTAGTCTGTTCTGTGAGTTTACTTTTCCATCAACTGTCATCAGTTCAGACAATGTCATGTTCACAAACGAAATCTCTCTTGTCAAAAGAGCGAAACTGTTTATCAATTCATAATTCTATTTTCGACATCGACATTATCACTTCCATTTTTAATCTTGTTTCAATCAGCTCGACATTCTTTCACGTGTATAGCTTTTTAGTCACACGGTTCTATTGTTGGCTGATAGTCATGATAGTCATGGGATGGATCCGTAACGGTCATGTTTTTCCTTAGTTGGTTGTAGCTCTCGAAATATTGGCGGAAGAATGTGAACATACCTACGGCCAAAAGATGTCACCGTATTTCCACCCAAATACATGGAGCTGGCGGGTTCCTGGTAAGTACAACTGCAGTATGTACTGACGAGATTTTGCGAGCCGAGGCAATTGCCTCTAAGGAATCTAACTGCCTTTGTCCCTTACATGTCGGTTGTGCTTGCGTGTATGAGAGTGGATAAACTTATATCATGGACCGTCTTGAAAGCTTGGAGAAAGTTTACATTAATGGACAGCTCAAACGGAGAAGCTCATCTGTTATGTAACTGTATAAGATCTTGATTCGTCACCCAGCTGCTGTGCAGAGAATCTGTGTTCCTTTGTTGCAAGTAGGTAAGTTTCTGCTGCTTGATACGTTTTGTGTGCATGTTGGACTAACGTTAATTAAATAATAGAAACTCTTCCGTCATAACTTAAAACGGAATGGGGTTTCCAATCAATTCAAATGGTAAAGGCTTTCTTTAAGCAAAACTACAGCTGTATGACATGGGCTCGCTCAATAGCGAAGGCTTAAAAGTTTTCAAACAATATTACAATCAGATTAAGAACATATAATGATGATAATAATGTTTGTGACAGATGCACCAATAGATGGTCGATTTTATTTTGATAGTTATAAAGATTAACTGTCACAGGGAAGCAGATGATTTAGGCTGTCCGTATGTCTCCCCTCTATTCCGGTACTGTGTACGTTTTGGACGCAAGCAGACTTTTTTTCTGCAAACACATGATTTCTCATGAGTTCATGTGCGTTCGTGTTAATTTTGGTCATGTTTGTGGTGCACGTGAGTTTCTTATAATTTTTCGTATTGTGTTGCTGTCGGTTTACTTAAATTGAATGTTAAGCACCATCAGACAGTTTAAGTCTTCACTGTCTGATAGGACTTTATCCAACTCCAGATCTGAGTGTGTTCAAGACATACCTCTTCAGGTGGATAGTCTAACGTATGTGTTGACAGTTCGTTCAACTTAGATAAAATATTATTCCTCTGGTGTGCTATCGCCCTGGATTGCTCGGTGCGAAGCGTTAGGTCACTGAAAGCGTCTTGGGCACTTATCACGTCTGGGAACAAAAATCCTTTGAAGACAGTAACCCTGAGGGAGGGAGAGCCGACGCTGACATGTGGGGGATAAGCTTGTCGCCAATTAAACTTCCTCCCCCATGCCTGGGAAGACTCTTTACTTGCTCCAAGCAACTCCTCCTACCCCCCCTCCCACTGTTCACTGAAAGCATACTGGGCACTTGTCACGTCTGTGAACAGAAATCCTTTGTAGATAATCACTCTGAGGGAGGGAGGGCCGAATCTAATGTGTGGTTGATAAGCTTGTCGCCTATTAAACCTACTCCCCCACGCCTCTTTACTGGCTCCAAGGTACTACTTCTAACCATCCAACCCCCATCTGTCCCTTGGTGAGCTGTCCACAGATCCAATGAAAGACCACAGTCACTGTCGTGGATGCCCAACCTTCTTTTCCTTCAGAATCGCCTGTAGTGCAGTGTCATCTTGTGGACACTGTCTCTGCCTTTGATGATGGCCGATTTGGTGCACTACGTTCTGCCAAATCATGCTTTTCCCAATCGTGTGTCTCCCAATGCGTCTTCATTCTCTTACTTCATTTATGTTTTCCTTCAATCCAGGCAAGATGAAGTTGGTTAAAATCACTGGTTGTGCAAGATGTATTCGTTATGGGTTTGACATAGAGAAAACAACATTATTCCGGATTAATAATGATATACAGGTAATCATAAAGATAGTACTATAGCAACGACGAGTCTTGGAAATCCATGGACGCATAGGCACATTCATGTAGTGTATAATCAAACAGTCTTTTGGATGGACATGCCAGTTTCCTAACTACGCCCAGAGCTTTTACCCAGTCCAAGCAACACAGTGAAAAATAATTTCTGCTCGCACAATCTGCCATGGTGAAACCTGGACAAAAATATCCTTTGGGTGAACCGTGAGTGAAAATATGGGTGAAACGTTACACTAAGGAGTTCTGAAGGCCAGGAAAGTGAACGCTTGAAATTACGTGGGAGAACAAAGGATCTGGTGAAACGAGACAGGGAGAAACGTGATGCACCCGCTTGATTACATCACTTCCATATGGATAGAGGATCCCATTTGTCACAAGATCATCCAAACCGCTTATAAATTGGCCAAGTACTTTCTGAGATATTCCATAAAGAAGAAAAACCGTTACAGGCCGTTACAACCGTTAGTAACGGCTATAACGGGGCAAACTAAAACATCAGGCATCATCTGTGACCCATAATGAACATACCTGCTAATTTTCATAAAGGTCGGCCAAGTACTTTCTGAGATATTCCATAAAGAAGAGTATGGGGGCGTAGACGCTAAGGATGTTTGTTGGTCCCGATGAGGTCATGAGCTGGAGAGAGAGGATTCGTGCTGTCCCCTTGGAAAGTGGTTCAACTGAGGATAGGAGAGAGTTTCGCACTGCGAATCTGACGCCATACTGTTCCGTGCTCCTCTGGCTCCAGTCCTTGCCAAAAGAACGTGCAGTCCTTCTCCCTGAGGTTGCCGCTGGAGGGTAGTCTTGTCTCTTGCAGTGCAGCAATGTCGAGTTTGAACCTCTTCAGTTAGCGGTCGATGATGGCTGATTTCCTGGCATCGTCAATTTGCTGGAGGTCGTCAGAAAGGCCAGGACACATCGTTCTGACGTTCCAGGTTGCCAGCCACAAGGATGGTAGTTTGAATTTCTTTTTTCTTTTATTGCCTGGTGCATGGATTACAGTCTGTTCTTCGGTCTTCCCCCGAGCTCCAAGCACCAATTGAAGCAGGCAGACTGTGGCGGGTCAGCACCTTATTGGCTGGGGGCTGCCCAGCTTGAGGCGGGCGGTAGCTGACCAGTGGAACGCAATAGTCCCTCCCACCGTCGGAGACAACCCGTAGCACCCAAGCTTACGCCTGTATGCTTTGGGCTCATAATCGTAACTGCTGTCTCCCGTGTTGTATCCGTCGCCGGGATAGCGGTACTGCAGTGACCTCTCCAGGGCGCAGGCCTGGGCGAAGTGTGTGAAGATCCTGGGGTGCCCAATCGGCAGAATCCCCCTCTTGGCTTTGCTGACAGGATCCGATGGAAAGGACAAGCCAGCACAGTATGGTGCCAGCGCAGCTGCAGGAGTTGCCAGAAGGTGTCACAGTGTGTCGACCAACCGCCTTATGGACTCCACTCAGGATTTTCTTTCAGGGTTTGCTCCCTTAGCCTTTGTCTCTCCCGAAACATTCACGAGGTGAAGCGTTGTGACCCATAACTGGGGGTCTGGTTCGTAGACACCAGGGCGTATCCACATACCGGTAGGCCTGCATGCCTCACGTCTTGGAGGCCAGACTTTCTCCGAGTCCCTTGTGGTTAAGCCTTTGTCCGTAAGGTTCCAGTTGACGTGCGTCGCCACGAGGAGGCACTACATTGGGCTTGCTGGTGGAGAGGCTAAATACTGACAGGGAAAGGCCGACGCATCCTGCTCCCCTTTTCGCAGTGCTGTAACCTGCGGTGCTAGTCAGCAGTGGAGGCTGAAAGCGGGTCTCAATGGTTGGTGTGATGCGCCTAGTGTGCGGATATCACACACAGACACAGACACACACGCACACAACACACACACACACGCACGCACGCACGCACGCACGCGCGCGCGCGCGCACGCACGCACGCACGCACGCACGCACGCACACACACACACACACACACACACACACACACACACACACACACACACACACACACACACACACACACACAATCATAAGACAAAAACGGAATAAACATATGAATCGGTGGAAAGTGTAGTTAAAAGCGATGAGCTCAAGAAAGAGAATGAGAGGCGTGGAGAAAGAAAGGAAGTTTGGCTCAAGCAGAGGACGCTTTAAAGACAGAAATATATTCTCTCTGGAGTTCTTGGTATGGAAACGAGGGATCTGAAAGAGATGCGTATCAGCAGAAGAACGCAAAACGCAGGCAGGGATGTATAACTGGAGATGATCAGTAAGCTAATTTTATGATGGGGCTTGACCATTCAGAGTCTGGATACAGAGCAAAGATAGTTTATAATCTATTCACTTTTGAACAGGAAGCCAGTGAAGAGAATGAAGGAAAGGAGCAACTTGAGTAGATTTAGAACATCTGAAAATTGTTCTCACTGCATTATTCTGTACTTTCTGTAGCTGATGAATTAGATGTTTTGGACAGCCAGCAAGCAGAGAATTTCAGTAATCTAGCCGTAAAAGAACAGACGCACAGATCAGGGTGTTGGCCGCATCCTCTGAAAGAAGATACCGAATTGAACTAAAGCCGCGGATTTCTAGAAAACACATCGACAGATGGAGATTTACTGCTGGTATGATAGTATCCCCACCAGTGTAATACCGATGTTACGACACACTTAGATTGGACGAAAGAAGCACTTGTCTGGCTGCATGGACGTCTCCAATGAAAATCATGTTTCCCTTGTCATTAATCAACTGGAGCTTATTTCCCTTGTCATTATTCAACTGGAGCTTATTTCCCTTGTCATTATTCAACTGCTGCTTATTTCCCTTGTCATTATTCAACTGGAGCTTATTGCATGGCATTCCACCTTAAATATCACAAACGCATGGCTTGTGTACTCTGAATGATGAATGGTAGTTGGCACAATTCATCAAACGTATAGAGTACTTTTTTGTATTTTTTACGGAAGTAGGTTGAGTATATAGGCCAAAGAGAATGGGGCCCAGAACAGATCCCTGCAAAACTCCAAACTGCAAATCTGTATGAGAAGAGATACGGCCATTAATGGAAAAAACTGAGAACAACCAGAGAAATAAAAATGGAACCAGAAGAGTGCAGTTCCAAAACTGCAAAAAGTAAACAGGAAACGAGAAAGAAGAGTAGTGCGTCTATTGTATCAAATGCAACAGATGGGTCCAGAAGAAAAAAAAGGATAAAATCATGAGAATCGTCAGGGTAATAAGCAGATCACGAACTATTTTCAAGAGTATGACCAGAGCGATGAGCAAATTGTAAAGAGCAGAGCAAGTCACAAGAAGACCAATAAACTGAAGGAATGCTATCTTCCAAACAATCTTAGAGATGAAACGTAAGTTTGAAATAATAATTTTTTAGGTTTTCAGCATTCAAAGGCATTTTTTTTCCTACAGAGACTTATTAAACAAAATACAAAAACAGCCAGAGGTGAAGGAATCATTCACTATTTCAGTAAGGTATGATATCAGATCATTCAGAAATCTGAAAACAGTGACGCATGTTGAGGATTTATTCACAAGTTTCCACGACAGAACTTTTTATCGTTTTCTTAAACACACAGGTCCAAATTTTAACAAAGGAATGCCAGTGAAGGAGCTATGATGAATGCTTGGTATCTACAAACACTGAGACTCCAGACTGTGCAGAGGATAATAATTTTGCCAACGAAGAAATAAATCTTCGGGGAAGTTCAGGCAGAGAAACAGACAGAGAAGCGGGCTGAATTTTGCATTGGCCACACGAAGGTTTGTAATCTTGAATAATTGCTTACTTGTAGTGCATTTAAGATTTTTTTTGCATTGAAAATGTCGATTTTGCCTGAAGCACCACCACATGAGCAAACTAGTTGCAGTTTGAAGGATCTGCTTATACACCTGAAGTCCAGTCTCCGGCCATTGACTTTTCACTCTTCTTTAGCTTGACGTTACCAAGCTTGGGATTGACAGCTAGGAGACTTCGCATGTTATTACAGTGAGTGCTGATCCAGGGCTTCACAAAGAGTATTATGGATATGTTCCGCGGAAGGCGAAGCTGTAGATTGAAGTCCGGTGAGCAGGTCCTCAGGAAAGGAGTCAAGGTCTATGGAGGCGATGCTTCTTGTCATCCACTTTTTTTTTGTTTGTGTGTGTGTGTGTGTGTGTGGTGTGTGTGTGTGTGTGTGTGTGTGTGTGTGTGTGTGTGTGTGTGTGTGTGTGTGTGTGTGTCTGTGTGTCCGTGGTCAAAATGTGTTTCCACTCGCTCCAGACAAAACTACTGGTCGATCTTTCTGAAAATTTGTAGGTGTGTTCATTATGGGTCAAGAAGATGCCCGACGTTTAGTTTACCGTTATAGCCGTTACTAACGGCTGTAACGGCTGTAACCTTTTTCTTCTTTATGGAATATCTCAGAAAGTACTTGACCGATCTTTCTGAAAATTTGCAGGTATGTTCATTATGGGGTCACGAATAATGCCCGATGTTTTAGTTTACCGTTATACCGTTACTAACGGCTGTAACGGCCTGTAACGGCTTTTCTTCTTTATGGAATATCTCAGAAAGTACTTGGCCAATTTATATGCGGTTTGGATGATCTTGTGACAAATGGGATCCTCTGTCCATATGTAAGTGATGTAATGCTGAAAATGGATTAAACAACCGTTAAAAACCGTTATTCTGCGTTATTTCTTATATATAGGTGATTTTAATGAAATTTAGTATATAGAAAGGTTATCACACACAAATGGCACTTCTATATAGTGTTCCAAAATTTGACCGTTAAAAACCGTTATTCTTGACATATTGTCCGATTTTGGATTAAATTTAATATGTACACAGGCTTTAGCCCAGTGAGGACTAAAATACCCGTTTCAAAAGTGCATATCGGTTATATAACCGTTAAACAGTTATTTTGCCGCTATGTTTTTATATATTGGTGGGTTTTAATGAAATTTTGTATATAGAAAGGTTATCACACACAAATGGCACTTCCATGTAGTGTTTCAAAATCTGACCGTTAAAAACCGTTATTCTTGACATATTGTCCGATTTGGATGAAATTTGGTATGTACACAGGCTTTAGCCCAGCGAGGACTAAAATACCGGTTTCAAAAGTGTATATCGGTTATATAACCGATAAACCGTTATTTTGCCATTATTTTTTTATATATTGGTGGGTTTTAATAACATTTTGTATATAGAAAGGTATCACAACTAATGGCACTTCCATGCAGTGTTTTCAAAATCTGACCGTTAAAAATCCGTTATTCTTGACATATTGTCCGATTTGGATAAATTTGGTTTTGTACACAGGTTTTAGCCACGTGAGGACTAAAATACCAGTTTCAAAAGTGTACATCGGTTAAATAACCGTTAAAACCGTTATTTTGCCTTTATTTCTTATCTCACAAAGCACTTGGCCGATTTATAAGCGGTTTGGAAAACTGGGAGTACGTTTATATGCTTCGCATCTTTTTTAAAAATTTCTTAGGGTAATCCAGACTAGAATTAAAAAGTAAGTGTGTGTGTGTGTGTGTTGTGTGTGTGTGTGTGTGTGTGTGTGTGTGTGTTGTGTGTGTGTGTGTGTGTGTTGTGCGTGTGTGATCCTTTTGTACTCCAGTTCGTAAGAACAGGAGAGTACTTTAGAATGGGAACGAAGAAATGCTGTCTGTGTGTCTGTCTGCTGTCTGTCTGTGTGTCCGTGGTCAAAATGTCTTCCACTCGCTCCAGACAAAAACTACTGGGTCGATCTTTCTGAAAATTTGTAGTATGTTCATTTGGGTCAAGGATGATGGCCGAACGTTTTAGTTTACCGCTACAGCAGTTAGTAACGGCTGTAACGGCCTTAAACGGTTTTTTCTTCTTTATGGAATATCTCAGAAAGTACTTGGCCGACCTATATGAAAATATAGCAGGTATGTTCATTATGGTCACGGATGATCCTGATGTTTTAGTTTGCCTGTTATAGCCGTTACTAACGGTTTGTAACGGCCTGTAACGCTTTCTTCTTTATGGAATATTCAGAAAGCACGTGGCCAATTTATAAGCGGTTTGGATGATCTTGTGACAAATGGGATCCTCTGTCCATATGTAAGTGATGTAATGCTGAAAATGGATTTAAACAACCGTAAAAACCGCTATTCTGCCGTTATTTCTTATATAAGGTGGATTTTAATGAAATTTGGTATATAGAAAGGTTATCACACCAATGGCACTTCTATATGTGTCCAAAATTTGACCGTTAAAAACCGTTATTCTTGACAATTGTCCGATTTGGATTAAATTTAATATGTACACAGGGTGCACCCGGTGAACTAAAATAAAACCGGTTTCAAAATGAAACGGTTATATAACGTTAAAAAAACCGTTTTTTTTGGGCCCTTATTTTTTATATATGGTGGGGTTTTTTTAAAGAAATTTTGTACATAGAAAGGGGACCACACAAATGGCACTTCCATGTAGTGTTTTTAAAATTGACCGTTATAAACCGTTTTTCTTTACAAATTTTCCCATTGGATGAAAGTTTTACTACAAGGCTTTTCCAGTGAGGACTAAAAACCCGTTTTAAAAGGTACATCGGTTAAATAACCGTTAAAACCGTCATTTTGCCTTTTTTTTTTATTTCACAAAACACTTGGCCGATTTATAAGCGGTTTGGAAAACTGGGAGTTCCTTTATGCTTCGCGTCTTGTTTTTTCAAGAATGGAGGTACATATCACTTTCGATGGACCTGGACAGGGTAGTATTCTAAGGTCAGGGTGAGACTGGTTGAAACGGAATTCACTACTCTATCAGAAGGTTGAACTATACATTCAAGGATGTGATCAGATCTGTGCATTGGTGTGCGTTAACAGACTGACTGAGATCAAACAGGCTCATCAGATGGGCAGTGTAAGTGTTGGAAGGATTATCTCAGTGAACATCAAAGTCACCGACAATAATAGCTAGGCAGCTTAACGATATGATGGGGACCGACTGGACAAAAGTGTCAAACTTTGTGAGGCACTTCTGTGGGCCCTGCCCATTAACGTTTTGCTAGGCCCCATCAAATTTAACCAATGGGGCCTGGTCACGTGACGTCATAAACTTTTCCATAGCAATAACAGAGGAAATTACTGCATGTACGTGTCTGAGCAAGGTGTTTTCAAAATTTGAAGGCAATGCGATCAGTTAAATGAATAAGATCAGAAGAGGATACATTTCCAAACATTTTTAATCAGTACATATTCATTTTTCGTGAGATATTTGTTTATGGTTGCGACAAACTCAAAAATAAGGAGAAAAAAAAACCGCGTCGCGACATGGGATGGAACTTGTTTCCAGAGATCAGTAAACATGACAATTAGACATTCATTTATTTCCACAGACATAGATGTTTATAACTTCTTATTCACCTTCATAAAGCTTTCTGTCACCATAAAATTTTCAGGATTCTGCCAAACGTCCTTACTGGTAATTCTTGCATGTACATCAGCTACCGCAGCTGGTCTGTGCATGTCCACTCGTCTATCTGTCACAGCTGCACTTGCACCGTCTTGTGCATGGCCATCCGCCTTTCTTGCAACCACATCTGCTGCCACATCGTCTTGCACCCTTGCATGCACATTTGGTCAGTTCTCTGCAAGCTGCAGATGCTATCGGCAGTGTCATCTAAAAAGGCAACCAAGCCTTGCTGTCCTTGTCCAGAGTCCAGCCCCATCCCTCTGGAGATGGTGCTTGCTGCTGGGGCTGGTCAGCAGTAGTCCAAATGCTTGCCTGGTAGACAGCACGGTTTGAATGCTGTAATAATGCTCCTTGTGTGGGAGGAAGGGCTTCCATCATCATCTTGTCTCTGTGGCAAAACAGCTCTCTACGGGCCTCATCAACAGAGCTCAGCTGGCTGGTTTTGTCATACAAGACAACTGTGTAGCGTTCCAGCAATCTGAAGTGGTGGCTGTTAGATCCAGGGCAATGAAGGGATTTTCTGCAATGAACTTGAAGGCCTCAGTCACTGCAGGATAACATTTCCATGCAGCCCATGCAGACAGTTTTCATTTGCGAAAAAGGCAGACATTGTGTCACAGCCCGTGAAGCTGTGGAAAGTGGTGAGGACTGCAGACTTTTCCTCTCCAAGGGCATGAGTGATAGCATTGATGTGAAAGTAGGTGAAATTCTTCCCTGTGCTGAAAGCAACCCAAACGTCTGCTGCTGGACACAATACCTGAAGCTGGCGGAACTTTCCGGTGATGATGACGATGACATCAGTGTCTACAGTGCGAACTAAGCAAGTATAGGAGCCAGTCTGCAGTGCATCTTGCAGGTGTAGCAGTATCTTTGAGCCTGCCTCCTCATGATCATTGTCTGGCATGCTGTGATCCGCTCCTCTGATCAAACCTTTCTGGCCTGATTTAATGACAACTACTTTTCCATTTGAAAACTGAGCTGTGGCAACTTTCTCTGACAGGAAGGCAGAGTTCTTGTTTGTTGTCAGAGTCTCTGAGAAACTCTTGCCTCTTTCTTTCAGGATTGCTTCCCTGGGCTGTCCCATGTTTGTCTTTGTTGAAGACTGGAACAGACTAATGCCTGTTCCATGGAAAGAACCTGTGGCTGTTGTGCTGGAGGGGTTGTGATCGAGGTTATCTTCAGCGCCCACTGTGAAGAGACCAAGACGAAGCTGGGGTGGGCACACACCTTCTTTCTGAGTACGCAAGCAGACTGCGGTTGCCAGTTGATTCTCCAGCTGCAAGACGCGATCATAGCTGACACTGAGACCCAGTTCATGGAGCTCTGTGACCATCTTCTTTGACCTTAAGCGGGTATGAATGTCAAGTCCGATATACAGAGGCAGTGGTGGTTCAAAGTCCACCGAATGACGAGATTTTCCTGCTGCTAGACCTTTCTTCTTGAAGTTGAAAAGGATAGTTTGAGAAATGGTCAAACATGCCTGAGAGTCATTTATGTCCTGTTGTTTTACATCTGGTCCATTGAGGAGCATATAAACAAGCATCTTCAGTGTTGACGGAACAGTTGTTCTTGACAGAAGGCTGGAAACGAAGCATCAAAGTGAAATCTAGCTGGCTGGGAGATGTCACTGCGAACTACTTTTGCAGCTTTTGCAAGAATGGCAGCACTCCTTCATGGTCACATGTCATAGCCTGTTTCAACATTTCTTGCATTCCCTCTGGAAAAATCAGAACAATGTGTTTTCCATCACTTTGTTCTTGGGCTTGAGGGAAGTACTGAAGGATTTTTTTCTTGAAACGGCTTTGTTTATTTCCTTTCGAAGACCAAGGTCTTGGAAGATGCTTCTCGTACAGCTTACGAAGATCCACAAGCCGGAAGTGGAAGATTCCATCTTCTACAGAACTTTCGATAGAACTGGTAAGCTCAATGAAGGCTCTGGCCTCAGTTTTGTACTCCTCATTTTGGGATTCACATGACTCACGAAATTGCCTTGTCATTGACCTATGGCGATTTCTGAGCTCAGGCAGGCAGGTCAGGTGGTAATTTGCTTCAGTAGCAATGAGGTCACCGCCAGAAATTTTTGCCAGTAGTGCTGTGTCCTGTAAATCAGTGGCCATCCGCCTAATATTCTCATCTGCGTCAAGAGTTCTGAATTCATGCAGATGACCATCCTGTTTGCCGCAGAAAATGCACGAAGATTTTGGCAGAGTTTGGCGGTCTTTTCGGTGCTTCTTATCAGTGGCAGAGCCTGGATTATCTAAATTCAGCTCTCTTTTTCGTTCAGCTCTGTCTACTTTGGTTAATTTTCTGCAGCAAGATTTGTGCCACTTCGCCACCTTCATCGAAGCACAGTTTTTGTGGTAATCTGTCTATTTTGCGGAATGCACCAACATTAGTCAGGCAAGTCTTGTATGGTGCTGTTTTGTCTCCAGTACCTGGACCATCCAATGGGCACTTCAGGTCCTCACTGCTTTTCTGCTGGAATATCACACATGCACTCCAATGCATGTCGCGTTTTCATTTAAACCCTGAACCATACACAGTACTCATGTGAGATATGCCTTTGGCAATATATTCAGAGTCACTATTTTAACACAGAAATGTAAAACAACCATTGTCTATCATAAATCAGATACTGTATACAAACAGAGTGCCAACTTACTACTTTTAAATTCATCATTTCTATCTAAGGGCGATTTTCCCCAATTTTCGGAGTGCGAAACATGAAAAATTGCATTTTGACACGTACATGCTGTCAATATGACCTGTGCACATGGGGCCTAGCAAAAACTGAAAGTATTTTGCATGTAGATAGCTAGGAAAAAAATGTCATACTTTTGTCCGGTCTGTCCCCATCTAGTCAAAAAATCGCCGTAAGCTGCCTAGCTATAACTGAGCAGTCTTCAAGGAGAGTTCATGCGTTCCACAAGATCAATAACTTCATCGAAGAGGAGTTGAGTCTTTCAGTGTATTATTCTTACAGGGAGGTGGTCAGAAGAGACAAAAGTACGGAGCGACATCTAAGGTATTGGCGCTGTAAACTATTGCTGCTTAAAAGAAAGTGCTGATATTGGAATCAGAGGTGGTGGCTACGAGAGAAAAAAAATCGAATGATAAAAGCTATTCCTCCACCTCGCGAAGACCGCGGAAAGCCACGTGTCGCCTGTCCAGGAGGTGACCAATCCCTTGTCTTGGCCTCATCAGCGCTGGGTAGAAGCCATGACTCTATGACGCACAATACTGTAACATTGCTATCAGTCACAATGTCGTTGACCGCTGTCCAGCACTGGTCAGAAGCCATGACTCTGTGACGCTCAATACTGTAACATTGTTATCAGTTACAAAGTCGTTCATAGCTGCCCGATTCTCTTTCTTGCCAACAGACTGGGCGTGGAATGCAGCCAGTCATTTTATTTTTCGTCGTTGCAATCTAGGTGGAAGATTTCTGACAGGGGCACACGGATTAGGTTTGTTGATCTCTGGCATTAACTAGCATTACAGGAGGTAGAGTAGGGGAGGAGGGAGGGGGAAGAGTAGGACGGCTGCTGACATTCATTTTTTTTCTGTCAGTTTCCGCCTTCGTCTCCTCCATCCCCGAACACATGGGACACTGACTTGAAGACACAAACTCCGCAACGTTCGTGGACGGGTTGAGGTCTACTGTATGTGCAAAGTCTGTCAAGTTCCATTTCGGTACTATATTAATTCATACCTTCTCCTCTGCTTTGTGGAAAAGGCATTAAAACCGTCTGATCTTAAGAACATGTGACTTGATAGTCGTCACAATTTTTGCATATCATTATCATTTTAACATGTATATTGTCGGAGAGAAAAAAAAGTAATATACCCAAAATGCCCTTCCTCTCTCTCTCTCTCTTTCTCCTCTCTCCCTCCCCCTCTCTCTCGACCGCCCATTCTCTCTCTCTCTCTCTCTCTCTCTCTCTCTCTCTCTCTCTCTCTCTCCTCTCTCTCTCTCTCTCTCTCTCTCTCTCTCTCTCTCTCTCTCTTTAGGTAAAACTACATCATCAGCAAATATTATGCTATACCGGAAATGAAAAAAAAGAAGTAGAAACCGTTGTTATGATTGTTCCGACAGAGATGTCTGCACTGGTTTGCACTGAACGGACGTATTGTAAAACCGATAGAACCAGGGTGGTTTGTGTGACTGCAGATAACGATCAATATATCGATCGAAGCTATCGTTTCATGACAATGTTGTGAAGATACCGTGACAGCCGCTACGGCAATCAGGGATCTCAATAGTTTCAGTTTGCGTTTCATCAACGAGGTGTCACTGTGTGCTGACTACTCCGTATATGCTTCACCACATTCTCTAAGTTTCGAGACCACATTGCGCCTGATATAAAGCTGATTGATAAATGACTTCTTGACGAAGATGAGGGGATTTAAGAAGAGAGTCTCTTGGCTGCGACTTAGCAGATGTCTGATTGACGCATTAGCACAACGAGCTGCTCAGACCTTGGGTGCCTCCCTTATATATATATATATATATATATATATATATATTATATATATATATATATATTATATATATACATATAATATATATATATATATATAAAATATATATATATATATATATATATAATATATATATATATATATATATAAGTCCGACGGATTCCCCGACAAGAGGCGCTCCAGTACAAATCAAAACAAGTATCAGAACCTCGCCCACCTCTGATCGTGAATAACAACACAGCCAACCCACCATTGAGATCCTGGACACGAGAGCTTCATCAGAGCCTCACCACCAACAGCGAGAGGATGAAAAAAGCAGTCCCTCAACCTCCTTTAGTGGCAGAAAGGAACTGCCACTCCTCGAGGACTATGCTCATGCCCTCTTGCCTACCAGCTCTTGTTGACGACTGTCCTGGATCCTACAAATGTGAGAAAGACAAGTGTGTGTTGTGTCAGGTCCACCTTGTAGAATCCAATTCGTTCAGATCACCCAGAACGGGAGAGTGGTTCAGGCTCCGCAACAGAATGACATGCGAAACAAGCAATATCATCTACCTGCTGTTCTGTGACATGTGCACTGACGCACAATATGTTGGAGAGACAAAGAACAGTCTCAAAACAAGGTTCTACCAACACAGATCAAACATAAATAAGAACACGGGCACACACATCACATCACACTTCAACAGGCCACAACACTCACTCTCCAACATAAAATGTCTACCAATAGAGAAAGTGCACTCTGACACAAAACAAAAACGACTGCAGCGGGAGGCATTCTGGATAAGTAAATTGCAGACACTACATCCACTGGGTTTGAACAGTTTACAGTAACACGTCGCCAGCAACCCTTTTTTTTCTTTTTTTTTCCTTTTTTTCTTCTTTTTTTCTTTTGTGGAGCCAGAGTACCTTGAAGATCCTGACTATTTCTCCTGTACCAACATGTTTTCACCATCGATTGTTGCAGAGCCTGAATACGTGTTTGCGAAAACAGGTTTTCACCATTATTTGTTACGGAACCTCCTGTAACAACATGTTTTCGCCATCATGTATCCTGGAGCCCGAATACTTCTCCTGTAACATCATATTGTCGCCAACAGTTCTTGCAGAACCTGAATACTTCTCCTGTAACAACATGTTCTCACCATCATTGTAGTGGAGCCCGTATAATTCTTCCATAACAATATGTTTTCGCCATCATTTTGTTGTGGAGCCCAAATACTTCTTCTGCAACAGCATGTTTCACCAGCATTTTGTCGTGGAGCCCAAATACTTCTCCTGTAACAAAATATCGTCGCCATCATTTTGTTGTGGAGCCCAAATACTTCTCCTGTAACAAGATGTCGTCGCCATCATTTTGTTGTGGAGCCTGAATACTTTTCCTGTAACTACATGTCTTCACCATCACGTTGTTGTGGAACCCGGATACTTCTGTAACAACATGTTTTTGCCATCATTTGCTGTGGATTCTGAACTCTCCTCCTGTAGCAACATGTTTTCACCATCGTTTGTTGTGGAGCCTGGATACTTCTCATGTAAAGACACACTTTCGCTGTCATTTGTTGTGGATTCGGAATATTTTTCCTGTA
>CM031622.1:55622809-55625309 GCA_018398815.1 Conus ventricosus | reverse complement strand
CAATCAAAATAATCTGAATGCTCACTCTTCACACACACATATGCAAGTACTCAGTTGTAGCTTGAGAGAGAGAGAGAGAGAGAGAGAGAGAGAGAGAGAGAGAGAGAGAGAGAGAGAGAGAGAGAGAGAGAGAGAGAGAGACAGAGAGAGAGGGAGAGATAGATTGATTGATTGATTGATTGATTGATTGATCTTTAATACGCAAGGATGGAGATTTTAGGCCAGAGCCTAGTCTTACAATCTGTCCTTGTCATGCATGTCAGAGAGAGAGAGAGAGAGAGAGAGAGAGAGAGAGGAGAGAGAGAGAGGAGAGGAGAGGAGAGAGAGAGAGAGAGAGAGAGATTTAAAGGATTCAATAAAAACATTCAGTTCCAGAGTCTAGTGGCCAAAGGAACAGGAAACGTTCAGAGGCTCACCATGTCAGGGAGTGTGCATGTGTGTGTGTGTGGGGGGGGGGGGGGGGGGGGAGTCACAGCATAATAGAAGGCATAACCAAATTCTCACCTTCCGCAGCATTTCGCTTTCCTGAACTGAATCAGGTACTCATCTACTGCTGGATGGACAGACATGATTTTCAAGCCTCATGTGTCAGACGCTATTAGTGGTAGGAACATCAGTCAGCACTGTAACCCGAGGCTCACGCCATTTCACTATGGTCTATTAAAAAAGGGTATTGCTAGGGATGAAACTGGAACATTACATTCGTACAGAGGATGCTGTAGTTTTCAATGGCATATCGCTGCCTGAAAAAAGGAAGACTTTGTAGAATAATGAGATGTTATGAAATCCGCACCTTCTTCTTCTTCCTCGTTCGCCTCCCGTTGGATGAGCAGCCCGGTGTCCTCGATGAAGGCTGCCGTCCACTGCAGCTCCTGCTTCTACTGCTGTCGGTGTTGGCCAGTACTTCCTCCCGGATGCAAATCAACACCAAAATGCACATAGATAAGGTTAAAGTACAGAATCATAGAAATTGTCTCAACGGGGAAGTAGAATGTCATGAGCCAAGAAGGACAAGGTTTTGGCTATAGGGGATACTCACGTTGCAAAAATGTTTCGTAAGAGATCGCAGATCTGAAGAAAGGTTACGGACATATTATTGCAAGTGGTCACTCCTTTCATTGCTTCGACCGTACAACAACCAGAAACTATGGTCAAGATTAGGACGCTTATCCCAACGCCGTTTCATGGAAAAAGATGCTATGTTCTGTCTATGTTCGTTGAAGCCCGGTCTTGTTGAAGATTACCAAAGTAGAACATTTCAATCGACACTTGCATTTTTGGCGACAATGGATAGACGTTAGATCCCTTCAACTGCCGCCTTCATGCAGCCTTTAACGTCTCGTTGTGTAAAGATGTAAATGCTCAGTGCCAAAAAACACTACCGTAGGCTTACAGGTACACCCTGAACACTATGGCAGTGCTTTACGCGTAAGCTGTAAAGTTTATTTCTGAGGTAAGAATTCCATGCAACGCGCTTACTCAGCTACCCGAACAAAATACACCACCCCCTCGCTTTTTCAAACCAGCAACTTCACAGGCCTTGTTTTGATTTTCCCCACTATTTTGTACATACTAATATTAACGATACACACGTGTAGAATTTCTACTGGCCCTTTGTTTTCTTTCATGCCATTTTATTTTAGGCAATTGTTCGAAGAGTCCGGAATATTTCTCACCTTCACGAAACAGGGGAAGCGCCTATCGCGGACATCTTTGAGCTTCGAAATGGCAAGCCACAACGTCGAAGAAAAACGATTAAGGACGAAACACCCGAGTCGGAATAGAATACAAGAAGACTACACGCGTATCAAAACTAAAAAATCAAAACTTTGAAGCGAGCGCCGCTGGTCGAGATTCAGCCGAAAAGATACAAAGCATATAAACATACTCCGAGTTTATCTTGAGCACAAGTACTTTCTCAGATATTTCATAAAGAAGAAAAACAATTTTCGGCCGTTATAGCCGTTAGTAACGGCTGTTCTGGTAAAATAAAACATCGGGCATTATCCGTGACCCATAATGAACATACGTACACATTTTCAGAAAGATCGGCCCGGAAGTTTTGTCTGGAGCGAGTGAAACACATTTTGACCACGGACAGACACACAGACAAACAGACAGACAGACAGACAGACAGAAAGACAGACAGACACACACACAGCATTTCTTCGTTCCCATGTAAAGTTCTCCCTGGTCTATAAGAACTGGGAGTACAAACACGGCTAAGTCAGAAAAAGCTCACTCAGCTTGCATTCAGCGTGGGCAGAGAGAACAGAACTCGTGTCCGCTCGCCACGGCTGTCTCACGCTGAATCTCCTGTCGCAGCTTACTTAGTTCCACACTCATTCCATCCAAACGTAAATCGTGAATATGCATTGAATACATACTGCCATCAGCTAAAAAGAAGTTCCAGTCAAAGTGCATATCCTAATTAAGCTTTAGATTGCAGTATTTACTACTTCTAGTCCATGAAACATTAAGCACACACACACACACACAC